>CM021108.1:415744507-416344507 GCA_007115665.2 Sequoiadendron giganteum | reverse complement strand
GCATTTCGAGGTAGGGTTTCTTTTCTTTGTTGCTTTCATTGTGTTTTTTTGGTTTGTCATTCTTCACGGGGTTCATGACTCTTTTTGTTTGAATCCTTTCTTGTTTGCTTTTCTTTTCTTTTCTTTTCCTTGTCTTTGGTTCTTTCTATGTTTTTGTTTTACTTTCTATTTGTCATTTTCTCGTTTGTTTTTTCTTTGCAACGGTCATTTTCTTCGTGCCCATATCATTGTGCTCTTGGTTTTAGGGTGTCGATCATCTATTTCATGGTTTCATGGTGGTCTTCGATCCATCGCTTTTCTTGCCCGTCCTTTTCATGTGTCAAATCATTGATTTTGAGTAGGGTTAAATTATTCCCTAATTGCTTAAGTTGAAGGTTTTAATAAACTAGGGTTTTTGCATGTCCCTGTTAGTTTTAAAATTGTGCCCTAGTTATTTTTCCCCTCAGTCCTATGGGGGATGGGTTATTACTGTGATTTTAAGCCTCCTTGGCTTGTCAGGTGACCTTTTTTTAAATTCATAATTCCATTCGCTCTACTGTTGACCCATCAAATGATACGTCATGTTTCATCTTATTTGGATTCAGATCCAGGAATGATTATGTTCGTAAACCTTTAGTTGTAATGGATGTCGGATCCGTCTCTGAGCTTGCTTCCAATGAATTATAAATTATCAAAATATATTTCACTCTATCGGAAGTGGAAGAGGAACGAGATGTGGATTTGGAACTTCTGTGTGTATCAGGTTTGATTTTCATTCTAATCTCGGTCTCAATTACTATTTTGACTCCATCTTTGATCCTGCTATATGGTTTGTTCTGAGTCTAATTTTCATTTTGATCACGCCCCTCGGCAGTCCTTTAAAAGCTTTTGAGGTATGTCTTCTAACTGGTCCCACCTCTGGTGAGTACATAATTTTGACTAAGTGTGAAGTAAGTATATGAAAGGTGAGATCTCTGATCCAGGGTTTTATGCTTCTTATGGATCTGATATTGGGTTTTATTGCAAAAATTAAGAGATGTCAGGAGCATCAGGTGAGGCTTCTCAAAGGATTCAACCTGCGGGACTTCAAAAACAGGAGGAAAGCCTAAAAAGGTCAAGTCGGAACAACTCTCTTATACTTTGAGGTACAAACATCAGGGTCTTGCCATCATTGCTAGTAAGGTGGATTTTGATTGGGTGGATATAACTGATACCAACCTAGGCCCATTCCATTGTGCAGAGTTGTTTCTAGAAGTATTTGTTGAGGAATTAATAGGGAGGACTAAAAGAGTTGTTGAATCAGGATTGACACATATTGTTGTATTTCCTCTATCAGTCCAGTGTCCGAAATTAATAATGACAGCAACTGGGGCCTACAATTCTGCTACCAGACAGTGTGTGGATTCACAGGGCAATTTCATCATTGATCTAACTCCACAAATGTTTCAATTCATGTTCAACGTGCCCACTCCACAGAATCCTAAGCAACTCAATGAGGTAGAGGCCTTGAAAATATATAGTAATAAAAAGGATGCTAACAAAACTCATCTAAACAAGAGATGGATGAGAACTGAGAAAAAGTCTTTGCTTAAGCTTCTAGATCAACCTAAAAGGGCTGAATTCTACAAGGATGTTGGGACCTGATAATGATGTTTTCTAGAGTATTTGGAAAAAGGGATGCTCTTCACTTTAAGGAATGGATGCTTCCTTTCATTCAGACTATCCTAGATGGTAGGCAACAATTTGATTTGCCCATGATTGTGTTTGAATGAATACACAACCAAATGATTAGAGTGAGAGAAACTAAAAGTTTCTTCATGACCTCTTATGTGATTTATGCAGTAGTAAGAAGAGGCATCTTTCCTGGATTAAACAGAGTGGGGATTTTGGGAGAAGTTGATGGATAGAATAAGGTGTGTAATCATTATGGTCAGCTCACCTTGTAGACTTTTGAACTAGATTATAGAAGGGTTAATGATGCATTTCTATATGTCATTATTAACTAGCTTATGGGAGATGCAAGATACAGATTGAGCCAAGAGGCCATGGCATTCATCACAGAGTGGGGATGTTGGTTTATCCAATAACCCAAGTTTACTTATTTCAGACTGGCCAGATTTGATGGTCACCCTCACCTACTCCCTAGATGTTGCAGCAACAAGATTTTTTTAATGGAGTTCGTTTATCAAGCTTTGGGGGTTAATTCTAAATTTGATATAAAGCATAAGCCCTATTGTCATAAGTTCCCCATGAAGTTGGGTGAATATACCTAGCCACACCTTGTGGGAGCCAAGGTAGTTTGCAATGAATTGATGCAGCTGAAGTTGGGTTTGTACACTGCTAGGAAGCACTTTGATCCAAAGAAGAAAATGAACACTTTGCTTGCTTCTATTTTTCACAAACACTTCAACCTATTGGAGGAATTTTGGAGTGATCGTCAAGATGATTATGACTTGAGGAAAATAAATTATGAAAGGTTGCCTATCCCACTCATGGTGGAGTTTGGGGTGAAAGTAGACATTCCCAAAACATTATCACATGATGGGGTGGTTTTGGATCCCCAATATGAGGCATAGAATACAGGTACCAAGAAATTGGATCTTGTAGATTGGGGTGCAGAGGAGATCATAGATATTAAATAGATAGCAAGGTCGGTGTTGGATAGAAGCATCCAATGGGCTATGCTAAGAACCAAGGAACCTGGGGTCAAACTTCCAGGAAAAGGAAAGGTGCAGGTACCACTCAAGGGTACAAGAGGACCAAAAGAAGAATGCCTCCTAAGGAGCCCTTGGAATTCTTCCCTCCTGATATAGAGGAATTTGAACTTGAAGTTCCAGCTCAAGATCTACCTGAAGCACATGAAGAAGAAGTCCCAACAAGACCTGGGGCCTGAACATCAGTTATAGGTGAGTCATCTACTCAACCCCCTCCTATAGAGTAGCCAAGTGAAGAAATCCCTAGGGGAACTCTCCATAAGGAAGCTGAAACTTTGAAGGGAAAGGGACTTGAGTTTGAAATTCATGACATTGATACAAACTCTAAGAATACTCTTTCAGACAAGGAGACATTGGAGGAGACACCTCTTGATGAAATTAAGGATGTAGGAATTGAGCATGTTTTGAAAGAGGAGGACCAATGGAAGTTGTTTGAAGAAGCTAAGAGGGAATCAGATGCAAAGGCACAAGCCGATGCACTAATCAAACAACAAGAGTCGGATGCCAAAGCACAAGTTGAAGCATTGGAAAAATAGCAGGAATTAGAAGCAAAAGCCCAAACTGATGCATTACTTTAGCGACAAAAATTAGAGGCCAAACAAAAAGCTGATGAGCTGGCCAAGCAACAACAGAAAAAGGAGCAGGAGCTCACAATAAAGGAGGAGAATGACAAGTTAGAAATGTTGCAAAAGATCCATGATCTTGAAGAAGAAAAGGATAGAAAAAGAAGAGAAATAGAAGCCCTTGAGGCTAAATTTAAAATTGTTGAAGAGGCCTATAAGAAAAGGGAAGAAGAAGAACACTTACAAAAATAAAAAGAGGCTAAAGAGCTTTCTAAGCAACAACAAAAGGAAAAGGAAGCATGGGACAATCTCAAAGACTTGGAGAGATAGAGAGATCAATTTCTTGAAGAAAAGAGGTTAGAGGAAGAACATTTGAAGAAGGAACGAGAAGATAAAAGGTTACAAGAGCAAAAGGATAAGGAAGAGGCCGAGAGAGTTGCACAAGAGAATGCAAAAAAGGAGCAACAAAATGTGCAAGAAGTTTCTTCTCAGCCTAAAGCTACCATGTTATAGCCATTATCTTCTACTACAACTACCTCTTCCTCAACACAAGTAGTCACTACTCCCAATGCTCCTACATGGATGAGACTTGATATGGAGAAGAAACAAATAGTTCAACCTCAGCCTCTCAATTGGGATGAAATGATGGAGATAGAAAAGGAGAGACCTAATAAAAAGGCTAGGGTTCTACATTCTACCAAGCTTACAAATGCATGAGAAATCATTGCGGAATGTGCAATTTCAATTGTAGATAAGGACAAGGAAGACATGCAAGTGACTAATTATCAATTGGGCACAGTCAACTTAGGGGGGCCTACAAGGAATCAACAAATGAAACACATTGATATTGTAGCTTCCTCCACAAAGAAAGGATGAGCTTAAGGCTCAATTGGATCAATTGCATAGAATCTCAAAAGATGTTTCCACTCCCATGTCCCAACAAGTTGATGCCTTGGAAACTCTAGTCTTACTTAGTAAAAGAGAAGTTGATGATTTAGTACAAATGAGGAGTAAGTCTTTGGTGTTCAATAGATGGATTGACAAGCTTAGTCAGGAAGTGGGTGAAGTGCTGGTAAACAGTTTTGGCATTCATGGATGAGCAATGGAATTGATAAAAGAAATGAATCAGTATGTTGAAGTCCTAGGGAAGCAAGAAGAATAATATAGGGGATATATTCAGAAGTTGAAGGACACTAGCAAGTTGCCAAAATTAGCTCTCCTAGAACAATCAATCCTTGAAGAAGATAATGCAGATTTCTTGGAAAAGGCCTCAAGCATAATCCAATTTAGGTCTAACTTCATATATAAACATAGAAATGAAGTTCAAGATGCTAGTAAAGACTTAAATGAGCAACTTGATGAATTAGAAGTTGTAATAGCCATTTTATTCAATGTAGACATACCGGTTAAAGAAGGCATGCCTTTGGATCAATTGAAGGAGAAATGGAACAAAATATTCCAGGAGGTCATGCAAAATGAAGATGATGGGGAGGATTTATTGTTGGATAGACTGATGGATATTAAAGAGGAGGTGAAAGCTGCTCGAAGGGAGTTGACCAAATTAAAAGATATGTAGGAATTCACCTCAATAGAGTTTAAAATAATAAAATTTGAAGATAGCTAGGTTGATAGGCCTGATGTGGACATCCTTCAACAAGTTTTCTCTAGCTATGATAAATATCTTCTTGAGAAAACAATGCAAGAGTGAGTTGGCAGAAAAATGTTCTATTTTTGGCACATGACTTCCCATTTTCTCTCCTACTTTACAAGGATTTGACATAGGTTGAACTGAAGGTTTTCATTAGCCAATCCTGTCTCCTTCCTTGGGTGTTAGATTTTGCACAACAAGGCAATCAACCCTTGAATTGAGGATCAGCCAGTCTGGCTTCTTCATGCAATTTTGGTTCCTTGATTAGTGGATCTCAATTTCTGATTGAGAGAAATTTATGTGTAGCATGCCTATATATAATTTTTAGCTCCATGTTGTAAAGGTCGGCTAATTGAAGTAGGATTAGCCACTTGATGATAGCAGATATAATTTTAGATCTTTGAGCAAAGACACTTTTAAGTTCATGTTTAATTTAGATACAGTTTTTATAAAGTTTTTATGTTGGAGTTGAACTGCTTGGATGAGGTTAATGAACCATAATCAGTTTGTATGCCAATGATTTTTTTGTGCATAAATGTTTCTTAATTGATGCAAATAAATAGGGGAAACCAGATTTTAAAGATTATTTCATTAAATTATCTATGAATGGAATTATTATATGTTTTTTGATCTATATTGTTGGCAACGAATGAGTAATTTGTTTTGAATCTTGAAGTATTTTGATGAATGGTTGTGATGGTTAAATTAAGTACTATGAATGTATGCAATGGTATGGATTGTTCTATGGGTTGCATCATATTATGGTTTTGATCTATTAAGAATAACTCATTGTTGAGAATATATGTTTGGATGCTAAGGAATTTTGTTCATATTTCACGAATTTGTGCCTTGATCTATCCTTTTTCTCTTTATTTAAACCTCCCCCCCCTCATTAAACATAGATTGATGAGTTTGATATAGTTCGTGTTCCTAATTACCATCAAAGGCCCCTTGAATATTACATTTGCATTGGCCAATTGAGTGACATCAGCATAGTTGAGAACCAACTACTAGGACCTTGGAAGTTAGATTGCTATATTTATGTTATCTTTCTTTTTCAGGAGAAATAGAGTAGAAATATTCTATTTTATGTTGTTTGTGCTATTTTGACCATCAAAACCACTCGTTGGTGTCATAACAACATTTTATCTCTTGGTAACTTAGTTTCAAAAGAATTAGCACCCTTAAGTACTAATAAACCATGACCATCCAAACTAGACACAATGCACCTCTTTGTTGTTGGTTCTAATGGTGAAGGTGAAGGTTTTTTAGATCTAGCCGTTGTAGGTGTAGACACCAAAAAATGACTGACACATTTTCTTTCCATTTAATCACTTTCTCATCAATTCTTTTATCTATATTAATTATATAATTTTTAGTATTTAATTAAGCTAATATTTCTTCTTTTCAACAATAATAATTAAATATTTTTTGGTTATTTAATCAATTCATTATTTTCTCACCAACATTTATTTTGGTATTCTATAATTGGATATTTTTTTAAAATTATTTAATTACCTAACACTCCTCTCAATAATTAAATAAATTTATATAAAAATAAATTAAATATTTTCCTCCAAAATAAATAAATAAAATTAATATTTTATTTATTTTCCCAAACATACTTTATGAATTAAATAAAGTTGTTTAATTCTTTCAACTATTTCAATCCAATTCATTTACTAATTTTAGCTCTTACCTTATCTCAATTTTTTAATCCGTTGATCTTTCTAATTAATCTCTACCATTGATCAGATATCAACTTAAGCATATGATTAAAACCCTTCATTCACCCATTATCCCTTGAACATTATTTTGAGAGCTAGCTATCATTTTTTATATAGGTGGTTGTCATTGCACCAAAAGATCGACTTGTAATGTTCAATACGACCGCTAGATTTATACAAGATCCATGGGAGGTGGTTAAGCCATGTCATGAACTAAGCACCACACTACACCAAGGAGACCAAGGTACAGACCATCTTGCAATGCTTTGAACCTATAACCTAGATTTGATACCAATTTTTACATTGGTGGTTGTCATTGCACCAAACGATCAACCTATCCATGCCTGATACAATCGCCAGATTTATACAAGATCCATGAGAGATGGTTATGCCATGTCACAAACCCAAGCATCGCACTGTACTAAGGAGACCAAGGGACACACCATCTTGAAACACCATTATCATTATCTTGAGTTACTATCTATATCATTTTCTATCTATTATATTTGAGAAAATATCATTATCTTGGCTATTGTACTCTCATTATGATATCATGGTTATGTTATTTTGAAGAGCAACACACATATCAAGCATTCAAGAAAATATCAAAGAAACAATGGAGAAAATCTAGTTCTTTTCTATGGTATAATTGTTCATTATTTTAGTCATGCATAGATCTTAGGATTTATCGAGTGATTGTGAGTGTGAATTTGGTAATTGCATTACATTGTTCATATATTACATCATTCACATTTTTACCATCCACATTTTGGCATTCCTAGTGGGAGCCATGTTCTTGATTTTTCACAATATATTTTGTAATAAATTTAGATTTTTGAAGGTCATAGGTTCATATTAGTGCATTTAATTCATTTTGTGGCTCATTTGAGCCAACCTATAGTGCATCTAATCTAAATTACAATGCATATATCCAACAAAAAGTGCATTATATATATATATATATATTAATATTATGTGGTATTTGAATTATGGATAATTTTTGCAATCAAGTTACAGATCTACACTTTCAAGGTAACCTATTGTACTTTTGAGGTGTCTTGTCATGCATCTAATCAAATCTACTACACTTTTGAGGTGATATATTACACATAATCCAAGCTATTGTGCTTATGATTGAACCTACCACACATTTATTATACTATGCTACACTTCGTAAGCGATATGTCATACATATGATATATTCAGTCACACTTATGATCTACTTTGTTGTGCATCTGATTTAATTCATTACACATTTTATCAATAGATAATGAGAGGTTAGCAATTAATTTTGATTGACTGTTGATTTGTATTCATTTGGTTTTCTAGTATCTTTGATAGATATGACCTATATCTAACCCCCCAATCTAAATTATTAGTATTCTCTAAGATTTTTTGTTGTTGATATTTGTGTTTAGGCATTGGCTCTTTCAAAATTCAAAAGGGTTGAAAGGATAGGTTGGAGCTCTTCACATTGGATCAACTATTCTCCTCAAATTTAGTGTTGGAAACTAGGTACCTTTGTTCATCACCCTTTTTTCAATTTCAAAGTGGTCATAGCTTCTTTGTATGAAATCATTTTTCATAAGAAAATCTTAAATAATATATTTTTTATCTATCTTTACTTTAGACAATCATGTTTGGCATGCCTTTTCACATTTGAAATTGGATTTAAAATTAATCTTTCACATTTAGTTTTTAGATATAAAATAAAATAGGTTCTTTTAATCTCAAAGATTTACTTACATATGTTTTCCTCTTATGTCTTAGTGTGATGTTGAGGATAAAAACTAAGTGATCTTGTTTTCTTTTTGAGGGGTCCTTCCTAGAGATTTCATCACCCTATGGGATGAACTTAACTCCCATGCTCCGACAGAGTATAAAAAGCAAGGGGTGTATCGAAAGAAATGAATCTTAGAAGTGGAATCTAGTCAATCTAGGCTAAGCTAGTAAAAAAATTATACATTAGAGAAGTGAAGGTGGAGAATGGGATACCCTCTCCTCCCGATTACTTGGAACTATTCCCTTTTATCTACAAATTAGGCTTCACATACCCTTGTGGTATATGGAGGATACCACTAGTTGAGATTGGGAATCCTATTTAAAAAAAATTGGCCATCTTTTCTTGTGGTGCCTTATTACTACAAGGATTGACAAACCCACTTGAGTAAGCATGTTCATGTGTCTCACATGTTTTAGTGTTTAAAAACACCTTCTCAATTTAAAACTAAAAGGGGACACAAATCCAAATTGACCCATAGTAATTATCTTTTGTATTATTTATTTATGTGTTTTTATCTTTGAACAAACTATAAAACTCAAAAATCATAAAAATTTCAAAAAATTGCAAAAAATGAAAACAAAGAAAAAATTTTAAACAAAAAAATTGAGTTGTTAATGTGCTTAGTGTGTCTTTTTGAAATATTTTATATTTTTTAAAAATTCAATAGTCATCTTGGTCATTGCACTAGGTATCTCTTTCTAAAACAAAGTGCTTAAAACAAAAACACACTATAGAAAACTAAATTTGATTATCAAAGCAACGCTTTTAAACTATCTTGTAATGCATTTGAATCATTGGTATGTGCTTCTAAATTAACGTTATATGAATTTTGATTAGTTTTGTAGTAGTTTTGAGCTATTCTAGTGCACATCTAATTGATAGTGTTGTGATTTTAAGTCATTTCCACACAGTTTTGATTGATCCTAAGTAGCTTTTTATTCAACCTATAGAGCTTTTCATTGATCCTAGGTCGCTTTTGAAAAATATTACTATCTGTTAGCGAATGAATTAGACCTTATTATAATATTAAAATAACAACTCTATAGCCCAGGATATAAAGACCGATATTACTAATAGCTTTGGAAAGATCACAATTTCATTTGTGATTTTCCTCTGAATTATTACTGAAGTATATCTCCCTCTCTAACTAGTCCTATGTTTTGAAAATATGATTTATACCAAAAAGTAGAGGAAGGAAAACAAACACTAATTCATAAATATGAAACTAATGCAATAGAATTAAATAAATAATTACTGTCAAAGCTCAAAGGCTCAAACATTAATGGTTCACAAATATAATATCAAATAATTGATATGATCACAAATAAATGAATATAGCAGCAAGAATTTATCCCACAAATAGAATAAGTATATATTATCATTTTAGCCAACAAACTAATTTGACAAAGACTATACCCATAACTCATAACTCAAAGATTGGAGCAATCTAAAATCATAATTTCATTACCAAAAATGTGTTCCTTTTTCCTCAATTACATCATAATGTATATCAAAGAAATTAAGAACCTTATAGAGTCATTTTAATCAAATTTTATTTGAAACCCAAATATTGAATCTTGGTGGTTAAAACTTAAAATAATGGTCATTTGGTTAAATGGCAGTTTCTTGCCAGCTAACATCCCACTTAAAGAAGTCGATAAACTAAGAAAATTAATGATTAGGAAAAAAAAATTATTACACTGCCTCTTCGATAAGATTTTACAATCAACTAAAACATTTCTTGTCCATAATCATGTCATGTGGCCTACTGTACTTGCAAATGGTGCAGTTTCCAAGGCCTGAATTAAATGAAAAATGCATATCTTCATATTTTCATGCGTGCGAACATCCAAATGTAGAGGAAACTTGAAATTTTTCATAGAAAAACCAATGTTTGTAATAAATCTTTGTCACATCAACATTTAATTTTCGATCCACATCACTTCCCTTTCATTCACCTAGTCCCAAAGAAATCTCCAGCTTGGATTTGCTTCCTAGTTTCTATAAATTTAGTGAGAAAACCCTTCATTTCCACAGTTTGATTTACATTCTCAGAGATGACGAGCATTGAGAGAAATACTTCCTCGAGGAATGATTTTATTGTGATTAAAGATATAGAATGTAGTTTGTTGCATAGGTTATTGACACACCAGTTGAGAGAAGTATTCATAGCCTAGAATGATGTGGAAGAAGATGTATTGTGCAAGATTCTTAGGGATAAATTTTTGATCCATGTCCACATCCACAATGTAGAGCTCCTAGAATGCTTCATATACAATGTATTCTGAACTTCAATGAAGTGTTATTAGGGCATAAGGGTGGTGGAGCATCTTGTGCAACCTAAATATCTAATGAGGGTAAGGGTTGTCATTAGAGGATTAAGCCAATTTCCCAGAACTGGCCTCATAGGTGATGCTATATGCATTCCCACTGCAATTGAACATGAGGTTACAGAGGAGGCAATAACTCCTCTTCATGCAGGGTTGGAATGAAATGAATCTATTTTCACATGCTCAGATTGAGTGCCTGCAAGAGGTGGTGGAGGGGATACGTGTACTTATGCCTTTCCTCTATGTTTAGAAGAAATGCACTGATAACCCTTTTCTTTGTAATGCAAATACCATTTTGTAACACCGAAAATATACATATACATGAATATAATTTGAAGCTTTTGTATTTCGGCATTGTGTTCTTATTTGTATCTGAGTATTTTCCCTTTTCATTTTGTTAATGCATCTGGTAATGATATTTTCTTATGTTATTTTCCTACACATTTACATTTTAATGGTTGCACTCACTTAATCAAACACTTTCTTGTATTGGCATCACTCATTAAGAAAGGTTCTATAAAGACCTTTGAAATCCGTTGTGCTTACAAAAACTTTGTACTTTACCACCTTCATTTTTCTTTTAAATAAGGCACACATATAATCAACAAAAGATTAGGTTTGTGAAACCCTTTCAGAGACTAACAATGGTTTCCAAACCTATTTAGAATAAAAACAACACATAGAATTTTACTTTTCACTCTTTAGCTCTCATTCACTAGTTGACTTTTGGAAAGTTATTAAACTTGTAGTATGAACCAACAACTTATTTTTTAATATTCACTTAGAATTTTCCCACAAAGTTTTTGGCATTTAGGAATGTTATGATAACTTCATTCAAGATTAAAAATACAAGAGAACACAAAACAAGGGATAAAACCAAAGACTTCATAAGGGATTTCAACATAAGGAGTTATAACAACCCTAGTTGTGTCTGTCAAAGTTCATAAAACTTAAGGAAATATTGTTGAAGCCTATACTTAGGAGAATTTTCAAATAAAAACAAGGGTTTGGAAGTAATGTCCAAAACTGAAGTAACACTAGCTCTGTCTAGGGACAAAGACTGTTAGGATGTAGCTAGGAACCTAGTAATGTGTTTCAGAGGCAAGTGCTTAATCCATTAGGAAACAAAGTCATGTGAAAGGGAAACGACCAAAAATAAATAAAACAGCTAAAAAGAGAAAATAGACACACCAAAATTGAGACTATGTACATGATAGGATAAATCCTACCAAAAGGGAAGGAAAGCTACTCATACAAAACCATTAACTAGCTGAGAGAAAAATGAACCAAACCTAAAAAAACTAGTGTTCCCATGCAACTTCTAGAGGATGGCAGAAAATAAGTTTTCCTATAAAGATCCAAGTCCATTGAGGGAAACATTACCAATTGCTATGCTTCATAACAACCACTTCTCATTATAGATTTCTTATTTCATAGGAATGTGACCTTGCACTTTGCTTCTCTTGTCATTTATTTATCTTCTAAAGGTTTCACCTTTCGAATGGATGCTTCTTCATAGGCAGGATTTTGATCCTTCCTTGATGACTTAGATGATTTAGCAGATTTCCATTCCTTATTAGTCTCCTCCTGTGCAACCATAACAACCATGTTTTCGAGTTCATGACTTTTCACATCACAATCATCCCAATCATTTAACTTGCATGTATTTTTATTATTCACTAGCCCATGATCTTCTTCCCTATCTACATTGTTGTAAAAGATAATTTCACTTGTCATATCACTGTAGAGGCTAATCTCTAAGCATTCAAATAAAGGATTACTCTTCACTTCATAATATTTGTCAAAAATAAATAGGGGATTTGAAATTTTACTCCAATTCATTTCATTTTTCTATCAATCATGTAGTTTATCCTTGAAACACCATTCTTGAGTGAGAGTAGTATCCCACTCCTTTGATCAGATTGTAAACTAGTGAATTGACTAACACCTATGGATCTTATGGTAACCTTATCCTCAATGTGTGAATTATCATCTTCTCTATTCATTTTATCTAAGGATTCAATATTAATACTTTTAAATGTAAAAGCTTCATATTCAAGACTACATAAAGAATTTGATAACTGATATCTCTCATGAGAATCATGAGTATCCATATCAAAAACATGAGTGCTAGGAAAAATTGAGTGCATTGTGAAACAGTGTCTTATTTGAGGAGAGAAATCTTCTTCTTTGCTTGATGAACTATGATCTCCTTCTACTCTAGTAGAATCTAGATTGTATACTTGAGCATCCCAAATTTGGTCTTCATTTCCCTTGCTCACCTTTTTATGATTCTAAAAGTGTTCAAGACCAAACATTTTTAGATTTGTGTTCTTAGTGGTAGGGAAAGATTGGTTTAATGTATACTGAGGATTCAAAAATCTACAGTTTGGTATGTCTTGGATCAAATTAGGTTCTTTAATATAATCTTGTTTCCATACTCCATAAATAATTAAGTTATCCCCAATGTTTTTTCCTCTGACTGTGCTTGTTCAATCCCATGAATTCTATCCCTTTTTAAAATAAGCTAAACTTCAGGATGAAAAGTAGATATAAATAAGTGAAATTGAATTAGCTCACTCAGTTGTTTAGGGGATGGAATTCATTGGAGTTCCCAGTTGAAATGTTCAATGAAGTCTTGGATAGACTCTTTCTCTTCTTTCATAATTTGGAAAAACTTTTGTAACAAAGCAGTGACATTAACTACATCTTTGAAACAGCCAAGAAATTTCTTCTCCAAAATACCCAACCGATTATACATCCCTTTTCAAGACCCTTGAACCATTCTTTTTTTCTTTTAATATGGATATCAACAATCAATCTCACAAAAATATCTTCTTCCCAAATACCTAAAATTCCACTCACAACATTTATAGCCAAGATATGTTCCTTGGGATCTTGTAGGTTCTTGCCAGAGAATTTTGGAAAATTCTTCCTTGAGCCATGTGGTAAATCATTATATTGGGATAGGGCTAATGGTCCAAGATAATTACCCCAAGGGTTTGAAATAATAGAACCTATAAAATTTTAGAGCCACCAACTCCCTTCAAGGAGTAAAAGAGAAGTCACACCCCGGGTCAATTCCTGGGTGGAGGTTGAGCAAGAGGAGGATTTGGGTGTTGATTCATATGTTGATTCAGATGAGGAGGCAGATTATCACAATACACAAATTCTAGTCTTGGAGGTCATTCCACTACCCTCTTCGGTGGTCATTGAGCCCTTTCTTCTTCCTCTTCCAAAATAAATTTTGCTCTCATGTAGTCTGCAACATTCCTTCTATATCTCCAAGAAAGGGTATTTAATTGAGAAATTATATCCTCTTTTTCAACCTACATCCAATCTAGATCCGGTTTTAGTATAGGAAAGACATTCTCATGCAGAAGCACCATCTTGTTGCATGACCCAAATATGACCTTCAAATATTTTACTTAATGTTTCCCAGTGAATGAATTGGCCCTTATTATAATATTAAAATAGCAATTATATAGCCCAATATATAAAGACTAATATTGCTAACAACTTTAAAAAGCTCACAAATGCAATTGTGATCTTTCCAAAGCTGTTAGAAATATTGGTCTTTATATCTTGGGCTATAGAGTTTTTATTTTAATATTATAATAAGGGGCAGTTCATTTACTAACACTATCCTTGGATATTTCCAAATCATAACTAAAAATCACACTTTCAAAATTTTAGATAATTATACCTAACATAAATCTACAACATATCTCATTTTCTAAATATCTTACACTATTTCGTTGTTCTTTAAAGTATTTGGTAAGGCTTGGAAAATAATAAAAGCTTCTGGATATTGTCTAAATTCACAAATCAACATATCATTATTGGCAATATTATCAAAATTTGTTAAAGCTTGATCTATATCTCTTATCTTTTATCTCTAACTTGTCTCTTTTCTTGAAAACTTTCCTATTGCAAGTAAGGTGTTAAGTTATCATATATCATTAAAGTGGATACACTAGCTCAAGAGATTTGGCTACTCTTGAGTTGGAAGACTCCACTCTTTATCTATTTGCTTGGATTCATAATTCTAGTTCAAGTAAATATATATTTACCTATCAGTTTTCTTGGACTCATAAGTCTAGTTCAAGTAAACATATCTTTATATATCATTTTTCTTGGACTCATAAGTCTAGTTCAAGTAAACATATATTTGTTTATCATTTACTTAGATGCATAAGTCTAGTTCAAGTAAACAATCTCTATCTTAATTGGCGTCATTTTGAGATCTAGATTAAATTTGATCTATTTTGGTTTTATCAAATAATTATATCTTATTAAAAAAGCTATTAAACCTTATCCAAGCTCAAAGTCCAAAAATTTACATATCCATAATAATTTCCCATGCCTGTCACAAGGTCACAATATAATAGAAACATGGAATCTCACCAAAATAAGTCAAACATGCAAACGATAATGAGTAGTAGCCAACATGAGTTAGGAATGTCTTCACAAAAACCACCTCAAGATCAATATGAGAGTCCAATGCCATCATATCCATGGGATTTCCATGTTAATGAAGATATTAATTGAGACCCAACATTAGAAGAACTAAAATAATTTGAACAAGGTCCTAAAGCAATTAGATTTATGGAACTTCTTTTTTCTATAAATCTTGACCATTATCTTCAAATGTTAATTTAAAAAGGTGTCAAGTTACCTCCTAATTTTGACACCCAAAATTCATCACAAAACCCTATAGATACAATGTTTTCCACTTTTACTCACATACCATCATCTCAACCTAACATATCTAAGGTCCAATGGCACTCCTATCAAGAGACACATGATCATTTTTCCCTTAGTCCATCCCATAGCATTGCACATCTCATCCTAAGTATTACTAATCCTAACATATAGAATATGCCTCATCCTTTAAATCCATCTCAAATAAGTTATCCCTATGTAACATCATTTCTTCAGTTCTTATCCTCTACACCCATGGCACAACCAACAAATTCTCAACTTATAACCTTACCCCCAACATCTCATCATTCCACCATTCAACAGTTTCAAACATTCCAAATATCTTTCTAAATAAATGTACACCTATCCAATACAACATCCCATCTAGCCATGCCACTATATTCATTCCCATAACTAACCATCCAAGTTATCCTCCCATTCATACACCTTCCAAGAACCTATGTATTATATGCTTAAAACCCCATATATCCCACAAAATCCTCTTTTTTCTACATACACACCTCCCAACATATCTAACTCTAAACCCAAAAATGATTTGGAAACACAAATTCAAGACCTACAATAGAGGATAGAAAATATGAAAATAGGACACACTAAGAAGAGCCATACATTGAATACATATTTCCTTATACCTTTTTTAGGTCTATACCCATTATCCCTTTTCCTACTAATTTTAAATTCCTAAATTTGACAAATACAAAGGAAAAGGTGGTCCACATGAACATATAAGGGAGTTATACCTAGTGTGTATTGATGTTTCTTATAATGATACTTATTTAATGCATCTTTTTTCCTCAAATACTAGGAGGTCAATCCATTGAATGGTTCTCCCACCCACCACATGGGATCAAGTATTTTCATGAGTTGGTACAAAATTTCATTTCTCATTTCTCATATAATATGGAGCATGAAATCTCTATGACTGATCTATGCAATACAAAACAAAGAAATAGATCATTCTTTTTTGCCTTCTTACAACAATGGATAAATATGGAAAGAAAATTATCATGGACTATCCTTAAAAATAACTTCTCCACATATTTACCCAAAATCTAAATCAACAAATGGCCTTTCACCTACAAGTCCAATGTGCTAATATATTTGATGAGATCATATAAAAATGGATAACTATTGAAAAATATCTCATGGATAAGTGTCTTATGAAAATATATAAGGAAAAAAAGGACAATGGCTCTTAATATACTGATAAACCTCTTCTTTTGGTGAAAAACAAAAACATTGTCAATGATGGTTCAGTAGACACAAAAGCTATCCAAAACATATAATCACCATCCCTAGGGGACCACCTAGGAAATACAATTATCCAAGATGAAAATACAATCCTTTAGGGGAGCCTATTGAACGTGCTTTCTAAAAATTGGTTCAATCTAAAATTACATTATGAGAATTCAAAAACTATGAACCCAATTCAAACAATCATGGTATAAATAAAATCATTTTTGTGATACCATAGGGTTAAATATCATAATGCTCCTGATTGCATAAAATTGAAAAACCTTATTCAGGATTTTATAGACTAGGGTGATATAACTATCAAAGATCATCCCCCTTCATCCAATAATGATCTTAAAATATACATATATCCAATCCCCAAACATGGTAAATTCAACCCTTCTAACAAGGGTAATGACTCCAAAGACATAAATTATTCTTCTATTCCACATGAATACATTATAGGTCAAGTAGAAGAAACCAATACATGTAAGGGAAAAATAAAACCTCAAGGCATCCCTTCCATTCCCTCCAAATATCTTCTATCTCAAGATCAAAACAACCCTTCCAATCCAACCAAAAATCCCCTTCTATCTCAAAATCAAAATAACCCTTCCATCCATCCAAAAATATCCTTATATCTCACAATCAAAATAACCCTTCCAATCCAACCAATTATCCCACTCTATCTCAATATCCTAACATCCCTCTTAATCCTCCTCATTATTATAATCCCCCACAAGATCCCAACATCCCTCTTAATCCTCCTTACTATCCTAATCCTCCACACTATCCTAACATCCCTATTAATCCTCTTCATGATCCTAATCCCTTAAAATATCCCAACATCCCTCCTCCTCATGATCCTAATCCTCCACAATATGCTAACATTCCTATTGATCATCCTCATGCTCCTAATCCTCCACAAGATCCTACCACCCCTATCCAATAAATGCATATCAAAGCACAAACTAAACTACATCCAAAAGTTTCATCCACCCCTAATTCATACATTCCATCACATATCCCTCATCCTATCCAAATACATTCATCCTTCCTTTGATCTTGATTATCCTATCCATATCCTTCATCATGTATCCCTCATCCTATCTAATCAATCCCCCTAACCTTTCATCTTTGATCTTGATAAAATCAAGGGAAATTTTTATTCATGTATTCTTTGGAAAATGTGAACCCTCAATTCCTCCACAATCCATATCCTTTGTGCACCATTATCTCATCTCAAGAATTATTTACTATCTTCTATCCATGATTGTAGTACCTCTAGTATGGGGCATCTTGTTCCTTTGTAACATAATCCTTAGAGTTTTTTTCTCCTATCTTCTACATATCCATCTATCATAGCTTAATAATTATTAGTATACATTGTTTCACCTATCTACCTATCTTCATAAATTATCAATATATATTGCTTCCCCTATCCACCTATCATGGCTTCAATAAGTATTAGTATCTATTGTTTCACCTATCTACCTATCTTCATAAATTATCAATAAATATTTTTTCACCTATCCACCTATAATGGATTCAATACATATCAATATCTATTGTTTCACCTATCCACATGTCATGGCTTAATTATTATCAGTATCTATTATCTCACGTAGCTACCTATCATAATAAAGTTCAATATGATTTTTCACCTCATAATAAATGATCCTATACATAATTGGGGGTACTTTTCCTTGACCTAGTCATTGGATTGGATTTGTGTCACTATCTTGAGAGTATAATTTACACATGCATTATCTACACTTAAAATTATGAAAACAAAATAAAATTGTGATGTTACACAAAAACATCAAGCTTTCATGAAAAAATTAAGCAATAGAATACTACTAGCCTAAGTCTATTATCTACATAGATTATTGCCTAACCTATATTTACCCATTTGTTATCTAGTCAATATGGTCCTTAATGGATTTATTTTATTAAAATTGGCCCTATCTAAACTTGAGCTCATCTTTTGGAAAGAGATATGATGGTTTTTGACTTGTAGTTAGTCTTTTTCTTTATTGATTTATCTTTTTGTCTCATTCTTACACTTTCTTGATGTCGCTTTAATCTTTCTATGTCTTAGTGTGTTTAGAGAAGCTTGGAATGGGGCATGATCATTTATTTTGTATGTCGTGTTTGTGGTAAATACTTGAAATGATACCAATAAATTTACTTACCTTGTGTTTGATTGGGGCAACTTCTTGCATAAAAAAATGTCCTTTACATATTAGGTCATTCATACCTTTTGTGCACTAGGATTATTATTCTCTAAGTCTTACTTCCTCACATATTTCAACAAGGTTTAGTATCTCTGGTATGAATAAGAACAAACATTTTTGTTTGCAAAGTCAAAGTCCATGCAAGGTATACAATGTCAGCCTAGTTCCTTATACCTTGGTGCATAATATACATTTGTTATAATAAGGATTGATCTTCACATTTTATTTAGCATAACCAAAGCACAAAGTAACTTTTCATTTTCATCTTTGTCCATCTTGCATATTTTTATTCTCATTTCCCCTTTATAGGATTCATCTGATATTTGATTAACACTCTAATTTTCATCATTGCATCCCGTTACTTTCACACATTTATTGCATACACAAATATCAGTCATATCATACATATCATCATAGAATCATATATAAACAAAAATTATATAACATATGTATCATCATCATATTATCATAGACCCAACCTATCCTTTCGGTCAAGAGTATGACTATAAAATTATTTTCATGGCCAATCTCTTGAGGGGGCATCTTAGCTCTATCCCTCGACACACTAGGACACATCACCGACATATTTTTTCACACCAACACCATTTCTTATATATAACACCATAAAAAACATTGTCTCAAAGAGCGGAAAAATTTAGACACCTAAAAATGACTAACACATTTCCATCTTTCCATTTTATCACCTTCTCATCAATTCTTTTTTCTATATTAATTAAATAATTTTTAGTATTTAATTAAGGTAATATTTCTTCTTTTCAAAAATAATAATTAAATAATTTTTCAAAAATTATTTAATTACCTAACATTCCTCTCAATAATTTAAATATATATAAAACTAGCTATTGCACTTTTAGTGTGCAATGGGTTATGCTGAATAATTGTATGGATATATTATTATAGAGAGACACAGAGATATACAAATAGAGAGAATTAGAGATAGGTAAAAGAGATGAAGAGAGGGAGAGAGAAATAAGGGGAGATAGAGAAAGGGGGAAAGAAGTAGGGGGGGATAGAGATATATGGGAAGAGAAAGAGAGGGATAGAGATATATGGGAAGAGAAAGAGAGAGATAAAGATATATGGGAATTGCAACGCCTTGCCACGCAACCCTAGAGGAAGTTGCAAACAACTACTTAAACAGACTATTTTTTTTTTTGTTTAAGTAGTTGTTTGCAACTTCCTCTAGGGTTGCATGGCGGGGCGTTACACATGGTATCAGAGCCAGGTTTCAATCCTGGGACCTGTGGTTTATGGGCCCACATTTCCCAAATGATAACATGAACAGATCAAAATCAAGGCAAGAATTGAATCTACTTTGGATTCACTAGATCCATCTCCTCATTATCATTCAACAATTTATTGCATTAAATAAATTGAATTAGATTTGTCCTTTGAAATAAGAGAGAAATTAATACTACTTATTTAATTTCCCTACTGACGTTTAATTAATGATAAATTAACTAGATGGTCAAATAAATCAAGATTCAACGATGTAAAATAATTATTGCCTCCTCATTTAAATGTAATCATTTAAAAACAATCAACTTGTGAAAACGTATCATTTAATATCAAAGTTATTCATCTACCAAAATAATATTTTAAAATCAAAGTAATGAATTTAACCAACATTACTATGTTTCATTTCTTCAATTAACTTAATTATTTCCATTAAATAAATCATTCTATTAACATACATATACACATCATATATATATATTTAATTAAAAAAAAGGGATATATTTATATATATGATTAAAAAATAAATATAAATATATATAATAATGTTATAATATTATATAATATAATATTAGATATTAATATATATTATTTAAGCCATAATAAATATTAATATTTTAATATTATAGAATATAATAATAAAATATTATTATATATAAAAAAATATATAATTTTCGTTGACCTCATTTTTTGTGAAAACCCTAACGTGTTTTCATAGGACTGTGGATTTTTGTGAGAGGGCGGCAGATTTTTGTGGGGTGACGACCTAACCCTAGGTGGCCGGTTGTGTTACGCAACCCTAGAGGAAGTTGCAAACAACTACTTAAACAAAAAAAAATAGTTTGTTTAAGTAGTTGTTTGCAACTTCCTCTAGGGTTGTGTGGCGGGGCATTAAAAAATTTAAGGAGAGAAGATGAGATGGATCAAAGATCAAATAAAGGGTTGATAATGCCTAATGATATGGATCAAATATTTTAATCAAAGGTCCAAATTGCTTGAGAAAATAAAAAATCCCTTAATTTTAGGAGCATGTGGGAAATATTTATATGAGAAGGCATTCACAATCACTTGAGCAACAAAACTCTTGCAAATTTCCTACTCACCATTTGAGCTAATTAACTTTTGTGAATCGCAATTATCAACATACATCAATTCATCAACCTTTGAAGCTTTGAAAATTAAACCATGGATTAGGTTCAAGTTGAGCATTCCACATCAATCTAGCACTAATATTCCAATGGGATTGAGGTTTGTGTTTGTTAATTAGGTTTCTAATTTGAATTAATTGGCTATTTCAAGTTTTAATGGAACTTTTATTAGTATTTGTGAATAATGTCTATGGAATATGGTTTGATTAGTGTATTTGTATGTTTTATTAGTTAATTCCACTTGGATTTGTGTGGAATTCTCAGCTTGAACCTAATCCATGATTGAATTTTTAAAGCTTCAAAGGTTTATGAATTATTTAAGGTTGGTACGGTGATTTACAAAAGGTAATTAGCTCAAATGGTGGGTAGGAAATTTGCAAGAGTTTGGTTGCTCAAGTGATTGTGAACACCTTCTCATGTAAGATGATACCTATTATAGATTTTTAGAATGAATCAATGGTTGAGATTGAATTGGATAATCAAAGGATGCAATTGAAGGAGAGAAGATGGAACAGATAAAAGATCAAATCAAGGGTTGATAATGCCTAATGAAATGGATCAAAGATATTAATCAAAGGTCTAGATTACTTGAGATAATAAGAAATCCATTAATTTTAGGAGCATGTGGGAAATATTTACATTAGAAGGCATTCACAATCACTTGAGCAACCAAACTCTTAAAAATTTCCTACTCACCGTTTGAGCTAATTACCTTTTGTGAATCACCGTTATCAACCTTCATAAATTCATCAACCTTTGAAGCTTTGCAAATTAAACCATGGATTAGGTTTAAGCTGAGCATTCCACATCAATCCAACACTAATCCCCCAATGGGATTGAGGCTTTAATTTTTAATAAGGTTTCTAATTTCAATTTATTGTCTATTTCATGTTTTAATGGAACTTTGATTAGTATTAGTGAATAATATCACTAGAATATGGTTTAATTAGATCATTTGTTTGTTTTATTAGTTAATTCCATTTGGATTGAAGTGGAATGCTTAGCTTGAACCTAATCCATGGTTGAATTTTTAAAGCTTCAAATTTTGATGAATTGATGAAGGTTGCTAATGGTGATTCATAAAAGGTAATTAGCTCAAATGGTGAGTAGGAAATTTGTAAGAGTTTGGTTTCTCAAGTGATTGTGAATGCCTTCTCATGTAAAATGAGACCTATTTAAAGATATTTTGGAAAGAATCAATGGTTGAGATTGAATTGGCTAATCAAAAGGATGAAATTTAAGGAGAGAAGATGGCATGAATCAAAGATCAAATCAAGGGTTGACAATGCCTAATGACATGGATCAAAGATTTTAATCAAAGGTCCAAATTGCTTGATACAATAATAAATCCATTAATTTTAGGAGCATGTGGGAAATATTTACATGAGAAGGCATTCACAATCACTTGAGCAACCAAAATCTTACAAATTTATTACTCACCATTTGAGCTAATTATCTTTTGTGAATCACAATTATCAACCTTCATCAATTCATCAACCTTTGAAGCTTTAAAACTTCAACCATGGCTCAAGTTCAAGCTGAGCATTCCACATCAATATAGTACTAATCCCCCAATGGGATTGAGGTTTGTATTTGTTAATTAGGTTTCCAATTTTAATTGCTTGTCTATTTCAAATTTTAATAGAACTTTGCTTAGTATTTATGAATAATTTTATTGGAATATGGTTTAATTAGAGATTTTTTTTGCTTAGTTAATTCCACCTGTATTTATGTGGAATGCTGATCTTGGACCTAATCCATGGTTAAATTTTCAAAGCTTCAAAGGCTTATGAACTGATGAAGGTTGATAATGGCCATGATTTACAAAAGGTAATTATATCAAATGGTGAGTAGGAAATTTGCAAGAGTTTGGTTGCTCAAGTGATTGTGAATGCCTTGTCATGTAAATGAGACCTATTTATAGATTTGAGGAATGAATCAATTATTTAGATTGAATTGGCTAATCAAAGGATGAAATTGAAGGAGAGAAAATGGCATGGATAAAAGATCAAATCAAGGGTTGATAATTCCTAATGACATGGATCAAAGATTTAAATCAAAGGTCCAAATTGCTTGAGACGATAAAAAATCCCTTAATTTTAGGAGCTTGTGGGAAATATTTACATGACAATGAATTCACAATCATTTGAGCAACCAAAATATTGCAAATTTCCTACTCACCATTTGAGCTAATTACCTTTTGTGAATCACCACTATCAACCTTCATCAATTCATCAACCTTTGAAGCTTTGAAAATTCAACCATGGATTAGGTTCAAGTTGAGAATTCCACATCAATCTAGCATTAATCCACTAATGGGATTGAGTTTTGCATTTGTTAATTAGGTTTCTAGTTTAATTTTCTTGGCTATTTCATGTTTTAATGGAACTTTTGTTAGTATTTGTGAATAATCTCATTGGAATATGGTTTAATTAGATCATTTTTTTATTTTCTTACTTAATTCCTCCTGGATTGATGTGGAAGCTTGAACCTGATAATTGGTTGAATTTTCAAATATTCAAAGGTTGATGAATTGATGAAGGTTGACGATGGTGATTCACAAAAGGTAATTAGCTCAAATGGTGAGTTGGAAATTTTATAGAGTTTGGTTGATCAAGTGATTATGAATGGATTCTCATGTAAAATGAGATCTATTTATAGATTTTTGGAATGAATCAATGGTTGAGATTGAATTGTCTAATCAAAGGCTTAAATTGAAGGAGAGGAGATAGCATGGATCAAACATAAAATTAAGGGACGATAATTCCTAATGACATGGATCAAATATTTTTATCAAAGATCCAAATTTCTTGAGACAATAAAAATCCCTTAATTTTAGGAGCATGTGGGAAATATTTACATGAGAAGGCATTCACAATCACTTGAGAAACCAAACTCTTGCAAATTTCCTACTTACCATTTCATCTAATTACCTTTTATGAATCATCATTATCAACCTTCATAAATTCATCAACCTTTTTTGCTTTGCAAATTCAATTATGGATTAGGTTCAAGCTGAGCATTCCATATCAATCCAACACTAATCCTCTAATGGTATTGAGGTTTGTATTTTTTAATTAGGTTTCTAGTTTTAATTGCTTGTCTATTCCATATTTTAATGGAACTTTGATTAGTATTTATGAATAATCTCATTAGCATATGGTTTAATTAGATCATTTGTTTGTTTTCTTACTTAATTTCATTTAGGTTGATGTGGAATTCTCAACTTGAACCTAATCCATGGTTGAATTTTCAAAGCTTCAAAGGTTGATGAAATAATGAAGGTTGATAATGGTGATTTGCAAAAGGTAATTAGCTCAAATGGTGAGTGGGAAATTTGCAAGAGTTTGGTTGCTCAAGTGATTGTGAATTATTTCTCATGTAAAATGAGACCTATTTGTAGATTTTTAGAATGAATCAATGGTTGATATTGTAGAAACTAAAAAATGTCCTAAGTCTATGAGCATCATTTTTCTCGGTCTTCACCTCCACATAATTTAATAATTTTAATTATTTAATTATCCTTGGTCATATTCCTCTATTAATTAAATAATTCTTAATTATTCAATTAATTCACTTCCTAACCTTTACTCTACCTTGATCAATTAAATAAATCAATTGTGTCACTAATATTATCCTTTCTTCAATAATTAAATAAATTACCATTTATTTAATTATTTTCTTGTCATCTTTTGTCTATGGTTAAACAATTATTATTTAATGATTTAACTATTCACTCCCTCTTTTAATTCCTCCATTGTTAAATAATTGTCAAAATTATTTAATTGTCCACCATTTGTCTCTTGTATTAAATAATTAACTCAATTTAATTATTTATTTCCCCTTTTCATATTTTCTCTCATTTAATTAAAATAATTATTCAAATTATTTTAATTAAATTCCCATTTCCTTTTTCCTCAAATAAATAATTCGAATGGATTATTCATCCTCCACTTGGCCAAATATTCCTTACTCATGAATTAATTATTTCTCATTTTTTAATTCATCCATTATCCCTCCACTTGCTCATTAATCTTAGTCATCTTTTTCATAGTCGCCAGCATTATAGCCGTCAGCTTCATAGTCGTCCCTAGCCCACTACTTTCTAGTGCATCAATCCTCCACCGTTGATCTTGGCATCTTTCTAGAAGATTGATCTTGTCCATCCATTTGAATGGCTATCTATAAAAGAAGCCTTCCTCAATTTTTTCCTTAAAAACCACTTATCTCCAACTTTCTTGCTTACGATGTGTAGATATTTGCACAATTTTGACTACAAATATGAGGGCTTATTTGCAAAAGAAGAAATAAGAGAGACAAGGGAGCTGATTCAACTTCAATGGGGAGTGTTTTGTTTACTTTATTTCATTTTTTAATCTCCATTTGAATGTTTTCTCTTGTTTTGGATTTGGTTTTGGCTTAGTAGTGTCGTGGTTGTCACTAGGATCTAAGATAAGTCGTTTTAACCAATCCTACATTGGTGAACCCAACATTAATAAAAGTTTTTGTAGAATTCGTATCTTTTTGTTTGTTTTTGCAGGTTTTCAATATGGAATGATGCAACTATGGAAAATAGTGATGCAACTGCTAAGAAATGACACACTTGATAGGAGAAATGGTGCATTTGTTTGGAGAGTAATTGGATTTAAAAGAACAACACATCTATAGAAAATAGTGACACATTTGTGGGCAGGAGATTTGAATTTAAAATTACAAAATAACTACTCCGGTGCAATGCATTATAGCGATGTATTTGAAGACTTGAATGACACAAATGACTATCTAGTATTAAAGTTTCAGTTTTTTGTTTTCTTTTTGGTTTTTCCTTTTTAGGGTTTTTGTTAGATTAGAGTTTTTTGTGTTCTAACAATTTGTTTTTAGTGTGTGGCTTTGGAATCTTGGGGAGCTCTCAAAAAATTATTTCTTTAGAAAAACAAAAAATCGAGCTTTACATTAGTTTAGTTTTCAGTAAATTTTCATTTTGTTGTTTTCTACAACTTGCACCAGGATCATAAGGTTAAAACGAACTTGCATATTTCACTCATAAGGATTTAAAAATAACTACAAACTACATTTTACACGTCATGGGCACAAAACGAATCCAAGTGTCTTCAAATTATAAGCAAGGGATTTAAAACTTACAAGTGTTTTTTATGTTTGGTGGTTTGTAATCTATCTT
Organism: Sequoiadendron giganteum; assembly: GCA_007115665.2. Taxonomy (NCBI): domain Eukaryota; kingdom Viridiplantae; phylum Streptophyta; class Pinopsida; order Cupressales; family Cupressaceae; genus Sequoiadendron; species Sequoiadendron giganteum. The sequence continues at coordinate 416,317,984 of CM021108.1, read as the reverse complement.
AGAATGTGTATGCTCTCCTCTCATGCCATTCGATGATCTTGAGTGATCAAAAGCACCTCTTTGATATTTGTATAATCACACCACACATTTGGATTTTGGGCTTAAAATGAACTCCATGTGATTGTGAGGAAAAGGAGTTGTGTATGCTCTCCCCTTGTGCTTCGTGTGATCTTGGGTGATCAAAAACAACATCCTTGTCTTTCTTTTGTTACCTTTAGAGGGGCCTATCTTGAAAGAGGGAATGAATCCAACCAGTTTTTTGCTCGAGTCAATATATAAAATGATAAGACTAAATTGTCAAGTCCTCACGATGGTCTTTTACCTTGCCATACAATGCCACTCGAAATAGGGTACCTATCATAAAACATATAAGAGCCCTTAGTAGAGTGATTAAAGCTTTAAGTGGCTTGTTGGATGCTTGCGAGGAGTTGTGTCTCTGAGTATTCACTAAGAACCTTTGTTATAGTGGCCAAAATCCCTTTCACTTGCTAGTAGAGGAACAATCATTCTAAAGCCGCCCCACGTCTTCACTAAGCATGTGTAGAGGTAGAAATCCCTCTTTGGGGAATTGAATCTTGGTGAGATTGAAAAGTGAGTGCCATGGAGGGGATCCAGTGCCACCAAGTCTCTAGTTATCCACCTTGTTTAAGTGGTTGGATAAATCTAAGTGGGGATCTAGCGGGTGGTATCTCTTGAGAAGCCATAGGTTGTGAAGTGTTTGAAAGTGTATTTTATACATTTAAACATCTTACACATTCATACCAAACACAAAAAAATAACTAGTTGTGACTTTATTCTATGTTTTCCAATCAAATCTCATGAAAACCAGTCAAAATTCATTCAAAATTAGGTCAAAACCATCAAAATTGCAAAATCAACATTTTGGCATTGCAACTGATATTTTGCACCGTAATTGACTAGTTGAAAATTGAAAATATCTATTTGAACCACAATTATAGAAAATTGAGCTATAACTATCATCTTGAATCACAATTGCATTAATCTAGAAACCCACAACCTGAAATGACACATTTGTAGAAAATAGTGTCGCAACTGCCTGATAACCAAAAACTTCCAAAATCCTTATTTGAATTAAATCAAATCATTTTCACAGTGGCTCTTACTATTAAAACAGTGGCTTGTAATCCTTTTTACCAGTCCATTCCAACATTGCCATTTAGGATTCCATCACATTTTAGGTTGCATCCTTACCTTTGCATAATTAATCTTTGTCCTTAGTTTGCATATACCTTTCAAATTTCAGACTTAGGAAGACCATTATGCTTTTAGATAGTTCTTGGTTGCTAATCCATTTTTTCATTGAACTTAATCCTTCACTTTATCAACCTTTATCATTATCACCTTTTTCAAAATGTGAGTCTCAAGCTTGTGTCCTAGCCTTGAATCAACCTTGTCAAAATTATCCTCTTGATTATCACAAAGGTCAATGACACTTGGGTTTGTTATCTTGGACCTACATTAGCTTGGTTTCCTTCCTTTGTCTTAAATTTTAGGCTTCATATCCTTAGCATTACCATAACCTCATTTAGATACATATCATACCATTTGACCTTAGCATGCACTTTTACTTTGCACCCTTATATTCCAAAAACATAAAAACATAGTTTCATTTTCCTTAGTTTCATAACCACCCTTGATCATTAATTTAGTATCATTTAGTCTCCTTGTAATTATCCTTCATCATTAATCAAATAAAAATTTGGTATCCTTAGCATCCATTAGTTTCATATCCTTGCATAATCACATTTCATCCTTATAACCAAAAAAATCCCAAAAATATAGTTTAGCCTCATTATCACCTTGCATTATCTTCTAACTTTACAAGTCTCACATGGTTGAAACAAGGTCATGAACCAAAAGAAAGGACATGGATGTTTCAAGTGACACTTTTCATGAAACCACACTTGGGACAAATTTAAATCAATTCACACCGCAAAGAGAGACACCACAAAGAGACTTTACATTGGACAACCTAATTCTAGAAGAATTCAACAAGAAAATGATTCTCGAATAAATTGAAAGAGCCTACCAAGACCCAATAATTTCAAGAATGGTTGATCAACTTGTTGGTGTTGATCCTAATCAATTTTTTTATGGACTAGCCAAAAAAGGTGCCAAAATCCCTCAAGGCTTTGATGTCTCAACCATTGTGGAAGAAGATACACAAAATCCATTTGCATTAGGGTTGCCCTCTTTACACCAAATGTCAACCATACCACTTGGAACAACAACACAGATGGAAACTACTACCACACACATCCCTTCCATCTCCACATTTGGAAACAAGGTAACCCATGCTACTACACAAGGACACAAATTCACATTTGAAAGCTCATTAAATTCCATGAGTAAGACCTTCACAAACCCTCTTTTTCAAAATACAAATCAAGGTCCTCTACTTCAAAACACAAATCAAGGTCCTATACCTACACTTCAAAATACAAACCAAGGTCCTTCATTCCAATTTCAAAGCATACCATCATGCAATCAAAACCTACCAAATAAATCAAGGAAGGTTCACATTGTCCTATGAAGAATCCAAAATCAAAACACCAATCAAGTACCTACCCCATCATTTCAAAATGCTAATCAAGGACCTACCCCATCATTCCAAAATTCCAATCAAGGACCTACACCATCCTTCGAAAATACAAATCAAGGACCAAATTCTCAAATTCAAGGAATAAATCAAGGGCCTACACCTCTATTCCAAAATACTATACTAAACACAAAAATGACCTTTGGGACAAATATTAATGCCAATTGCACTCCAAAAAACCCACATTAATATAGTACCCAAGGTCCTACACTTCAAAATATCAATTACAATCCAAATTTGACATTTGAACCCAACACCAATACGATGACACAAAATCAAATCAATGCAACACCATCTCTTGCAGACACTTTGATGCAACAAATACATTCCCTCCAACAATATATGGAAAATATACAATTGGGGAATGACAAGAAAACCTATTCCATGGAGGAATTGTGCCCCTTTCCATTTGATGGAAATCTATACATGCCACCCTTTCCCCCTCATTTCACAATACCACCTTTGCCTAAGTATAAGTGGATAGGGGATCCAATTGAACACATTTGAGAATTTAACACATTGTGTATGAAAGTCTCATATGATCCTCATTTCATGGAAATCTATACATGCCACCCTTTCCCCCTCATTTCACAATACCACCTTTTCCTAAGTATAAGTGGACAGGGGATCCAATTGAGCACATTTGAAAATTTAACACATTGTGTATGGAAGTCCCATATGATCCTACCTATTTGATGAGACTATTCCCATGAAGTCTCACAGGTCCAACCCTAGATTGGTTTTCACACCTCCCTCTAGGGATTAGAACATGGGGAGAAATAGATAACAAATTAATTAATCGCTTTTCCTTCAGCATTAAAAATGATGTCTCCCTTGCAACATTAAGAACAACCAAACAAGAAGGGAAATCACTTACCTCATTTTACCAGAGATGGCGATATTTGGTTAGCAAGTTCCCTTGTCACATTCCTAAGAAACAATTGGTCACCATGTTTGTTGAGAACCTTGACAAAGAAATGATGAGTAGCCTCCAAATTCAATGTTGCACAAATTTTGATGAGATCCTTGAGAAAGGTTTCCTTATTGAAAAAGGTCTTGTCACAAAAGGAATAGCCAAAATAAACAGAGAATCCAAAACCAAATAATAAAAAAAGAAAATACTGGTCCTGAAACAAGAATATCACAAATGATGGAGTTGTTGATGCCAAAATGATAACCAAAGGCCCCACTATTCATCTCAAAGGTCCTTCCCCACCAATGCATAAAGCACATCAAACACCCAAACACAAGGTCAAAATAAAACATTGAATGCAATCCAAAATAATCAACAACGCAGAGGTCCTCCTCGCGCCAAGAGAACATACACCACCTTGGGTGAACCAATTGAATCAGTCCTAAAAAAAAAATTTCAATCTAATGTCATCACACTACCAGAAATCAAAAATTATGAACCATCATTGATCAAACCCAATTGGTGGAAATAAGATGAATATTGTGAATATCACCGTAGAAAAGGACACAAAACATCTAGATGTTGGACACTCAAAAATATCATGCAAGACCTTATTGAAAATGGAACCATTTCAATCGATAATTCACAAGGAAAAAAAATGATGATCACACCATATTTAAAACTCCCTTGCATGACCATGAAAAAGGAAAATAATCTAGTTCAAGAAATAATAACAATACCAATTATGTCATTTTCAAACATGATTACATTACTATCCTTTACAATATATGAATCATAGATGAAAATGTTGCCACAATAACTATACACAAACCAAACTCAGATTGTGTTGTTACCACTCATAGAACCAAGATAATTATTCAAGGACCCTTCTCCAATCCCCAACCAAAAGGAAACTATAATATTCTAGAGCAACTAGGGAAAAATCCAACATAGATTTCCATCCTGGAACTCCTTTGTGCATCCCCACAAAACAGAGCTATCCTTGAAAAATATTTGCAAGAAGCATCCATACCCGCTAACCTAGATGTCAATGAATTTAAGGCCCTAGTTGGATACCTTGCTATGCCACATCATGTCACCTTCTTTGAATAAGAATTTTCTGCACCTAAGTCCGATCATAATGATCCCCTCCACTTGGAAGTCTATGTAGATAAATTTAAGATCAAATGAGTCCTTGTAGACATTGGAGAAGGTCTAAGCATTTTTTCCCCTAAAATTGGTAAAATCCTTGGGATACCCTAAGAATTGCATAGACCGAACTAAGAAAATTACTATCAAATCTTATGATGATGCTAAACTCTCATCCGAAGGCGTAATTTCACTTCTTGTAAGAGTTGGTCTAGCAATACAAAGAACAATGTTTTATATCTTGGATCTAGATTTACATTACAACCTTCTCCATATCCACTTATGGATTCATGCTATGAGGGCTATACCATCCACCTACCACCAATGCCTCAAGTTTCCATACAATGGTACTAAGATCACTATTCTCGATGACCCTGATCCTTTTCAATATTGCATTGACCTAAAAGGAACTGTTGAACATCAAGTTCCTATCAATTGAGAGGCCTCATCCTCCACCTCATCTCCCACTCCATCCCACTACATTGATCCATTTGCCCTTGTCAAATCATCTACAACATTCACCACACCTTCCATTCCCAAAATCTAGATTCAAGACAAAGGATGCAGAGAATACAATATGAAGAGTCTCTTTTTCATTGGAAAGTTACCTAAATCACCAAAATCTTATGGAAATTCGCATCCCATGCAACCTAAAGTCATCATTCGTAATCTCCCTACCACCTTCACTAAATGGGGGGAGCTAGCCAAATAATCTTTGGATGACAACATTCTCACATGGTTGTATAAAGAAGAGGAGGATATTGATCCTAAGAAATTTCTAGCTGAGTAGTATCCAAAAGGGTTCCTAATAATGAAATGACAAGGATATGATGGACACTATAGCCTTGGCCTAAAAAAATAAAGGAATGTTGGAACCCTTTCAACCTCCTAAACTACTAAAACACCAAGGGTTGGGGTTCATACTAGTAACATTTACTATCCAAGGTATTGGGTTACCTTCGAGTGAGGACGTTAATGCCTCATATGAGATCGAGACATCCAAGGAATCTTGGGACTTTGATGTCAATTCTAATGAATATGAATGGGACTCCCTACCCTCCACTACTGACATTGACCTTGATAAATTTTTTGGAAAACTTTATGAGCCTTCCCTTGAAAAAACATTTCATCAAATGCTTATAATTGGTTCCCCACAAAATCCACCAAGTCCCCGTCCCAAAGTCCCTTTGAATAGAGAAGAATGGATCAAAAACTTTTGGGAAACCATTGATGCTACCTCTTGGGAAGCTGATGACTCTACTTCAATATTTACCCGGTCTTCCTACACCATGACCCTTGAAAATACTGATGATGGCTTACCCCTTGTCTACCCTCAACTCATAGATTGGGATCTGTAGACACTAAAAAATGTCCTAAGTCTGTGAGAATCATTTTTCTTGGTCATCATCTTTTGATAATTGAATAATGTTCGATCATATTCCTCTATTAATTAAATAGTTTTTAATTATTTAATTGATTCACCTTCTCATTTGTACCCTGATCAATCAAAATAAATTAACTCTGCCACTAATACCCCTTTCTTCAATAATTAAATAAATCATTATTTATTTAATTATTTATCTTTCATCACCTATCTATAGTCAGATAATATTATCATTTGAATTTTTATTCTTCTATAACTAAATAATTGATGAAACTATTTAATTATGTGTCATTCTTCTCTTTTAAATAATTGATCCAAATCAATTATCCATGTCTAATTTCTATCTCCTCCTTTAATTAAATTTATGAATTTAATTAAATCTCCTTTTTCATTTCCTCCAAATAAATAATTTGAAATAAATTATTTATTTTCCATTTATCCCTCTCCTCCATTTTGGAATAAATAATTAATTTTTTATTTATTTATGCACCTCTTTTGGTCAAAGATGCCAATTCATAACCTTTATTTCTGTCATAGCCGTCTCTGTCATAAGCCTTCATGGTCTGTCATAGCCATTGGCATCATAGCCTTCATTACCCACCTCTTTTTGGTGCATCAATTCTCCACCATTGATCTAGGCATCTTTCTAGAAACTTGATCTTGGCCATCTATTTCATAACCTTCCTCTCATACATCCTCATTTGTTGATCTTAGAATCTTTCTAGAAGATCAATCTCATCTTTCCATTCTCCTCCATTTTCTTGTTGTCTTCAATGTGTGGCTTTCATCAAGAAGATCTAACTTGTGGTTTTGCAAGATTTTTGGCTTGTTTTGGATAAGAAATATTTTATGTGTTTTTCAACACACTTTTGAAGACCTAAAATTGTGTTTCATTCATTAGTTTACAACAAATTGCATTTACACTCGTGAGGATAAAATGAACCACAATTTGCATATGTCACTCATTTGGTCTTAAAATTTACAATAAATTGCATATTTCATTCATGGGCTTAAAATGAATAAGAAATTGCATATTCATTCATGGGTTTAAAATGAATAACAATTTGCATATTTTCACTCATGGGATTTAAAATTGACTTGCATCACATTTCATTGGCTAAAAATAATCTAAGTGTTTTCAAATAATAAGCAAGGTTTAAAATCAATCAATTATCTTTTAGTGTAGAAAACACTTCAATTGGTGCTTTTAAAATAACAACTGTCTTCTTTCACATAGATTAAACTAGAGGGTAAATGAACACCATGTCTTAGTGTTTGAGGGTGGTAGGTATTATGCTCTCACCTTGTGCAAACTTGGTGATCAGAAAGCCAAACCCATCCATTTTTTTGTTCACCCATTTAGAAGGGCCTACCTTAGTGGGAAAAAGTACTCACCCCAAGGGACAACCCTAAGCTGTAATGGGCTAAAGCCAAGTCCTTCCAAACCACTATAGAAATTTGTGATTGCAAGGAAAGTTTGCAATCAATGGGATGTTGTACATGATAGCTCTCCCCCAATATATTTATGATATGTACCCCTTGTTACAAGGGTAGGGAGACCTCCTGAGGGAGTTTATCATAGTACCCCCTAAACCAGATGGCCTTACTAGACACCTCTTGTTTGTAGCAGATAAATCCTTCTATTTGCTAGTGCAGGAGGTCAAACCTCCAAAGCCGTCCCAAATACTCACAGTTCTTAGTAGAGATGAAGAGTTCATCATGGGAGATTCATGAGAACTCAAAGCTTGGTTGACTCGAAGAAGTGAGTGTCATGGAGGAGAGCCAGTGTAGCCAAGCTTCTAAGTCATCCGCTAAGAATAAGCGCGGCTGGTTAATCCAAGTGGGAACTCAGTGAATATTGTTCTTGCCAACCATAATATTTGTGCTTTTTATCATGAAATCAAACTTTTTTACAACCAAAATAAGACCAAAAACAAGGGCTTGTGATTGTATTATGTGTTTGTTAATCAAAATTCATCAAAATCAGTCAAAACCCATTCAAAAATCATGTCAAAACATTAAAATTGTAAAATCAACATTCTATGAACCACAACTACTTAAAATAGAGCCACAACTGCCTAATTACCATGATTTCACAAAATCCTTGTCCAAAATTGAACCAATTCATCATAATCGTTATCTTGAATTCCAAACTAGAGACTTGTAGAGCTTTCACAATCCATTCCATCATCTTCATTTAGGTTTTCATTACATTTTAGATTACACCTTAGGTCACCTTTTCCTTCCATAATTAATCTTAGGTCTTAGGTTGCACATACCTTCTAGATTTCAAACATAGGGAAATTATCAAGTCTTTGAACAATCCTTGGTTACTTATTTGACTTGTCATTGACCTTCATATTTTAATTTATCAACCTTTGTCTTTATCATCTTGGTCAAAAATTCGACTATCAAACTTGTGTCCTAGTTTAGACTCACCTTGTCAAATCCATCATCTTGGTCATCACAAAGGTCAATGACATTTGGGTTTGTTATCTTGGACCTACATTAGCTTGGTTTCCATCCTTTGTCTCAAATTTTAGAATTCATAACCTTAGTATTATCATTCATATCATACCCTTTGACCACAACTTCATTATCATTCTATCAATCCTTAGTCTTGGACTTAAATTGCACTTTCACTTTGCATCCTTATATATCAAAAACACAAAAACATATTTTCATTTCACCTTAGCCTTAGTTGCGTCACTACACTTGATCATTAATTTGGCATCATTTAGTCTCCTTGTCATTATCCTTCATCATTAATTATTCCACCTTTGATATCCTTTGCATCCATTAGTTTCATTTAGCTTCATCCTTTGGTCTCAAAGTCAAAATTATCCTTGCATGATCATCTTGCATGCTCATATTCTTATAATCCAAAAAAATAACAAAAATATAGCTTAGTCCCATACCATATTCTATCATTTAGCATTTAGCTTCATTTTCATGCCATATCCTTTGGTTATAAGGTCATTATTATCCTTCAATTATCACTCCACATCCCTATATTATTCCAAAATTCTAAAAAAAAAACATATCCTTTGGTCATCATCATCCTTGCATATCATATCCTTTGGTTATAGGGTCATTATCATTCCACCATTCCTTAATCTTGGTCTTAGGTACATTGTAACTTTGTATCCTTATATCCTTGAAAATCACAAAAAAAATATAGCATAGTTTCATATCCATTTTGATTTGGAACCTTGCATTGTCATCCAAAGGTCACAAGCTTTGTATGGTCCTCACTAAGTTTTCCTTATCCATCCTAATCCAAATTCATGGCCGTGTCTTCACTTTACCTTGATCTTATTCATAGTCAAGTTGAATACCAATAAATCGTCAATTGTCAATACCAACCACTCACATACCCTTCTTACCAAAAATCCATAAGTTCCATCCCTTCATCCATCTACCCTCACTATCAAGAGTCACTTGACACAATCCATACCATTAATCCCCAACAAATATCCATTAATCATCCTTATCCTAACCTTGACAAGGGAAACCGACCGTCCACTATTCCATTCCAATCCTCCACATCTTATCCTAATCTATCATCTACCCATTTCCATCCACTCCATCCCAAACTACAATACCATCCAATAAAATCACATTAATTAATGCTCTCCAAGGACAACTAGCAAAGGAACTTGTTTGAATCCTAAATGAAAACAAAGTTAGGAAATCCAATCACATTGTTGATCCTACACCATCCAACCATTTTTCACCATCATGTCCTCCATTGCCTACTAATACTGAAAAAGATCTTTCTATTGATGCTCCATTATTTCCATGTCAAAATCCTAGGTCTATCAAAGAAAATCACATCCTTGATTAAATCAAATTCCATTGCCTAAACTCTAGGATACATGTCAAAAATAAAGTCCAAAGCATTACATCTTAGCTTCACCTTCATATCAAGATTTAAGTAGTCCATCTCATAACCCCATCTTACATTTGAAGTTCTTATATAGACAAAATCAAATAGAAGATAGGGTAATGGTTGTTCATTTTAAACCCATGAATGAAATATATATGCAATTTTTTGTTCATTTTAAGCCCATGAATGAAATATGAAATTTGTTGTAAATTTTAAGACCAAATGAGTGACATATGAAAATTGTGGTTCATTTTATCCTCATGAGTGTAAATGAAATTTGTTGTAAACTAATGAATGAAATGCAATTTTAGCTCTTCAAAAAGTGTGTTGAAAAACAAAAAACATTTCTTATCCAAAACAAGCCAAAAATCCCACAAAACCACAAGTTAGATCTTCTTGATGAAATCCACATGATGAAAAAAAAGCATTAGTAAACCAAAAAAATCATTTGTTTTCTTGTTTGGTTCTATTGGATCTCAAAAAATGCAGGTTACAAATCCTAAGAGGATGCCAGGATCTATAATCAGACTTGCAATGTTTTTGAACCAATGAACACAAATAACCTATTCGGTTGATGACTCCCTGCACTTTAGGCTCTGCTAGACCTAGGTGGGTGGACCTTGATAGTTGAAGCAGATTAAAAGTTGTATGAATTTGTTGAATTTATAGATCTATCCACAGTGGAACAAAGTGAAATAGATGAAATCTTGTTAATTAATCTTACTCCTAATGCTGAATTTAAAATGTGAATGTATGGATAAGATTTTATGAAATTCTAAAATGGAATTGGTATGACCAATGCCTACTCCTATTGGGTAAATGGAGTCAATATGTAAATGATGTGTTGCTTACTAGTTGGCTACAATTCTAATTGTTTGGCACTTATACTTGTTTATACTTGGTATAAATGTGCAAGGATGTGACTAACAGACTCTTCTTATTGATCCAAATGACCTTTTCCATATTACTATGATTAATTAAAATAATTTAATCCTTCCTTGAAGGATTTAGTTAAATAAACCACACAAGAACAAAAAATTTTCCTTGATAAATTGAAAATATCCTTGATATATCAATTTAAATAATAAGGAAATGTCAACCTTGGAGACAACCTGATAATCTTATCAATTACCTAACTATTTTTACTAATCCAAATGTTACCTCCAAGTTACTGTAATCAATCAAAATGATTTTAATTCTTTAATAGAAACTAATTAACTTGATTACACAAAAACACCAAGTGTGTCTTGATGAAACTAAAATATCAACTTGGATACATAGGTTCAAATAACAGAGAAATAACAATGTGGAGATAACCAGGTAATTGCTTAATTCAACAAACAATAGACAACAAGTATATGCCACCAGATTAAATCTTCTTGTCCATTATATTACTTCAAAATATTTTTCAATACATAGCACAATGTTTTTTTTCAACAACTATTTAACCTATCCAACTACTGGTGATTTCCTAACCTACTTCTAATTCTCCTATCTCTCTCCCTCCTTTGATTTCATTTGGCATATATACATTAGTTTAGGGTTATGACCCCTCATATTTTTTTGTTGCATCTCTTCAATATTCTTCCTCTTCAACAAAAATATTTAATTAATTGCCTTTGGAAAATTAATATTTTAATCTTCATCATCTCTGTGAAATTTAATTCAATAATAATCTCCTTTTGTTGGAAGTTTTTACTTCACTTTCTACATGTATATATCTTCAATATGATCTTCGGGTAAAAATAATTATCCCTTTTATAATCCACTGGTGAAAATTGATTCATTTTCCATTTAAATTTTTTTATCATGTGAGCAATAACACCAGATGTATCAATTCTTTAAACTCTGAAATCTTTCATTTCTCCAAGAAAATCCGTCATACTTATCCTTTTCACACCTCTTTAGTCATTGTTTTACTCTTTTCATTCTTCTCGGACAATCGGCGAGACTCAGTGTGACTCTCAACGATATTGGAGAGTCTCCTCGATGAATTATTCCATTCATATCATTGCATTGGGAGGAATTTAATCTATCAGGGACCTTAAGATAACTCCTGCCGATATCAATTATCTCACCGATGTGTTTCCTTTACATGATTTGTTAACTAAGAAAGGTCGGTGTGAATTTCCCTGAGATTATTCTCATCGGTATGACTTTCATCATCGAAGAGACCTGAGGGGCTCAATCCGATCATACATGTCTCTCTGGTATATCTTTTCCATTGCTTTATGCATTTAGATGGATTCAAAAGACTCTCCCCAAAACTTCCTTCCTCAGTGTGACCCAATAGATATGTGAGAATTGAGTGATTCATTCCGATTGTACAAGTCTCTCTGATAGTTTTTTTCCTTCTTCGTCAGTGAAACAAGAAATATTTCTCACCGATGAGTATTTCCATCGGTGTGACCTTCATAGTCAAAGAGATGTGCTAGACTCATTCTAATTCTAGATGTCCCTCCGATACATTATCTTCATGACTTGTCGGTAAGATTGTGTATGCCTCTTTCCGATAACATCCCTATCAACATGACTTTTAATCTTAGTGTGATTTAAAATTTTCCTTCCGACAAGCTTACTTTTTCTGATGAGATCACATGATATTGGCCTATTGGTGAGACTCTCCCCAAAAATATTCCCATCGGTGTGACCATCATAGTCGTGAAGATTTACTAGATTAAATTTGATCATATGTGTCTTTCTAATGTGTCTCTTCCCTCGCTTTTTCCATTCGGGTGGATCGGAAATACTTTCGCCAAAACTTTCTTCATCGGTGTGACTCATAAAGTCGAGGACATCCAAGTAACTCATTTCGACTATGTATATTTCTCTGATGAAAGTTAAATTTCTCATTCATGCTATCGGTGAGATCGTATGTGTCTCTCCATGATGAAGTCTTCATCGATGTGACCAATATGATTGAGATGATCCTAAGGGACTTGGTCCGATTGTATGAGTTTCTTTGATATAGTTGTTCACATGCTTTATCGACATGAGGAAATATGTTTCTTATTGATGGGATGTCTATCGGTACGAGTTGTGAGCTCGATCTGATTTGAAAATTTTGCTCCGACTACTTTTCTCATGTCGATGGACCTGCATCAGTGGAATGATAGGCTTTGTCCTCCTAATTATGCATTCTTGTTATCTCTAGGGCTTTTTTATCACTGTGACCTAGCTCCTATCTCCCCGATGTTTTTTAACTACCATTCATGGGGTTTTTGATCTATATGACCTTGTGTATCTCTTCCCGACATACAAAAAACACTCAAATGAAGGATTTGTGACTTATTGATTAGGAAGACAAATGTATGATCTCTCCAATAAGGGGCAATTATTCATGATATGAGAATCAACTCTACTATATTTTGGCTAGGTATGAAATGAAAATGGAGCTGAATGATGAAATGACAAATGACAATAAAGAGAGAGCCTGAGGAAGAAACTCAAAGGCACATAGATCCATTGTTTTGTGGTTTTTCTTTGTTATGATCAGGGGAATATTTGTATACACTATGCAGAATGCCATATTTATGGGACTGTGGAATGGATCTTGTCACACAATTTTGAGTGACTTGCCTTAATCATGAGATAAAAGTATGGTGATTTTAAGTGAGAAAAAGAAGAAAAATGGATGGAGGCTGGTGAAAAATGTGGGATTTTTCCAGTCCTAACAAGTTCACCAAATTTTTTTTCAAAAAGTTCCAGAAAGCTAAAATTTAGAACTGCATTTCAGCTAGACATAAATTTCTCAAAAAATATCAAAATTGCAAACATTAGTAATTTTTTTGAAGAGCTAATAACAAATTTCAGCCACACAATGCTATGAACTGCATCATGTCAAAGAGGGGGAAAATGTAGACATTGAAAAATGTCCTAAGTCTACGAGTGTCATTTTTCTGGTCATCATCTTTTGATAATTGAATAATGTTCAATCATATTCCTCTATTAATTAAATAGTTTTTAATTATTTAATTGATTCACCTTCTCATTTCTACCATAATCAATGAAAATAAATTAATTACATCACTAATACCCTTTCTTAAATAATTAAATAAATCATTATTTATTTAATTATTTATCTTTCATCACTTGTCTATTGTCAGATAATGATTATCATTTGACCTTTTATTCTTCTATAATTAAATAATTGATGAAACTATTTAATTATGTGTCATTCTTCTCTTTTAAATAATTGATGCAAATCAATTATCCATGTCTAATTTCTATCTCCTCCTTTAATTAAATATATGAATTTAATTAAATCTCCTTTTTCATTTCCTCTGAATAAATAATTTGAAATAAATTATTTATTTGCCACTTGTCCCTCTCCTCCATTTTCAAATAAATAATTTAAAACAAATTATTTATGCACCTCTTTTGGTTAAAGATGTCATGTTCATGGCCTTTATTTCTATCATAGTTGTCTCTATCATTAGCCTTCATGATCTATCATAGCCGTCGGGCGTTATAGCCATCAACGTCATAGCCTTTATTCCCCACCCATTTTGGTGCATCAATTCTCCACTGTTGATCTAGGCATCTTTCTAGAAACTTGATCTTGTTCATCTGTTTCTTAACATCTCTCTCATTCATCCTCATACATTGATCTTAGAATCTTTCTAGAAGATCAATCTCGTCCGTCCATTTGAATGGTTGTCTATAAAAGAAACCATTCTCCTCCATTTTCGATTTAACAACTAATTGTCTTCAACTTTTTACTTACTATTTTGTAGGTATTTGCACATGTGAAGCAAGAAATTTGAGGGAAAAGATTGCAAAAAGGAGAAATAGGAGAGACAAGGGAAGTGAAGCAACTTCAAAGGGGAGAATTTGATTTGAATTCTTTTAGCTTATTATTCTCCATTTGTTTGTATTCTCTTGTTTGGATGAGGTTAATAGCTTAGATTTGTGTTGGTTGTTACTTTATCTATGCTATTTGATTTTACCCCATCTTATAGGATCAACGAGAATCACCAAGTTTAGATACATTTGAGAATGACAAAGCAATTGCTAAGTTCATGGGACTTCATGAAGGAATACCAAGTGGGGATCATAAGGCTAGATTTTCCATAGAACTCAATTATGCAGCATACTTTGGTGAGGTTGTCCTATCCTCTAGTCATAAAAGTGAAAATGAAAAAAGGTAATAATAAAAATAATAGGTCTTCAGGTGAAAACCAAAAGGCGCCTGTTGACCATGAAAAAATAAAAATAAAAGGTGTATTTGAAGGTGAAAACCTCTCTTAGGTGCCTAAGGATGGAGGGCTAGACAGTTTCCCTATAGACCCAGAGAGATCACCATTGCTTATAGAAGAAACAAAAGAAGTAAAGATTGGTACATAAGACAATTCTAGAATCATACAATTGGTAGCATCTTTGACCATCAACGAAAGCCTAAGTTCACAACATTTTTTTTAGAAAGACAAGTTAATTTTGAATGGTCATATGCTGATATGCCTGGATTGGATCCTGAATTGGTTCTACATCATTTTCCACTGCTACCATATGCCAAACCATATAAACAAAAGTTGAGAAAAATGCACCCCCAAATTGCACTCTTAGTCAAGGTGGAATTGAAGAAACTCCTAGATGTTGGATTCATTCGCTCTATTGACTATGCAGATTGGATATCAAACCTTATTCCTATCACCAAACCTAATGGTCAAATTAGAGTGTGCACAGATTTTAGAGATCTCAACAAAGCTTGTCCTAAGGATGATTTTTCTCTCCCAAACATTGACATCATAGTAGACCTTACTATTGGATATGAAATTCTATCACTTATGGATGGATTCTTGAGTTATAATAAAATAAGAATTTCTCATGAAGATCAACCGAAAATAGCTTTCACATTTTCTTGGGGAACTTTCTATTGGAATGTCATGCCATTTGGACTTAAAATTTTTGGAGCTACATATCAGAGGTCCATGAATACAATTTTCATGATTATATGCATGCACTTATGGAGGATTATGTTGATGACCTTCTCTCAAAAAATTAGAATGAAGTGGTCACCTAGCAGTACTGGACAAGATTTTCACACGACTTGAGAAATATCAACTCAGGTTAAATCCAAATAAATGTGTTTTTAGGGTCCAATCAGGAAAACTCCTGGGATACATTGTCTCTCACAAAGGGATATAAGTTGATCCTACCAAATTAAAATCTATCTTGGACATTCCACTTCCAACAAATGTCAGTTATCTAAGGAAATTACAAGGAAGATTACAATCGATCGATAGGTTCATTGCTCAACTAGAAGACAAGATTTATCCATTTCAACATTTGTTGTGCAAAGGAATTCCCTTCAATTGGATGGATAAATGTCAAGAAGCATTTGATCAGATCAAGAATTATCTATTAACTCTACCAGTTCTTATGCCTCCAATTGATGGAAGAAATTTGATTTTGAATGTGACAACAACTACATCAGCATTGAGGGCACTATTAGCACAAAATGACAATTATGGTAAAGAACGAGCGATCTACTACATTAGTCACACCTTAGTCAAATACGAGTTGAATTATAGCACTATTGAATGAGAATGTCTAGTATTTGTATTTGCAACACAAAAATTGATACATTACATGTTGAACCATAAGACAAAACTGATTGCTAAAATTGATCCTTTGAAATATCTTCTCAACAAAGTAGCTCTTGTAGGAAGACTAGCTAAGTGGGTTATGATCTTAAGTGAATATGGCATTGAGTATTTTGACTGAAAATAAATAAAAGGACAAGTAATAGTTGATCAACTCATAGATGCACCAGTAAAGTTATATCATCCTTTGATATCCAATTTTCTAGATGAATCAATCTTTTCCATAGACACACCAACTACATGGAAATTGCACTTTGATGGGTCTTACACTAGTCATGGTTCAAGAGCCAAAATTTTATTCATCACACCTCAAGGAGATTCCATTTCCAAGTCATTTTGAATAGCATTTTTGTGCACTAATAATATAGTAGAGTATGAAGCATTGTTGACAAGACTCTGGATAGCAATAAAATGGAAAATCAAGAATCTTCAATTCTATGGTGATTCTTAGTTAGTGATTAAGCAATTCAATGATGATTATGATACTAGAGATGAAAAATTGATGCCCTACAAGCACATGGTGGATAGTTTTAAAGTATACTTTGATGCCATCACCTTTGAGTAGATATCGAGAATCTAGAATAAAACAACTAACACAATGGCTATGATTGGATCTCTCTTGGACATTCCTAGCAATGCATTGCAATATGAGTTCTTGGTAGAACAACTATTGTGTTTTATGTACCCAAAACTAAACTTGTGTGTGAACTTGTCGGTCTTGAATCTTCCTAGTATAATGAAATCTATGCTTATTTACATGACCAAATTATCCCTCCTAACTTGTTCTCTAACCAAAGAAAACTTTTATCCAACAAGCCTCTAATTATGCCATCATTGGAGATACCCTTTTTTGATGTCTCGACTCAAATGAAGCATAAACAATCTTACAAGAGGTACATCACGATATATGTGGAGCTCATTCTACTGGTTCTACCTTAGCCAAAAAGATCATAAGGATGGAATATTATTGGCCTACAATGGAACATGATGCCTATCACTTCATGAAGAAATGTCACTAGTGTCAGAGTGATGGAGATCCCATACATGCACCAGATTAAGAGTTGCAACCACTTAAATCTCCATGGAAATTTTCTCAATGGGGACTCAACCTCATGGGAATAAGTTCATCCTTGTTGCTACTAAGTACTTTACAAAATGGATCAAATCCATCCCAATGAACTACATTACTAGAAAGAAAATAGCCAAGTTCATCTTAAATTACATTATATGTAGCTCTGGTGTCTTGCAGTCCATCATTACAGACAATGGTCACCCTTTCAAGAACCAAGATGTTCATGAAATTTGTGAAAAAATTCATATCAAACACCACTTTGCTACCCCATATTACCCCTAGGGTAATGGCCAAGATGAGACATCTAATAAGACTATTCAAAAAATCTTAAAGAAGACTGTCAATGACACTGGTTGTGACTTGTACCTACAAATCAATCTTGCTTTATGGGCCTACCATACTAGTGTTTGCACCCATACAAGAGCCACTCCATAATACCTTGTCTTTTGGTCTAAATCAATACTCCCTATTGAGGTCAAGTTACCATCCCTACGAGTCTCTATGCAAGGATTGCTTGATCAAGAAGAATATAGTGAATCCCATCTACATGAGGTAGAGTTACTAGATGAAAAGAGATAGAATTCTCTGAAACATTTGCAAGCATATCAGAATTGCCTTCAATGCAACTACAAAAAGAAGGTCCGACCTAGAATCTTTGACATTGGTGACAGTCCTTAAAGAAAATTTGAAGAATCAAGCAGATCGAGAAAATCTCAGAAAGTTTGAACCTAATTGGGTAGCCCCATATATTTTCACAACAATATATGGATTAGGTGCTTATTAGCTCTCCAATTCTAAAGGAGAACCGTTGCTCAAACCTATCAACATGCAACTTCACAAGTACTACACTTAATTCTCAGAGTATCCCTTCAAAAAGTCAAAAATACAAAAAAAAAATAAAAAAATAGTCACCTTCATGAAAACCTAGCAAATAGGCATCTTGGTGACAACAAAAAAATTAAAAAAAATTAAAAAGTTAAAAAATTAAAAATATTAAAATATTAAGAAAATAGTAAAGAGAAATAATTCATCCAAAAGTGAAAACCATTTCAGTGGCGCTTTGGATAAGTACCATGGTGTAAACCTGGAAAATAGGCACCATGTGTAGTTAGTCTATTCTCCTTTGTCTACTATCACTCTACCTAGTCTTCCATCCACCACTCATCCATTCAATCATATCATCCATAATAAAGCATTTGCATCCCTCTCATGGCCTGAGAACCACCGACATTTAGTCTACTTCACTTTCATGATCATCCTTTGCATTCATTTGCTTCCCCTCACCCATAATAAATTGGTCCTAAACCTGAATAGGGGCAATTCCTTGACTTATGTCTTCATGGGATCCGACATATAGTATCAGTCTTTTAAAACATAAAAATCCAAAAAAAATCATAAATCATAAAAATCCAAAAAATTAGAAAATCTTCAAAACCCAAAAAACATCAGAGAACTTGAAAACTTCCAAAAATAGAGTCTGAGTCTGAGTTAGTCTATGTTAGAGTTGTCAAACTACATTGTCTTTGTGCATTTTCTATGTAGGCAAGGCTCATCTTAAATGGGACCCTAAGACATTAGGTCAGTCCTTTAGGCTTGTCCAAATAAAATCATGACTCGGTCTTTAGTCAAATAAATCCATGTCAAGTCATGTCAAACTAAAAGGTCTCTACATGTATAACATAGGCAAGGCCATCAATCAATGAGCCCCTAAGGCCCTAGGTTAGTCCTTTAGGGTTTTTCAAGTTTGGTTTTGTCCACAAATAATAATCATTCAAACCAAATCATGAATCAATAGACAAACATAACCAACAAATCATCAATCTTCAATCAATCATCTTATCAAAAATAAATTTATCAAGTCATTGGTCATTATCTGAATGGGGCATTATGCCATTTGTCTCATTCAGTCTTATAACTTGTCTTTTATTAGGATGTGCCCTTCCTAAGATTAGACTTCATCTTTGGTCAATCTTGTCATTCACCTTGAGCAAGATGTGTCCTTCTTGTAGTTAGGTGCCTTATAAACAAATGGTCCCTTGGTCAACTTTATCAGATGTGTTACTTTCCTCCAATAGGATATTTCCTTCCTAAGAATTAGGCATCACCACATCGATTAGTCTATCAATCATAGTTTATCAAAATCAATCAATCTTGTCATCTTGGTCAATTAATATTTCCTTAATCACGATGTGTCCTTCTTGAAACTAGGCATAGTCAATCACATCAATTGGTCAACCTTTGTCATCTTATCAATCAATCCTTGTCAACTTATCAATCAAAATTTGGTCATCTTATCATATCGAGCAATCTTATCAATATCATTGGAAAACACTGTCTCTTTGGAAAAAAAATTGTTGGTCTGAGTTTGTCCTATCTTTTTGATTGGTTTTTTATCATGTTACTAGTTACCTTGAGGATTTCCTATCAAAGGATTTAGAGGAACGATGATGGGTCATGACCTCTTTTCTTTAATTGTTTTTTATGGTTTATCTTGTCAGAAAGACTAGGATAATTGGGTCCTTAGTATGAGTTGGGGCATTCCTTGTCTTTTGACTGCTTGTCTCTTACAAATGGTCACCTTGCACACCTTGGTCTATGTCATACCATGGTGTTTGTGCTCCATTTGTGACAATTTTGATGCTTGATGATGATGATAAATACAAAAGCATGAAATTTGCTCCCTTGTCATTTCCCATCTAACTTATCCTCTCCTTCATCCTTTTTCATGCTAACTTCCATCTCTTCCACACTAACATTTCTTCTTTCTGCATCTTGAAATAGTCTTGTGACACACAAAAATATCTTGCATACATGATCATGTTAGACAACATCATAGAAAATATTATCATCATAGACATCATTATCATATTAAGCACATATATTTGCATAAGAAAATACAAAAAACATAGAAATCATCCATATTATGTTAGCACTTCATTGCATCACATTTTTCATTATGATTATAGTTCATTTCAAATCACATTGCATAACATTTTATTTCATTCATATCAAATCATATTTTATTGCATTATATTTCATTCATATTGCATCACATTTTAGATTATGTTGCACATCACATTTTATCACATTATTGCATCACATTACATTGTATTTTACACATGTAGCATCACATTAATAACATTATGGCATATCATGTTATACATCACATTTTGCATTTAGGTTAAACATTCTCAATCATCACATTTTGCATCATTATATAGGCATCCCATTGCATTAAAATTAAAATTCATTTACATATCATATTGCATTTATCAAATTAGGTAATCCATACTACATTTATCATCCATACATATCATAAAAGGAATAAACATTCATAACTTAAATGCATAATCACAAAGAATAATAAACATCACACAATCATATAGAATGCATTGTATACATCATAAAAACATGAAAATCCATAGCATAACATCATCAACATAAAAGCCTAATCATGTAAGACTGCATATCATAAATCACCGCCAAAATCATATCATATAAATATCACTCAAAAATGTGTCACAGATACAATTTCAAGATGTGTCATGTCTCATAAAATGGAACTTGTAGGCTCAATAATCAAAATAATAGTGTCCACATATATAATGAATAAAATAGATGCTCTATCCTAAACTACCCTGATCTCTTGTCCCTAGGGCATCCCCATCCTCCTGACGTGGTGGCTCTCTAGACCTATGCTCGATGGTACGAGGCTTGTCATAAGGGGTGGCTCATCTTGCATTTGAAGTCTCACCCTCTGACCTACTATGGGAATGCCTGCTATGTGTCCTTTTGCATGACCTTCCCTATGAACCACTGTCAATCTCTGAAAATGTGGTCTCCCTCCTCTTTGGTGGTACCACCCTCTCATAGAGATCTCTATAGAACTGCATAGCTCTATTGGCCCTGACATACTCACGAGATACATCTACCATAGACCCACTACATGTAGTTGTAAAATCAATCATGCGATGATCTTTATGCTACCAACTGATAATAGCTAGGTCCCTCTCAGTCTGCATGGTGTCCCTCTCAGCCTTAAGGCCATCCCTCTCTACTGTGATAGTTCTTACCTCTGCCTCCAAAGCTTGCACATGCACTTGTAGGGTGGCTATCCTTTGATTTGCACTGCTCTCATCTTCTCGTTCCTCCTTTAGCCCCACCTCCTCAATCCCCATAATGATCTTCTCCTAGAGGACTCTCTTAGCCTCATCCATCTCAACCTCATCCTCTCCATGCTCCTCCTATCTCCTCTCTCCATGCTCCTCAACCTCCATCACCTCCACCTATCATTGTGCTATCTCTAGAGAAGGCATGTCTACATGCTGCTCTCCCTCTTATATTGCCACCTATATTGCTACTCTCACCTTGGGCTGGTCCTCCTCCATATCCTCCTCCCCTCGGATCAGTGGTAGCTACCTCATTGACCTTCGTCCCCCATCCCTCCTCCTCCTATGTTGGTCTCCTCCTTGAACTCCCTAACTTTCTCCTCCATCATCCCCCATCCTCCTCTATTCCACCATCCTCCATCTCCTCTCCCTCCACCCCTCCACCCCTCTGACCCTTGTCCCCTCTTTGGCCTCTTGGTCCCCTACCTCAGTGCTCTACCAATGTTAGGTGTTGTGGATCTATTAGTGATACTAGTATATGAATCAACTGCCAAGCATCATACACTGGTGTAGTACCTGCATCAACATCACCTCCTCTCCACTCCTAATATGATGACTATAAGGCATCAATCTCTTGCTTGGCTATAGTAACAACAATCTAAGGACCCCATGGATGAACCACTCGAGAGGACCATGAAAACTCTGTAGTGCCAACTAGAACACCTTGTCTCAACCTGAACTACCTCTGAACCCTCTGTAAGAGATACATCTCAATAATGTGTTGATTCTACACTATGTGCCTGATGAGGTACCTAGGTTGTCGACACCATGGCATGTGGTCATCCTCTCCGACCCATAAATCGCAAGTCCTGTATGGTCTCCAGATAAAGCTGACTAATGTATCCAACCCATGCCTCCAATAACCAACATCCCCCACATGTGTCTGTGTAAGGGATCCTTGATACATATATGAATATGGAGTGTTGGCTCCCAATTTTTGTACCATCGGAGGTCAAAATATTGCTATATGCTCCCAAGCCCATACTGTCAGCAATGTGACCCCACAACTCAGAATCTATCCTCCCTTGTAAGCAATATCATGGAGTTAGAAGTAAATCATAGCCAATAGGAATGGTCCCCATTAATATACTATAACAAAACAAACCATCAACCTGAGCATGTCTCCCTAGTCTACCAAGAAACTTTGACCCCTACGTTCGAGAATCATCACCCCTACTATCAATGTGTATAAGACATAATCATATATGTCATATCTCTCTTCAAGGGTATCTCATTTGATCTTGTATCCTTGTATCCCAAGGTCTACATCATCATCACAATAATAATACTCATATAATGCTTGCAATCCTTGCACAGGGTCATAGCATACCCGCTCATCGCGAACCGGTAGCCACATGATCTTGTATACATCCTCAAGGGTGACTATCACCTCCCCTATCAAAAAGTGAAAGCTACTAGTCTTGAAGTGCCATCAGTCCATCAATGTTGTCAACATGTCGTTGTTTGCCCTAATAATGGGCATAAATGTGACATAAAACAAACCCAGGTCCAACAATTCCTATCTCTCCTCCTCACCCAACTGATCCCACAGTCAAAACACATTTGGTCTCGACTCCCATGTATAGATAGGAGGGAGACGCTCTTTAAATCATCAAGTAAACAATCATGTCAATCCAAGACCTTCAATTGACCTATTGGACCTAAGTTGACCAAGTCAAAATATCCTAATCTAGGGAAAATTTTTCACTAGGTAATTGTGTCATTGTTTTGTTAAATGCGTCATATATTTTCCATCGGCTCACAACTACAATTGCATTGCTCACATCTCAAATGCATCATATTGTACAATTCTTGCATCATAGCTTTTTGATAATCTCATTCCTGATCGCATATACGACTCAAAAAGACAGTTGTGTCACACCATTTTATGTGTCACTACACCAACATTCTTTCCCTAACCCTAATTCAATTGCGTCATGATGAGAAAATTGTGGTGAACCACTTATTCGACTGTGTCGCTCGTGCACGCAAATGCATTATAAATTTTTACGACGCAATTGCCTGCTTAAATTTTTCCCTACCTAAATACGTGAAAATCAAAAAAACTAAAAGTTGGGTTTGTAGTACTCACCGGGGTGGGCACTCCATCAAGTTAGAGGTATCTCTAAATGTGATATGCGTAGTGGGTGGCCTCTAGAATTGGTGACATCTTCGTAGGAAAATCACTCAAAGCACCAAGGTTTTCTAAAAATAAAATGCACAAATGACCCTTAAACTCTCTCAAATTTATATTTATAGGTTCAAAATTAGGGTTTTTCACTTGCCTTGTCTATTGGAGGATCCTATTGATGATTTTTAACTTGACTTTGACCCCCGTACTGATCTCAAAAATCAATTTCGTCTTCACCATTGGATTCCTCTCCATCAACTTGTCTTATCGGGATACTTTTCCAATTTTTTTGATTTTTTTTGAAAACTTGTAAATTTTTCCCGAGGGGGCATATACCTATACCCTATTTTCATTGGTGCATCTTTTGAATCAATTTCTTGGACACAACATGATGAATGACATTATTTCAAAGAGGGGAAAAATGTAGACACTGAAAAATGTCCTAAGTCTGTGAGCATCATTTTTCTCGGTTTGCGCCTCCGCATAATTAAATAATTTTAATTATTTAATTATCCTTAGTCATATTCCTCTATTGATTAAATAATTCATAATTATTCAATTAATTCACTTCCTAACCTTAATTCTTCCTTGATCAATTAAAAAAATTAATTGTGTCGCTAATATTCCCCTTTCTTCAATAATTAAATAAATAAATTACCATTTATTTAATTATTTGCTTGTCATCTTTCGACTCTGGTTAAAAAAATATTATTTAATGATTTAACTATTCACTCCCTCTTTTAATTCCTCCATTATTAAATAATTGTCAAAATTATTTAATTTTCCTCCATGTGTCTCTTGTATTAAATAATTAACTCAATTTAATTATTTAATGCCCATTTTCATATTTCCTCTCATTTAATTAAAATAATTATGCAAATTGTTTTAATTAAATGCCCATTGCCTTTTTCCTCAAATAAATAATTCAAATGGATTATTCATCCCCCACTTGGCCAAATATTCCTTTCTCATGAATTAATTATTTCTTAATTTTTAATTCATCCATTATCCCTCCACTTTCTCATTAATCTTAGCCATCTTTTTCATATCCGTCTCTGTCATAGTCATCGACATCATATCTGTCCCTAGTCCACCACTTTCTAGTGCATCAATCCTCCACTTTTGATCTTGGCATCTTTCTAGAAGACCAATCTCGTTTGTTCATCTGAATGGCTATCTATAAAGGAAGCCTTCCTCCATTTTTTCCTTAACAACTACTTATCTCCAACTTTCTTGCTTACATTTTGCAGGTATTTACACAAGTTTGACTACAAATTTGAGGGATTATTTACAAAAGAAGAAATATAAGAGACAAGAGAAGTGATTCAACTTCAATGGGGAGTGTTTTGTTTACTTGCTTTCATTTTCTATCTCCATTTATTTGTTTTCTCTTGTTTTGGATTTGGTTTTGTCTTAGTGGTATTGTGGTTGTCACTAGGATCTAAGCTAATGTGTTTTAACTAGTCCTATAGATATTGAATTAGCTAATGAAAGGATTAAATTGAAGGAGAGAAGATGGCATGGATCAAAGATCAAATCAAGGTTTTATAATGCCTAATGACATGAATCAAATATTTTAATAAACATTCAAAATTTCTTGATACAATAATAAATCCCTTAATTTTAGGAGCATGTGGGAAATATTTACATGAGAAGGCATTCACAATCACCTAGGCAAATAAACTCTTGCAAATTTCCTTCTTTCCATTTGAGCTAATTACCTTTTATGAATCACCATTATCAACCTTCATCATTTCATCAACCTTTGATGCTTTGTAAATTCAACCATGGATTAGGTTCAAGCTGAGAATTGCATATCAATCCAACACTAATCCCCCAATGGGATTGAGGTTTGCATTTGTTAATTTGGTTTCCAATTTGAATTTCTTGGCTATTTCATGTTTTAATGAAACTTTGATTAGTATTTGAGAATAATCTCATTGGAATATGTCTTAATTAGATCATTTTTTTTAGTTAATTCCACTTGGATTGATGTGGAATTCTTAGCTTCAACCTAATCAATGGTTGAATTCTTGAAGCTTCAAAGGTTGATGAATTGATGAAGGTTGATAATGGTGATTCAAAAAAGGTAATTAGCTAAAATGGTGAGTAGGAAATTTGCAAGAGTTTGGTTGCTCAAGTGATTGTGAGTCCCTTCTAATGTAAAATGAGACCTATTTATAAATTTTTGGAATGAACCAATGGTTGAGATTGCATTGGCTAATCAAAGGATGAAATTAAAGGAGAGAAGATGGAATGGATAAAAGATCAAATCAATGGATTATAATGCCTAATGACATGGATCAAAGGTTTTAATCAAAGGTCTAAATTTCTTGAGACAATAACAAATCCCATAATTTTAGGAGCATGTGGGAAATATTTACATGGGAAGGCATTCCTAATCACTTGAGCAACAAAACTCTTGAAAAATTTCGTACTCACCATTTGAGCTAATAACCTTTTGTGAATTACCATTATCAACCTTCATAAATTCACCAACCTTTGAAGCTCTGCAAGTTCAACCATGGATTAGGTTCAAGATGAGAATTCCACATCAATCTAATACTAATCCCCCAATGGGATTTAGGTTTGCATTTGTTAATTAGGTTTCCAATTTCAATTGCTTGGATAATTCAGTTTTTAATGGAATGTTGATTAGTATTTGTGAATGATATCATTGTAATATGGTTTAATTAGGTTATTTGTTTATTTTCTTCATTAATTCCACCTAGATTGATGTGGAATGCTTAAAATGAACCTAATCCATGGTTGAATTTGCAAAGCTTCAAAGGTTGATGAATTGATGAAGGTTAATATTGATGATTCAAAAAAGGTAATTAGCTAAAATGGTGAGTAGGAAACTTACAATAATTTGGTCGCTCAAGTGATTTGAATGCCTTCTCTTCTAAAATGAGACCTATTTATATATTTTTGGAATGAATCAATTGTTCTGATTGAATTGGCTAATGAAAGGATGAAATTGAAGGAGATAAGATGGCATGTTGTAGAGGAGTGAGACCAACCACTCAAGGAATCCAAGTCATAGAGAGCCGAGAGTTGAAGGTTGCCCTAATCTACCTCATCTGTGTAGATGTTTAAGGAATTATTTGATGTTGAGGATAGATAATTAAGAGCACTCTTAGTGCTTCTGTCACTCTACTAACCTGATAATTAGGTTTAGACTAAGCACAAATTTTTGGTACCCTGGTCATACCTCGGATAGCTCTCTACCAAAGGACAACAACACAGCGTGTCTGCATCTCTCATGTGTGCTTGCATTTGTATGGACATAAAGTGTAAAAGAATAGTGAAGGGTGCTAAAATCTATTTACAACTTAGTTAAAGATGTTTTAAATGATAACTAAGGCACTAAATGAAAGAATAACTAAAATAACGAGAGAAATACTATGACAATGATAAGGAAAATAAAAGAGAGAGTTCAACTCATGGAGATTATAGTTCGCCAACAAGCTCCATCTGAACAATCACCTACACATAGAAGAGAAGGGAAAAATGTTGGGGTCATTTCATGGCTTGCCACAATCAAACACTTGTTTTTGTGTTTCCACCTCCATGTATAGCCTAATAGATAGAGAGATAGAAATATGATAAAGAAACTATGCTAGAGAGTAAATTACTGAATGCTATGAGAAACAATATGCTACTCAAATCCAACAACAAAGTAATAGTAAGAAAGCAATACTACCCTCGACCAAAGGCACTCAAGGCCAATGAGAGAGTAACGCAAGTCTACAATGGTGGAAAATTTGACAAGGCCACAATTATGTTGAATGGAGTCTCACAAGACACCAAGTTACAAATTCTATAGTAGATGTGAAGAATGTTGTGATGGAATAGTGAAGCCAATAATGCAACGAGTAGCTTGAAATTGTGAGAATGTCAAGAATGTGAAGCGAGATCAAATGAGTGAGTAGAATATGAAATGAAAATGAAGAATAGCCATTTGAAGGTGAGTTTGAGAGGGAAAGAGTCTTTCAAAGTTCATTTAAAGGGTGCAAGGGCATTATGTTTCATCACTAATGGAGAACATAATTCCTTTGTAGATTCTAGAGG
This sequence comes from Sequoiadendron giganteum, assembly GCA_007115665.2. NCBI lineage: Eukaryota > Viridiplantae > Streptophyta > Pinopsida > Cupressales > Cupressaceae > Sequoiadendron > Sequoiadendron giganteum. The sequence continues at coordinate 416,289,978 of CM021108.1, read as the reverse complement.
TAGGAATCTTATTAGGACGGTAGTGCACCACACAGATATACATGTTTCATGCTTGCATCCCCAATAGAAATCCCACCACTAACACTAATACAAGCACCAAGTGGATGGAGTTTAGAATGAGGATGTGGAATTACATGGTCAAATTTGATTTTTCTAAGGTGAAGGGTGTAAAAGAAGAATTTGCAAGAGGGGTGAAAATTCATTCCTATACATTTTCCCCCCATTTTAGTGAACATGAGTGCCAATGAGTGTTCGGTAAAGTTGATCAAAAGAGTCTTAAGAAAGTATACCTAAACCATCAAGGAATCAAACCATAAAATGGTGAGCTCAAAAGAGTAGGGTAGGAAAATGTCTCCACAGGTACTCTCTCCTAAGGAGGATTGAACAAAGTACATCAGAGGTCCGTATAACAACAGTGAACAAATCCTGTAGGATGTAAATGCTTCATAGGTTATTTGACTTGCAAAGAAGGCACCCCCAAGTAATCTCTCTTGAAGGAAGTCCAATGTGAAGGACTTCACAGAGTTGGATTGAAAAGAAGATTCACAAGCGTGCCTCCAAAACAACATGTTAATCCACAATAAAAACATGTTAGAAAACAACAAAGGAACATAGGAAAGCAAGAAGACATTCACATAGATAGTTAAAAATTGAAGGAAGAGGTTTCAAAGGGGTCCACTCAAGGGACACTCTATTTAAAAGCGCAAGAGTATTTTCCGTAAATCAATTCAACATCAAGGAATCCTTTTGAAAGATTCCACTTCATCAAGGAATTCGAAAGGGAGAAAGCCCCCTCACAAGGGGAAAGTCAAGAATTCTCCCATAGGAAAAGTTTCTCCCTCCTTAAATGAACTTTTTTCAAATTCTTTCTTTATGAACCCATGACGAAGGAAAAGTATTCTGCTAAGGGTCCTTGTCGAGGAATGCAATTTTTGAATTTTTTTTTGAAAATATTTTCAAGAAAAGATTTGTTGGCCATCAAATTCATTTCTATAAATCAAAGTGATATGATAGCCCCCCTTAGGATGGTTCATTTCAAACAAAAAGGTGCATGACATCCTAAGGAGAGAAAAACAAGAATGAAAAAGTGATGTGGCCCACGAAACATAACAAGATGTAACTATGGTAATGTTGTCGCACACACGAGGGATAATACATGAGCACCACAACATTACAAAGAAATCAAAGAGAGAAAGATGCAAGTAAAGGAAAGAAAATGACATGACGAACAAGAGACAAGGGTGATATGATATTTTAGGGTTAGAGCTACTCATAAATATAGATAAATAGATATAATAGTATATAAATGAACTGTCATCAACCCCCTACTATATCAAACCATATGAAGAAGGCACATAAAGAAAAAATGAAAATAAAAAATTGGGTCAATATGGAAGGGAGACCTGAATTGCCCCAACACTTTGCATCATTCCTAATTGTCGAAAATCAATACACAACAAAGAGAAGAATTATGTGACAAATAAAAGAATTTTTAAAACACAAAAACACTCCTATATCCAAGCACCTACCAGGGTACAAGGGTCATCTAGGAACATATAAAACAAGAACAGGGGAACACAACACACACACACAATCTAACCTACAGAAAAAGAAGAGGTTCCCCTAGTCCTCATCAACTAAGATGTTTTCATTCTCCCAATCTAGATCATTGTAAGGGGAGGGTGGATGAGACTACAAGGGAAAAATATCAAGGGCGAGCCCTTCGACCCTCCCAAAATAAAAGCCAAGGAAGAAGGCACCTCACGGTCTTCTCCATTGAGTTCCTATGGGGTAAATGTTAGCAATTGTGTGAAAATAGCTGATAGGGCCGAGACCTCATCCATAAAGTTGAACATGCACTTTATAGGAGTGCCACATTTCAACTTAGTGGGCAAGGGAGGTAAAACTTGAGATCTACTACTAGGCTCACTGGATGACTCAGGAGCAATGATAAACTTTAGGGATGTTGGGGCTTCCTCTGTCACTAGGACATCACAAGACAACACAAGAACCACCCTCTAAAGAAGGTGAACCCTTCTTCTAACCCTCATTGTAAGCAGGGTCATCCTCCATGTTCTACTTCATCGAGGGATGTGAAATCCCCACAAATGAAGTAGAGGGCTTGGAGGAAGAGGATAAAACCACAACGAACAACACTGAGGTATTCGACATGTCCACAGGTTTTGAAAATGATGGGATTTCTGGGAGGGAAATCAAAAGGGGAGTCTCAACTAAAGGGGAAATGAATACCTGCACCCTCTTAAGGTGAGAATCATTCACACTCATAGGGGTATCCATAAGCAAGATCAAGGTCAAGAGAACTTAAGTAGAGAGGATGGAAGACGAAGACACAATAGAAGATGCCAAAGAAAGAACTATTGGATCCTCTTCCTTCTTCTGCAAGGTGGCCTACTCAGTAGCCAGAGCCTTCCTTCGATGCTTGCATTCAAGTGCAAGGCAATTTCTTTGACTCTAGGAGCTAGAAGCTACAACTTGAGATGGGATGGGAGACTCCTGTTCAACCATCGGAGTATCCATCACAACCATTTCTTGTGGATGGAGGGACTCTTGGATGGGAATAAGAGGGAGAGATGGAGAGGATGTTGGAACAACAATTAGGGGAGTAGGCTCAAGCATCTCAATGGTAAGGCTCTTCCCATTCAACACCTTGTAGGTAGGAGGAGTAGGAAGCCATAAAAGCTGATACATAGAGGATGCTCCATGGGGACCCTTCCCCTTAACATACAGAATAGGCCGAGGCACCGTAGGTAAGACAAGAAGTTTGAATGTCAGACGCTTGGGTTTTTGCCAAGCAGGCACCATCAAACTCCCCAACAAACACATAGGAGTGGAAGTTGATGGTGCCATAGTAGGGCAAGAGGAAGTAGTAAGTGGGACAATGGAAGAGGAAGAAGAAGAGCCTTGAGCATGGGTAGGATTTCCCTTCCCCTTTTGAGAGGAAGAGGCAACTTTCTATTGCACTACAAGGTGAGTCACTTTTAGCTACACCTTTCCCCTGGTCTTGTACTTAACATAATTTTGATAAAGTATGTATCTTCTGGGAGGAAGCAAACCAACTGGAGTGGGCCAAAAATGATCCAAAGAATAACCTCCATGGGATACCAATGATTGGTATCCAGTGTCATGCACGACATGTACAACACCTTCATGAGAGAACTTCAAGTATTTGTGAATAACAAAAGCAATTATATTCATGGAAGCTAGATAAGGGATTCCCAACTTCACCTTGAACAGATTAGATTCTGAAGTGACATTGAAAGTAGTATCTATAGCCTTAGGTTGTACTAGGATGGAAAGGGTTATATAACCATATGGAGCAAGAGAGATACTGTCATGCGTATGTATAGTATTCTTTGTCTTCTTATATTCCTCCCTATATAATGAATGTAGCCACAAGGTCTCCTTCTTAATAATATTCAAGCGGTTTATGGGGTCCATAAGGACTCTCATTATGATATTTCCATTTATGCGAGCAAGAATGTACAAGGGAGAGGGTTTTTTGTTCATGGGTAAATCTTGTGAGGTGAAAGTCACATCTAGCAAACTAGTCGTAGGTTGAGGAGGAGGAGTAGAAGTGAACAAGACCACATTTACATATGTCGAGGCTTTAGGAGAAGCTTTAGAAGGATCAATAATTAAGTTTACAGAGTGAGACAAAAATAGGTCATTATAAATCTGTAACTCACTATTCGCCTTAGCCACTAACTTATTCATTTTTTTCTTCTTTCCATCGAGATGGATGGTACCATCATCGATGCAGTCATGTATATCATGATGAAGGTGCATTCATCATTCAATATCATGCCTATGGACCTGATGGTATTGGTAGAATGTGTTTCCATCATACCGACTAGGATAAGGCTCCTTCAAAGGTTGAGAGTTTTCTAAGGTTATGATCTTCTCCTTTAATAACTTTTACAAAATAGAAGAATAAGATTCATATAGTTTAGTAAAAATTTTGTTGTGCTTTAGGCCTTGATCATTAGTCAACTACACTTGCAATAGACTTTCCTTTTCTTGAAATGGATACTATATATTTTCCCTCGGAATAGGAGCAAGAGGAGAATCCCCTGAACTGAACCATCATTTGCTGGTATTCCCACAATGTAGCACACATATGTGCAAAAGAAGGGTATTCATCAAGGAAAATTTCTCCTACCAAGGTCACTGCATGTTACTTATGAATACCTTTCGCACATTTGATTCGTGCAATGGGTATGAGATTTGTGAAAAGAGCACTTGATATTGCACAATGAAGTCAGTTATCTTCTCGTGCTCTCCCTTCTTATATCAGATGAGATCTGAGGTCATCTTCGAACCGTCGTTAGCCTAGAATTGCTAGAGAAACTGATTAACCAGTTGGTCGAATGAGAATATAGAATTATCAAGAGAAAAATAGTTCCACTTGGGTGTGTTGTATCCTTGAGAGATCAAGGAAAAGGTTTAGCCATCAGAGCATCATGGTGGAATAAATTCATACACATGGAATTAAAGGATGATACATGGGTTTGTGGATCTACTTCACTACCATACTTTTCAAACTTATGAATTTCTATTCCTTGAGGGAAAGGAGTGCTCAAAATTGTCACTGATAATAGATTATGTCAGGAAAAGGGCTAAAAGATAGGCTTGGAAGAGGCCTAAGAAAAAATCACCAACTAGTTTTGCATTTGACCCATATTCTATAGGAGATCATTCAAGATAGGGTCTGAATTTGAAAAAGGTCCAATGGAACATCCCTCTGAACCACCACCACCAGAACCTCCTCCAGAGCCACTGTTGTGACCACTACTAGAAACACCACCAGGGCCACCAATGTGACCCCCACTGGAGCCACCACCATGGCCTTTGCTAGATCCATTGTTGTTAGCACCGCCACCACTACCAAAACCACCACCACTCATCTCACTAGAGCCCCCACCACCACGGGTAGTAGGAGGAGTGAAAATAAAACCAAGGGGTATTCTACTCACCTTGATTGTGTGGGATGTTTGAGGAGCAGAGGAAACACTGATTGAGGGGCCTGTTTCAGCCATGCAAATAGACATGGTAGGAATTGAGTCACCTATCTATCTCTCATAAGCATCGAGCACTATTCCTTGGGTAGTACCTAATCTATTTTTATATGAAGGGATGTATGCTTTGGTCAGATTGATGAGTCCAAGCTAGAATTGTACACCTATTCGATCTTTCCCGAACATGTATATCACCTCATTAAGAATACTAACATCTCTTGCCATATTTGGTGCTTTCTCCAAATCATTTTCGAGGTCTAACAACCTCCTATCTAATGCCAAAATGTTTTATGTAGGAATATGCACAACATCATCCTCATCCACAGATGAAGTTGTAGGGGATGTTGGAGGAGTGGGTGCACAAGTGGTCTCATCAATGAAACCCATCTCATCTACCAAATTCTCCTCTAAAATATGACCCATAGTAAATCCTAGGGTAAAGATGGAAGTGAAATTCATCTTTTCCATTCGTAAGTGTCACAAAATTCTTCTAACAACATACCCAGAAGTCATAGAATGGGTTGTGATGCTCATTAAACCCCACAACACCCAAATCTGCAATGATCACCGAGCGTGAAGGAGAGAGTCTCAAAAAAAAGGAATAGATATATGTTATTTCATGTTAGGTTCACCAAAATGTAGAGGAGGGGGACCAACCACTTAGTGACTCTAGGTCATAGAGAGCTGAGAGTTGAAGGCTTCCCTAATCTACCTCAACCATGTAGGTGTTTAAGGAATTATTTAATGTTGAGGATAGAGAATGAAGAGCACTCTTAGTGATTTTTTCACTCTACTAACCTGAGAATTAGGTTTGGACTAAGAGATTATATTTCTAGGACTTAGACCATACCTCAAACAACTCTCTACCAAAGGATAACAGTGCAAGAAAGGGATGATAATGTGGTGTGTTGTCATCCGTACAGACAAAAAGTATAAAAGGATAGTGAAGGGTACGAAAATCTACTAAAAACTTAGTTGAAGATGTTTTAAATGATGGATAATACACCGAATGATAGAATAACTAAAATAATGGCAGAAATACCATGACAATGATAAGGACAAGAAAAGAGAGAGTTTAACTCATGAAGAGTCCAGCTCGCTAGGAAGCTCCATCCAAAAAATCAACTACAAACAACAAAGAAGGGAAAAATGTTGGGGTTGTTTCGAGGCTTGCCATAGTCAGACCTCCATTTTGGTGTTTCCACCTCCATGGACAACCAAATAGATAGAGAGATAGAAACATGATAAAGAAACTATGATGGAAAGTAAATTACTGAATGCTATGAGAAATACTATGGCAATGACCAAATGCACTCAAAGCCAATGAGAGAGGAATTTAATTCTACAATTGTGGAAAAGTCGACAAGGCCACAACGATGCCAAAGGGAGTCTTGCAAGACACCAAGTTGAAGCTTTTGTGGTGGATGTTAAGAATGTTTTGATGTTGGAATAATGAAGCCAATAGTGCAGCGAGCAGCTTGAAATTGTGAGAATGTAAAGAATGTGAAGCAAGATCAAATGAGTGTGTAGAAGATGGAATGAAAATGAAGAATAGCCATTTGAAGGTGATTTTGAGAGGGAAAGATCCATTCAAAGGTCACTTGAAGAGCATAGGGGTGTTATGTTTTTTTTCCAATGGAAAACATAACGCCTCTGTAGATTTCAAAGGTAGGAATCCTATCAAGACGACAGTGCACCGTGCAGACATCTGTGTACTATGCTCATGTCCCCGATAAAAAATCACCCACTAATACTAAAAGCAAGCGCCAAGTGGATGGGTTTTAGAATGAGGACATTGAATTACATGATCGGATTTGATTTTTCTAAGGTGAAGGATGTAAAAGGGGAATTTTCAAGAGGGGAGAAAATTCACTCCTATACACATGCAACAAAGATCAAATCAACATTTGATAATGCCTAATAAAATGGATCAGAGATTTTAATCAAAGGACCAAATTGATTGAGACGATAAAAAATCCCTTAATTTTATGAGCATGTGGGAAAAAAATACATGAGAAGGAATTAATAATCACTTGACCAACAAAACTCTTGCAAATTTCCTTTTTGCCATTTGAGCTAATTACCTTTTATGAATCACCATTATCAACCTTCATCAATTCATAAACCTTTGAAGCTTTGTAAATTCAACAATGGATTAGGTTTAATCTGAGCATTCCACATCAATCCAACACTAATCCCCCAATGGGATTGAGGTTTACATTTGTTAATTAGGTTTCCAATTTGAATTTCTTGGTTATTTCATGTTTTAATGAAACTTTGATTGGTATTTGAGGATAATCTCATTGGAATATGTTTTAATTAGATCATTTGTTTGTTTTATTAGTTAATTCCACCTGGATTGATGTGGAATTCTTAGCTTCAACCTAATAAATGGTTGAATTTTCATAGCTTGAAAATTTGATGAATTGATGAAGGTTGATAATGGTGATTCACAAAAGGTAATTAGCTTAAATGGTGAGTAGTAAATTTTCAAGAGTTTGGTTGCTCAAGTGATTGTGATTGCCTTCTCATGTAAAATGAGACCTATTTATAGATTTTTGGAATGAACCAATGGTTGAGATTACAATGGCTAATCAAAGGATAAAATTATAGGAGAGAATATGGCATGGATAAAAGATCAAATCAAGGGGTTATAATGCCTAATGACATGGATGAAAGATTTTAATCAAAGGTCCAAATTTCTTGATGCAATAAAAAATCCCTTAATTTTAGGAACATATGGGAATTTTTTTACATGAGAAGGCATTCACAATCACTTGAACAACCCAACTTTTGCAAATTTCCTACTCTCCATTTCAGCTAATGATATTTTGTGAATCAACATTATCAACCTTCATAAATTCACATACCTTTGAAGATTTTCCAATTCAACCATGAATTAGGTTGAAGCTAAGTATTCCACATCAATCTAGCACTAATCCCCAATGGGATTGATGTTTTCATTTGTTAATTAGGTTTCCAATTTCAATTGATTGGCTATTTCATGTTTTAATGAAACTTTGATTAGTATTTGTGAATGATCTCATTGGAATATGGTTTAATTAGATCACTTTTTTATTTTCTTAGTTAATTACACCTAGATTGATGTAGAATTCTCAACATGAACCTAATCCATGGTTTAATTTGTAAAGCTTCAAAGGTTTATGAATTGATGAAGGTCTATAATGGAGATTCACAAAAGTTAATTAGCTCAAATGGTGAGTAGGAAATTTGCAAGATTTTGGTTGCTCAAGTTATTGTGAGTGCCTTCTCATGTAAAATGAGACCTATTTATAGATTTTTGGAATGAACCAATGGTTGGGATTGCATTGGCTAATCAAAGGATAAAATTAAAGGAGAGAAGATGGCATGGATAAAAGATAAAATCAAGGGATTATAATTCCTAATGACATGGATCAAATATTTTAATCAAAGGTCCAAATTTCTTGAGACAATAACAAATCCCTTAATTTTAGGAGAATATGGGAAATATTTACATGAGAAGGCATTCACAATCACTTGAGAAACTCAACTTTTGAAAATTTCCTACTCTCCATTTGAGCTAATAACCTTTTGTGAATCACCATAATCAACCTTCCTAAATTCATAGACCTTTGAATCTTTTCAAATTCAACCATGGATTAGGTTCAAGTTGAACATTGAACATTAATTCAACACTAACCCCCCTATGGAATTGAGGTTTGAATTTGTTAATTAGGTTTCCAATTTAATTTCTTGGCTATTTCATATTTTAATGGAACTTTGATTAGTATCTGTGAATATCTCATTGGAATATGGCTTAATTAGATCATTTGTTTATTTCTTAGTTAAATACACCTAGATTGATGTGGAATTTTCAACATGGACCTAATACATGGTTGAATTTGCAAAGCTTCAAAAGGTTGATGAATTGATGAAGGTTAATAATGGTGATTTAGAAAAGGTAATTAGCTCAAATGGTGAGTATGAAATTTGCAAGAATTTGGTTGCTCAAGTGATTTTGAATGCCTTCTCATGTAAAATGATAACTATTTATAGATTTTTGGAATGAATCAATCGTTGAGATTGAATTGGCTAATCAAAGGATGGAATTGAAGGAGAGAAGATGGCATGCATAAAAGATCAAATTAATGTTTGATAATTCATAATTACATGGATTAAATAATTTAATCAAAGGTACAAATTGCTTGATGCAATAACAAATCCTTTAATTTTAGGAACATGTGGGAAATATTTACATGACAAGGCATTCACAATCACTTGAGCAGCCAAACTCTTATAAATTTCCTTCATGTCATTTGAGCTAATTACCTTTTATGAATCATCATTATCAACCTTCATTAATTCATCATCCTTTGAAGCTTTCTAAATTCAACCATGGATTATGTTCAGGTTGAACATTCCACATCAATCAAACACTAATCCCCCAATGGGATTGAGGTTTGAATTTTTTCTTATTATATGGGAAAACAAGTTTTGAAGGGACTCGAAACCCTTTAGAACTAAACATAAAAAAATGTTGCTTAAAGATGAAACATTAAACCAACAATAACACCCATCAGCAAAAAAATAGAAAAACAACATGAAACAAATAGAGACCTAGCAACAATGAAAACACAAAAGAAAAACATATAACTAGACACTATTTTATGCTCCTTAAGGTGTTGGCCACCTCAATTTTGTGGTTGCTATGAAGGCCAATCATGTCGAATAGTTCTTTTTTCTCATCCTCAAAGGACTTTCTCGAGTTACTATTCCCTCTAGTAGCAGGGCCTTTGAAATCATCATTTCCAACCTTTTTCCCTTTCTCTTTAGTCATCCGGTCCTTCTCCATCAGCTTAGTAAAGTAGAGTCGGTATTATCTTAGCTCACTAATCTTGTGGAATAGGACCTTTAAGGAATCAACACTATTCTTAACAGAAATGTGGTAGGCTTGCAATAATTTTTTGATGTTTGTGTTGGTATCCAAAACCTTGGTCTCCAACTCAGTTAGAAACTGCTCACATAAGGACCTAAAGTTAGAAAAAGAACACTGAAGATCAAAAATTCTATCAGTCAAAATTCCAACGAAAAGCCCTTCAGAATACTCTGCACATTTTCTTTCAATCCCTTGATCTTGATATTTACCCTATTGAATTCTTGAAGAGTCCACTTCACCAACTTAAAAGTGTCAGTGGCCCCCTTAGGCTCCATGTCAAGGAGTTCAAATATTAAGGTGGTATCATCATTTAGATATGAGAAATCCAACGACAATGGGTTTACCTTAAGACGTTTTGGCTTGCCATGCCTCAAATTAATTCCCTTATCCTCCTTCATAGATTTCTCACTAGAGGGTTCCACACTTGGTGTGTTTAGAACCGGGGAATCATCAATTTCAACTGTCTTCTCCTCTAAACTATTCTCCTTACAATGCTTTGTGGTATCCTTTAAAATATTCTTTGGTGCATGATTCTTCAAAATTTCAATGCATTTGGAAGCCCTTCTAGGCTTTTCCTCAGCCTTCAGAACCACTACATTCTCCTACAAACCCTCCTCCTTACCACCTGCCTCAACATCATACCACCTAATAATCACACCATTGTCTTTAGACCTAGAATCCCTAGAAATAACCTATGTATCATTTTCCATAGGTTGGGACTCTACCTCCTGAATAATAATCCTCTTGGCAACCTGTTTTCCTTTAGGGTTTCTCTTCTTTCTTTTCTTGGAAGGGGCAGCCACAGGGGAAGAAGACCCATCCTTTCCCTCCCGATTCTACATCTCCTCCCCATTAGTGCTAGTGTCTGAACCATTCGAGTAGGAATCATCACTTAAATCCTTTTCATTACCCTTAATAAATTTAGCAAGAATGAGGGCTTTCACATGCTCCATTATAAACAAGATGAGGCCCTCATGCAAAACCAGTGCCCTCCTATTTTTCAAATGCGCATATGCAGATACCTCCAATGAGGACAAGAGAAAGAAAGGAAACAAAATAAACAACCCATGTCTAAGATGATTTAAAAGATTGAAATGGTGGCCTAAGATTTTAGTAAACTTACCTTCAAGGGTCACATACCGCATGATTTGGCATTTTTTAATTAGGCTTCAAATTTGAATTTCTTTGCTATTTCATGTTTTAATGGAACTTTGATTATTTTTGAGAATAATATCATTGGAATATGGTTTAATTAGAGCATTTATTTTCTTTATAAGATAATTCCACTTGGATTGATGTGGAATGCTCAGCTTGAACCTAATCCATGGTTGAATTTGCAAAGCTTCAAAGGTTGATGAATTGATGAAGGTTGATAATGGTGATTCACAAAAGGTAATTAGCTCAAATGGTGAGTAGGAAATATAAAATATTTTGGTTGCTCAAGTGATTATGAATACCTTCTCATGTAAAATGAGACCTATTTATAGATTTTGGAATGAATCAATAGTTGAGATTGAATTGGCTAACCAAAGGATGAAATTGAAGGAGAGAAGATGACATGGATCAAAGATGAAATCAAGGGTTGATATTGCCTAATGACATGGATCAAAGATTTTGGTCAAAGGCCCAAATTTCTTGAGAAAATAATAAATCCCTTAATTTTAGGTGTTGTCAATCAGGATTGCACCCTAGCTAATATTTGACTTAATTATCCCATTGAAACATGGGAACACTCTCAGGTTGTGGGTGACCTATGGTGAGAATGAATCTCCAGATAGGGTTGGTTCCCTTGGAAGAACACCTAATCTAAAGAATTTTCTGAGAAAAGGGTTTAGAAAGATAACTTGAAATGAAATCCTAAACCTAATGGGTGATGCACTAGAACTTTAGCTTATTTAACACTTCCACTCACAAACAATTCTCAAAAATAGTAACTTTCACAATCTCACATGTACATACAACACAAAATTGATTTGCATGAAGGTTTAAAATCAAAAACAATATGAAACCTGTATCATATGAAATTTTTGCACCCACACTTGCAATAATAGGACATAAAGAGGATTCAAAAGTTGGAATCACAATGAAAACATAAAACTATTCTACAAAAAGAGATAAAAATTGAGATAGGAATGTTGTGCTACTTTTATTAAACTGAAGGAGTATCAAATATGAAAATTGAGTATAAATATCAAGCTTAAAAAGTTCTTTGCAAGTGAACAAGAGAGCAAGAAACAAATCTAAATTGAGAAAAAACTAATTTTTTCTCCGAATATATGCCTCCAAGAGTGAGAAGGGAAAAATCTGAGCAAAAATCTCTCCAAAATAGTAACTTTAAAGCCACTTTCGAGCTCAAAATAAAAGGCTAAAAAATAGTGCTCAAACTACCTCCAAATTGGATGAAAAAGATGGAAAGATTCCCTCCCAAGAAGGTTGACCCAGAAAGGACTCAAAAGCATTCATTTCTAACTAAAAATTAGGAAAGAAAGCTTCATTTGACTTGTTTTTTTCCTATTTTACACCAAAAGACTTAAAATCATAAAAGAAAGTTCCCACTTAATTCTAATTTATTCCACTGCATTTAGATAACAATTATTAAAGCAATTTATAGGAATATTGCTTTTAATAATGTTTTACAATTTCACAGTTTCCATTTTACAAAAGAAAAAGACTTGGGTTTGACTTCATTTTCACAATTACACAAGGAAAATATAGTTTTGATGATTTGCAAAAAATCAAGGTAAATATTCCAAGGCTCCCATGTTATTTTAATTTCTCCAAAAATCAAGAAATAACTAAGGCACATATCACATGATTGAGTGAAAATCATAAAAAAATATCTAAGGCACGAAGCAACCTAGGTGAGCAAGATATATGCAAAGCAGGACTTTAATACCATGAAGGTATTAGTAGAGACTAAAAGAATTAAATCAAAGTGGAAAATTGTCAAGGTTGAATTAGGGAAAAATAAAAATCTAATCACAAAACCATCGAATCCCTAAATTTTCTCATTCATTTTTGCTTTGATTTTTGGAGAACTCCTTCAGCTCTACTTGACCGCCACCATTAGGGTTTGACCTCGAACTTGCCCATTTTTTGTTGCTTTCATGGAGTCTCCTCTTAAGTAAATTATATTGAGTCTCTCTATTTATAAAATATGCTAAAATTCCTTCCTTATCTCCATTCTAAGTGCATTAGTATGGTTATTTGGTCGTGACCTATATCATTTTCTGATGTATTTTTATCTCCACATTTTGTCAATGCTTCACTTTTGTGCTTTGTGGCCAAACTTGAGGACCTTCTGAAGCTTGTATGGACACTTGAAAGGTGGATTTTATGCTGTAAAATCTTGAAACTTATTTAAGGTTGAGGGTAAGCACTTCTCTGTAGCTTCATCTTGAAAATCTTGCTTCATTTGAATATAAAAATGGAAGCCCTCTTTTATTTCTTATATATATTTCATTTCAAATCAATGAGAGGATTTTTTTATCTCCATATTTGATGCTTGCTTTGGAAAAGAATGTGGAATTTTTATTTACTTCTTCTCTTGAAGGTAACAAACTTTCAAAACCCTAAGCCATTTTCACCATACAAAGCTTTGTGAGTACCTTAATTGTTTCTATATGCAAAGATTCGAGCCTTCTACTTCAAATGTAAGCATTTCCATTTGGGTTTTGATAATACCCAGAGATTTTTCTTCACTTGTAGGCTGTGACCTTGAACCTCCTTTGTATTCATTTCTATAGCATGATTTCAACCTTCTTTATTTCTGTAGAAACCCTCACCTTGAGCATGGTCGACTAGGTTTTAGTAATACTTGAAGATTCCCCACTTGCTTCTGCATTCGACTTTTGAGCCTTCAAGTCGTGGCTAGAAAAATGTGACCTGAACAACATAAAACTTGCATGCTCCTTCAAAACTCTTGCTACTGTATTTTGCATTTCCATTCTATGAAGAGGAAAAAGGAGGTTTTTTTCTTTATCTTTAGGAATCAATAATTTTGTGGGTTCACATTCACAGTTCTAGATTTTCCCATTTTTACAAACCCATCACTCTATGAAAAGGACCAAAATCTCATTGTGGCATCTATTTCCTCTTACCATAGCTTTACTTTGACTCTTCATATGTAAAATACATGATTGAAAACCCTCCTTACATGAAGAAATGAAACATGCCAAGATATTGCAATAGTGATCTGAATATGATTCCTTTATTTTACCTTAATAATGATGTCCGTACATTACAAAAGTCATGATTTCTTTCAAATATTTTGCATATACAGATTCATGATGATCTCCAAACATTGCCGCAATTGTTGAAGATGAATCCTCGTCTTTTGTGTTATGTCTATATCCATTATAATTTATTGTTGTTGGTCAATTTCTTGTAACTATGCACTTTCAATCCGTTTTCACTCCATTCATTCTTTTAGAGAATATATGATTTCTTCCCCACCATAAACATTGTAATCCTTTTACAATGAGAGCTTGATTACTACTTTTAACACCCCATGACAATGCACTCTTTTCTACCCCCTTATATGTGAGCATTGTTTGTGTCTGTTCTCTCAAGTGTGCACTTCAAACAACACAAAAAGCATGAAATATGATACATGGCAACAAAAAAAGATATGATAAAAAAAATTTGAAAAATTTCTTGCAAACAAGACTCCTTTAATAAAGAAATGATGCATTTAAATTATGTTCTGCATTTTGTTTAAGCATTCAAATCAGTCATTGTTCATTTATGATTTTTACTTCAGTGCACTTTCAAATTGACTATCATGAATGATCAATGCCTTTATTTCCTGAAGCCACTTTATGAATCACTTCTTCAACTGAAATTTTATTTTACTTAGGCAATATGAATGTGCACTCCTATCTCATTCCCCTTTTGAAACTTAGGGGACCCATGTTGGGGCTCAACCCTTGTGTGAGTCCATTTTATCACCACATGCTATGATGTCATTAGAAATGAATCAACAACATGATTTCACCTATACTTGCATAGTGACCAAACATGTTAGATAAAAAATAGTGAAGCTAAATGCTCCTGTGAAATTTTAAGTTTTAGGATCTCTTCCATACATCTAACATTTGTTGATCTAATGAATCATAAACATGTTCTATATTTTTTTTTATGGGGCATATGATGAGACTCATATCTGGAGCTTTAACGATCTTTCTCAATCATCTCTAGGTTCACTTGAGGACTAGGAGGAAGGAGGGGTAGGCAACAACGAAGACCAACATGAAACCACCATAGGAAATGATGGATATGTTTCCTTTCATATGTCTTTCTATTATTTAATCTTTAGATATATAGCATATCTTCCATGTTGCACTGGTTCAACTACTCCCATGACTTGTGTGGGACATTTGATTACTCCTTTTTTTAACGAATAGAAAAGAAACACTTATGCAATATTGTGTATATTTATTTTTCAAAATGAATGAAAGTGGCATCTTATAATTTATGTAATCTCCTTTATGTTCCAAAGCATTGAATGAAAAAACTGATTTCTTTCTCTTAGAATCCTTTTGTTGTAACACATTGCATAGTGAAAATGAATTCTCTCTTTTAAACTTTTATATGCAATGGTTAAGCATGGCAAAAATATGTTGAAATCTTTTCACCTTAAAATGAAAATAAACTATCTCAGCTCTACCAAATTGAGTTTTAGGTGAAAATTTGGTAACATTTCTGGTGATTTTTGTTGAATGCTTGCCTGCTAAGCATATAGACCAGTTGCCTTTTGAAATCCATTGGGTGCGGAGTCAAATATATCCCCTCTCAAACTCAGAAAACCATTATAACTCAATTGAAAATACTCCAAATAGTAGCAAAAACCAAACTGAAAGAAACTACAAGGCCCTGGTGGTTAGAAAACATGTGCAACAACTCTTAGGGAAATAAAACAACTGAAAGAAATGTTCCTACAACACTTATTTGAAAAAAAGCACTAACCTAACCTACTAACTAAGGAAAAGGTTGCCTAAACAAAACCATTAACCAATTCAAGAAAGTAGCTTCCCCTCCTCTGTAACGTGGAATGCTCCATTAGCTTGTGAGCCAACCAAAAGAGGTGGAGAAATATCAAATATCCAAAAAACTATTGTGACACTTCTCTAAGAAGGAAAATGTAGTGACTTACCCACTTGTTTTTACTGGTGAACCAACGGTGATCAAGTGAACAAGTGGATTGGTTTTTCTCAACTTGATACTTCCCTTGATGATCTAGATCAGTGTTGCCACAAGACTGCTCCTTTTTGTTGGCTTTCAACCGAGTTATATTCCTAATAGGACATCCCCTCGAAAGCTTTGGACTAGAGAAAAAACAATTTGAATGATTGGAAACAACAACATCACCTTCACCTTGCATGATAGCTTTCCATGGTCAATGGATCATCCTCTTCCGTTAGAGTGGATAATAACTCATCAAAGATATCAACTCTTAGAAGGCCCTTAGAAACAGTTCGTCCAAGCTTAGAATCCTCATTATCACTTAAGGAGGTACACTTCAAATCAGGGCTTTCTTCTTTAGTGAAGGAAGGAAAATGTTCAAACCATGAGATAGCCTCCTCCAACAAACTTTCAATTAAAGCAATAGCCTCAAACTCCTCCAACCAGTCAAGGTCATGTTGCTGATTAGGCTGCTTCATAACTAGGGACTCATTCAGGAATACAACTTCCATCTCTTTCTCTTGCTGCTCAAGATGATCCTCCTGCAAAGATGTTAGCATAACATCTAAGCATGTGCAGAAAATCTCAATCTCAGCTTGAAACAAATCCTATTCAAAATCTTGATCCTTCAACTCAAGGTTGCTTTCATATATCTCATGATAACACTCATCAATCAATATTTTTAGACTCCACAAAAATCTCACCCTTGCACTTCTCCTACTGGTCCAAGGCTTCACAATCACACTTTCTCTCATAAAACATTAATTCTTCAAATTCTTTGACCTCCTCCTATTGCTCTAAAATTGTTATGGATGAGATTTCATCACCTTCAATGAATGGAGGTAATTCATCCAACCAAATTATGGAATTACCCTCTTGACTAGCCTTATTTGCCTCTTCATCTTGTTCTCTTGATTTATCTATTAAAAAATCTTGATCATTTTCAACAAAAATAAGAAGCTCATTAGTAAAAACAAACAAAGATTCATCTTGAGATATCTTTTCCTGCTCAATATTTTGCTACTCTAAGTGGTAAGACTCCAAAGTTGAACGTAATGCATTTACATTTCTAAGCTTCTCAATGAGTAAGGAATCTTGATCAATTGGTTCACCCTTGGACCTATCAGGTGGGGAAACTTGGGGAGCTTCTTGGCTTTCTTGCAAGGAAAAATGTGGCTAAAGGGGACGCTCTAGAACTATACTAGGTTGAACCTGATTATTTTCTTCAATTTGCAGAGGATGAAGGCTTTAAAAACTTGGTATTTCAAGATTAAGTGGCTGGTTTGAGGAATTAAAGACTTTATCTTGCCTAAAACTTGTAATTTCAACTTTAGGAATACTAAGAGGCTCACTTTGTCTAAAACTTGGAAACTTATACTTATGAAACTCCTCTTGAGCATCACGATCTGGAGCTACAGGAGTTGCTTGGGCTTCATGCCTTTGCATTTGAGAAAACACAAGCCTCATCTGCTCCTCTTTTGCAGCCATCTCTCTTTCAAGTTTCACCTCAAATTGTATCCTTTGTGTCTCTAACTCTTTCTCATGGAGATAGGCCTGATAAGACATCTCTTCATGTTGTTGATTATACTCATGCTGCCTATTGATCTCCTCTATTTTCTTTATGAAGTCGAGCAATGTACCCTTTATACTTGCAATCTCCTCCTTTTAAATTTCTTGGAGCTAGTTTTGAGAATATGAAGGATGATATGGAGGTTGACCAAGGGTGGGTGGGTGGTAATTATATTGGGCATGTTGGTTCTAAAAAGCCACGAAATTGAAACCAACAACATGATTAGCCTGATATGAGTGATGATGAGGTGGATAAGAAGAGATTTCATGATATTGTGGATGATATGAAATATCTCGATGAAACATAGGCATATTCATTCATTCATTCAAAATCTGGAAAACAATAAAAAATCATACTTCAAAAAATAAATAAACCAACACTTGATCATACTAAAACCAATAATTTAAGCTCAGAGTCACCATGTATAAACTTAAAACCTCTAAAGGTTGGAAACACTATTGCATATACTAGAATAGTAGCTTGGCACTTTGAAACAAGTTTCAGTGTCCCACCGGGTGTTCCAAAAATTGTTGTTAATCAGGATTGCACCCTAGTTAGGATTTGACTTAACTATCCTATTGAAATATGGAAACACCCTCAGGTTGTGGGTGACCTATGATGAGAATGAATCTCTAGATAGGGTTGATTCCCCTGGCAGATCACCTAATCTAAAGACATTTTTGAGAAAAGGGTTTAGAAAGATAACTTGAAATGAAATCCTAAACATAATGGATGATGCACCAAAACTTTAACTTATTTAACAATTCCACTCACAAACAGTTCTCAAAAATACTAACTTTCATAAAATCACATGTACATACAACACAAAATAATTTAAGCTTAGAGTCACCATGTATAAAATTAAAACCTCTAAAGGTTGGAAACACTAGAGCATATACCAGAATAGTAGCTTGAAACTTTGAAAAATTTCTTCGAAACAAGTTTCAATGTCCCACCAGGCATGCCAAAAACTATTGTCAATCAGGATTGCACCCTAGCTAATATTTGAATTAACTATCCTTTTGAAACATGGAAACACTCTTAGGTTGTTCATGACCTATGGTGAGAATGAATCTCCAGATAGAGTTGGTTCCCATGATAGATCACCTAATCTAAAGACTTTTTTGAGAAAAGGGTTTAGAAAGATAACTTGAAATGAAATCCTAAACCTAATGGGTGACGCACCAAAACTTTAACTTATTTAACAATTCCACTCATAGACAATTCTCAAAAGCACTAACTTTCACAACCTCACATGTACATACAACATAAAATAAATTTTCTTGAAGGTTTAAAATCAAACACAATGTGCAACCTATATCATATGAAATTTCTGCACCCACACTTGCAATAATAGGACATAAAGAGGATTCAAAAGTTGGATTCACGATGACAACATCCAACCATTACTGCAAAATGAGACAAAAATTAAGATAGGAATTCTCTAATGCTTTTATGAAACTAAAGGAGTATCAAATATGAAAAATGAGTAAAAATATCAAGCTTACAAAACTCTCTACAAGTTAACAAGAGAGCAAGAAGCAAATTTGAGTTGAGAAAAAACTAAGTTTTTCTCCCAATATATGCCTCCAAGAGTGAGAAGGGAAAAATTTGAGGAAAAAAATCTCCAAAATAGTAACTTCAAAGCCACTTTCGAGCTCAAAAGAAAAGCCTCAGAAATAGTGCCCAAATTGCCTCCAAACTGGATGAAAAATATAGAAAGATTCCCTCCCAAGAGGGTCGACCCAGAAAGGACTCAAAAGCATTCAGTTATGACTGAAAATCAGGAAAGAAAGCTTTAGTTGACTTGTTTTTTTCCTATTTAGCACCAAAAGAATCAAACTCAAAAAATAAAGTTCTCACTTAACCCTACTTTATTCCACTACATTTAGATAACAATTATTAAAGCAATTTATAGAAATATTGCTTTTAATAATATTTTACAATTTTGAAGTTTCCATTTTGCAAAAGAAAAAGACTTGGGTTTGACTTGATTTTCACAATTACACAAGGAAAATATATTTTTGATGATTTGCATAAAATCAAGGTAAATATTCCAAGGCTCCCATGTTATTTGATTTTCTCCAAAAATCAAGAAATAACTGAGGCACTTATCACATGATTTCTTCAAAATCATAAAAGAAAATATCTAAGGCATGAAGCAGCCTAGGTGAGCAAGATATATGTAAAGCAAGACTTTAATACCATGAAGGTATTAGTAGGGACATAAATTTTTTAAATCAAAGTAGAAAAATGCCAAGACTGAATTAGGGCAAAAGAAAACCCTAATCACAAAACCATTGAATCCCTAACTTTTCTCATTCATTTTTGCTTTCATTTTTGGATAACTCCTTCAAAATTTCTTGGCCACTGCCATTAGGGTTTGAGCTCGAACTTGTCCATTTTTTGTTGCTTTTATCGAGTCTCCTCTTTAGGAAATTATATGGTGAGTCTCTCTTTTTACAAAATATGCAAAAAATCCTTCCTTATCTCCATATTGAGTGCATTAGAAGGGTTCTTGTTGGTGTAATTAATTATTTAATTACACTTTATTAAGTTTACTTAGGTTTTGCTTATGTAATAATTAGTTTACTTAATTAATAAGTAAGCTTTATT
The DNA here is from genome assembly GCA_007115665.2 of Sequoiadendron giganteum. Lineage (NCBI taxonomy): Eukaryota > Viridiplantae > Streptophyta > Pinopsida > Cupressales > Cupressaceae > Sequoiadendron > Sequoiadendron giganteum. Next base: position 416,269,655 of record CM021108.1, on the reverse strand, counting down.
TAGTTGAGTTGTTTTTAGGTCAACATTAGGGTTATGCATACATTGCTTTTATAAAGCAAATCATCTCATGTAATTTCTTAATTTTGAATAATATCAATTTGCACATCTTCATGCAAAGCTCTGTTTTTTTATTGTTTTTCTCTTCTGTGGAAGGCCTTTTGGTTTCCATGTCTGATATTGGTTTCTAACATGGTATCAAAGCCTTGATTTGCAGCCCCTTCTTTGATTTTGGAGAAAATCATTGCAAAGTTCGTTCGAGATTCCTCGAGGGTTTCATGCCTTGAGTTCATTTATGCAGTATTTTGGATCAGATCGGGCATCTCCATTGGATTCAGAGTGCTGGAAAAAGTTAAGATTGGCTTTTATTTTTTTGATTTTGGTCATTGTTGAAGAAATTTGTGAGGGTTTCAATCTCGGTGATTTTTTACAAGCTTTGGGATAGCCGATTTTTCAGAGCATTTTGGGCACAAAAGGAGGTCACCATCATGTTTGTAGTGGCCAAAAACCCTAAGAATGCCTATCGTTTTGTCAATTTTGGAGCAGTTGGTTTCTGAGGCAAAAAAAAATTCCTAGGGAGGTTGTACAGCCTCCCTGGCATGCTTTTCGAGGCATGGAATTTTTTTATTTTTATTTTTGAAAAAAATGCTTTTAAAAAAGTGCATGCAAAGCAAAAGGGGTCTGCCACTTAGCGGCCACTGGGCGGCCACCCACCGGTCACTACCACCACATCCCGTCACCGACCCTGCTTAGCCCCCACGAGCTTATCCAAACTAGCTATAGGTCCTATGGGGGACCGAGAGCTTTGCGCCCGGCCCCCACTCAGGTCACATGAGTGACCACGTGCCGATTTTTTTGTTGCAGGGGGCCAATTTTTTTGCGGCGATGGCTAGATGGCCGTCAAATTTAAGCTCGTAAGCCGATGGCGTCAGCAACCGTACGACCCTCATTGCCCCCTCCTAACCCCAGTTTGCCCTAAAGGAGTAGTTTTTTTCTTTTTGGCATAACTTGGGCATACGGTATCGAAATCGGGAAAACGAGATATCCCTGGAAAGCTGGTTCTGAGAAATATCCTGTGGTGTAGTTTATTTTTTATTATTTTTATGGTTAGTTTCATTTATTTCTATTTGAATTCATATGTTCATTTTATGATTTCGAGCTCATAATGTTTTGCCATGATCTCCGATTTTTTCTATCTTTGCGGAGTTGGAAAGGTATTGAGGAGATCTACATTTCTATCCATACATTTTTTTTGTATCTGTCCTAGTTGATCATTATTCCATATTTAGCCCGATTGATTTTTTGGAGATTCCTTGGATATTTTGGCAGTTGGGAGGGTGCAACTTGAATCTTTACACTTCATTTCAGTATCACATCATTCAATAATCTACTATTGCTTCATAGATTCTAGGGTTGTTCCCGTTTGGAGTTTCCAGTGTTATGTGGCATCGGGTCTGCTTTTTATTTTTCATGATTCCTTGAGTCAATCAGTGACTCTCATCTGGTTTTAGTACTAAACAAAAGTATCTTTCCTTGCTTGCCGAATTGAGGTTCCAGTTTTACTCCACAGTGTTCTTCCAGTGCTTCTTTGCAGCAGGTCATCTTATTGAGGGGGGGTTTGTCCCATTGGGTTTTCTCCTCTTTCTCTTTCATTGCATTTGTATAGCGGTACCTAATCAAGCCTTGTTGTTGGGACCCATTCATGCTTTCTTGCATTCATATTAGTTTTAGGTGCATGTTTTTTTAGTCTCCCTAAGTTGCACTTAAGGGAGGGTGTTGGTGTAATTAATTATTTAATTACACTTTATTAAGTTTAATTAGGTTTTGCTTAGGTAATAATTAGTTTACTTAATTAATAAGTAAGCTTTATTTAGTTGAGTTGTTTTTAGGTCAACATTAGGGTTATGCATACATTTCTTTTATAAAGAAAATCATCTCATGTAATTTCTTAATTCGGAATAATATCAATTTGCACATCTTCATGCAAAGCTCTTCTTTTTTATTGTTTTTCTATTTTGTGGAAGGCCTTTTTGTTTGCATGTATGATCTTGGTTTCTAACATTGGCCATGGCCTATATCATTTTTTGATACATTTTTATCTCCACATTTTTTCGATGCTTTACTTATGTGCTTCGTGGTCAAACTTGAGGACCTTATAAAGCTTGTATGGACACTTGAAAGACGAGTTTTATGTTGCAAAATCCTAAAAATTATTTAAGGTTGAGGGTAAGCACTTCTCTACACCTTCATCTTGAAAATATTATTTCATTCGAACAAAAAATGGAAGCCCTCTTTTATTTCTTGTATATTCTTAATTTCAAATCAATGAGAGGCTCTATTTATCTCCATATTTGATGCTTACTTTGGAAAATAATATGGAATTTCTATTTATTTCTTCCCTTGAAGGTCACAGCCTTTCAAAACCCTAAGAAATTTTCACCTTGCAGAGCTTCGTGAGTAACTTAAATGTTTCTATATGCAAAAGATTCAGGCCTTCTACTTCAGATGTAAGCATTTCCATCTGGGTTTTGATAATACTTGTTGTGCCTTTTGCACACACACCCTGATCGGAATGGGGACCTTCTTTTCCCTCTTTTGCTTCCCGGGTCCCTTCCTGCTTTGCCTCATTTTGCATGCCCAATTTTGTGTCCTAAAAGGTTAGCACATTACCCAAAGTCATATTTTAAGCTTGACCAAAGTCGCCCCTTTAAAAAATGCTGGGTTTGGGGTCAATTCGGGTTTTCCTTGTCAGAATTCCCTTTCTGGCGTCTGTGGCTCTTTTTGGGCCTGAACCCCCGGGTTTCCCCTTACGAATTTCTCATTCAGGTTTGCTATTCCCAGTGCCCGACGTTTGATGTCTTTTCGGACCCCAGACCCTGGTAGTCGGATTTCCCCCTCCGGATTTCCGTAGGAGCTTTGCTGTTTCTCGTGGCTGTGGTGGGACGGCTTCCCGACCGTCGAACTGCGGTCCTCCTATCGCCGTCTACGAAATTAAACTTACCAACTTCACCTACCGACGTACGAAGGAATTGAATGCTGCATTAATGGTAGCTTTAGCCATTTAAATGAATTTTTCGGCTATCAATATCATTAGTCTAAGTGATAGAAAGGTTTGAAGAGCTCCTGGCATCTAGGCATTTTCCGCCTAGCTGTCCAAGTGCTTTTTCGGCATCTCCCATGCATCCGATTGTTTATTCTTTGGGATTTTGAGGTAGGTTTTCCATCCATGCACCCTACCCTTCCTTTTGTGAAATTCCATGCTTTGATGAGTGTAAAAATGTAAAATGGGGTTGAAATTAAGTAAATTTATGCCCTCCACTAAAAACCCATTTTTTAGAAAATCAAAAATCAATCATTTAACTGGCTAAATTTGAGTCTGGAGCTTCATCTCTCTGCAGCCGTTCTTCATAATAGCCACTGACATCCCCAGGTCCAGCCTTTCCCACCGCTGTTCGCGAACTCAATCTCCCAAAATTCTCCGCTCCGAACTAACCTCGGACTCTGACCTCCGGAATTCCCCTCTCGGGATTTCGTTGCATCATTGCCGTTTTGAAGGCCTCGCCCGAGCGCCTTCCCGACCTTCGGACCCCAGACACTCGAAGTCCATCTGAAGACCTTTGAAAATCAAATGAATTGACCGAAATTCAAACCAGCCCCAGGATTCCGTCCTCGGAATTCCTTCCTCAAAATTTTGTTCTGACTTCGCCGTTTCAACGGCCTTCCCCGAGCGGCTTCTCGAGCCACGGTTCCCTCCTCTGAAAAATTTGTTCCAACTTCTAGATGGAACCTTTGACCAAGGTTTGCTCTGGACCTCAACCTCCAGAATTCATCCCTCAGAATTTTGAGTCGCGTACGCCATTCCAAACGGTCATCCTGGGACGTCTTCCCGATTCCCGGACCCTGGTCCACTGCCCGCCGAAACCTAAAATTCAAGTACTCTTTAGCTTCCTCCAGATTTCGACCACCAAAATTCCCCTCTCAGGATTCTGTTCCACTGGCATCATTTCAACGGCAAATTCTGGACAGCTTCTCAACCTCCGGGTCCCGATGATCTATTCGCCACCTAGCTGTCCCGAGTCCTCTAACCAATCCAGAGATTGCATTCCGGATTTCCTTCCCCGGATTTCTGCTTCCATTCCACCATTTTCAATAGCTGACCCATAACCGCTTCTCGGAAATGACAATCCAAGACCCGGATTCCAACCCCCAGATTTTCGTCCTCCTTGCGCCGTTTCAAATGACTTTCCTATAGTCGATACCCGAACTCCTAAATGAAGGATCAATTAACCTCCAAATCCAAAATGGATTTTGACCCACTTGCTAAAATCAGATCTTCCTTCATTCCAACCTTCTATTACTCAAATCCAACACCGGGAAATACCTTTGGGAATTTCATCCTCAATTTTCCCTTTCAAACGACATTCTGCATGGGGAATTTCGGCCCTGGGAACCCAAATTGCTTACCTTGCTTGCTAGCGATGAATTATCAAGTGTTATGAACTTATTGAATATGAATAATGATTGTAGAGCTAATCTTGGTGTGAAGGAGCTTGTCTGGGACTGTTTCTTCATGTTTATTGCTACTGATTCCTATTTTTTGTGCAAGATTTATGGAAACCAGTGCAGAAACTTTCGGTGCCTCCAAGGAAAAAGGAAAAGGAATAGCCAAGACACCTTGAGGCAAGGAGGACAGGGACCTGATGAAGTATAAGTTCCAAGTGGTCCCCATAGAATCCAAAGTCACCTATCTTTGGAGAGACGTCATAGATACCAACATCGGCCAGGTCGATGTTGATGAATTCATACAAAGGGTCAGGATGAACCCAAAGATAGAGAATGCAAAAATGATAAAAAAGAGTGGAATTGCCAAAGCTGTAGGATTCCCACTAGCCTTGGTGGCCCCAGAACTGGTAATGGCATGCATTGAAGCCTACCAGGAGGAGACCCAAACTATAGTAGACCTGGATAGAAATGTCCTTGCAGATATGTCCCCGTTAGGTATAACAACAACATTTCACATTCCGACCTATGAGCGCATGGAGACCCCCACCATGGCCGAGTGCAAGGAAGTATGGGAGTAGGATCCTTTGGGGTGCAAGAAGGTCATCAATCAGTATTGGTTAAAGGATAAGCGGGGCAGCGCTGGCAAGCTTCCTCAGGGGCTTTTTCGCAGTGACTTCTTTGAGGATTACCATGACCTCGTAACTTTGTTGAGCTGAGTGATGGGCCTTCCTGGGGTGGCCTTCTTCCAAGAATGGATGTTCTATTTCGTAGAGGAGATTCTCCATGGCAAGGGGATTTCCTTCTATTGGGGAGAGATAATCAGTGACTGCTTGCATGAGAAGTTTACAACCATGAAGAAGACCTCTCAGTTCTTCACGACCTCCGACTTGGTATATTCCCTCACTGATCGGCGGCACTATCAGGGATTGACGATGGTACCCAGTGATCCATTTGGGGGTGGAACTCAAACCATATGACAAATACACTCAATTACAGTTCAAGAATTTCAAGAGGAATTATTGTCGGGTGAATGATGCATTCATCACTCACATCATTCAGTCTCTTGGGGGTGACTTTCAAAGGAGAGTTTCTCATAGTGCCAGAGCCCTACTCAGGCAATATGCCTTCCTTTATATACAATTCTCGAGGTTCACATACATCTGTGCTGAGGGATTCATAGACAGACCGAATAAGCTGCCCTGGTACCCCAATGACCAGATCATTCTATTGGAGCTGACTCAGCAGCTATGACACATTCATAGTATCCTAAGTGATAAGCATTTGGCGGGCTTGGCTTATCCCATTGGGCTCGGCAAAGGAATGTACAAGATTCATACCTCCAAGTGTGCGAGGTATTCAAAAAGGGAGTTGGCTGAGTACAACTTCTATCAATATACAACCCGACCTTGAATGGACCCATACGAACACATTAGGAAGGCGCTAGGATGAGAGTATGCCCACCTCCACAACATCAAAGAATTTTGGGCCAACTGCAAGGATGATCTTGAGGTACGGTTGAGGCACTACATGCACATGATCGCCATCTATGTATGGAGCTTAAACTTGTGCCCAGTTCCTGACCAACTTGAAGAAGATGAGGACTCAGTGATCGATTCGAGGTACGATGTCGTTGCCAATTTTTCGCTACCAGTGATTGACTAGAATGAACCAGAGCTCAACGACATCGCTATACTCACTAGGCCTGTCAAGATCTGAACGAAATCATGGGTCGACCAACAGGTGGCTCGATTAAAGTAGCAAGGAGTCACCTTGACATTCAAGGGACTAGAGAGTGAACTGAGTGGCTCCAAAGGTGGAGTGGCTGCCACTGCAATCGGGGAAACATCCAAAAGCCCACCATTAGTCAAGACCAAGAAGAGAAAGGAGGCTAGTGAGTAGCTGCCTAAACGAAAGGTCTCTGCCCACAAGTCTTCTGAGCTAGAGCCTTCCAAGAAGAAAAGAAAAACAACTAGGAGCACGGGCACGACTGTGATAACCAAGGGTTCGCCCCATGAGACTAGAATCAAAGGGTCTAAATCACCAAGGTCCCAGCCTATTGCTGCCCCCACTTTGTAGGTTCCGCTTCCTCCCTGCCTGTGGTAGACATCTCCATCCACCTTGCTTCCACTTCTCTAGTCTTGCAAATTATTCTGGTAGATTCATCATCTACCACGACCTCACCAGTCTCCTCTTCTTCTATGTCTCCTTCCTTGACCTCCATTTCCACTGCTACGGTGCCTGCAATTAGTCTCCCGGAGTCCTTGGTGAAATACATGCAAAATGTGCCATTCGAGCTCTCGGGAATGCTCACTAACCCAATGGTTCAGGCTGCAATAGCTCAGGCTATGGCCCATGCTCCAGCTCCCCTCCCCTCAGCCGAACCACCAAAGATGGAGGCTACAATGCAAATGTCGGATGAGATCGAGCAACAGTAGCTAGAGGCTGCAAAGGCACCAAAAGAGGAAGAATTTGAGTATCATGAACATCCACTATTCGAACACCATGAGATAGAGGTGGTGTATGAGTCCTCCAGTGAGAGCAACGACGAGTTGAATGCCAATTTTATAAGAGAATCAAATGACCCCAAACTCAATGTAGAGTGGGGCAACCAACTCAAGGAGATAGAAGATAGGGAAGCCGAGGACTGGCTCACAAGAGAAGAAGAGACTGTTGTTGAAGAGACAGAGGGCAGAAATTCTCCTATTAAAGGGCGTCACCAGACCCCAGAGCACAACAAGGAAGTATTCCCCCATGAGGATGAGCAAGGGGAGAGTCCCGAAGAGCATGAATACAATTAGAACGAAGAAGAGGGGGATGCTAGAAAAGAAGATCCACCCAAAGAGTAGTTGCATACTGAGTCCCCCACTGGACATGAAACCCTCCGACAAGACTCCAAAGAGGAGAAAGAAGATGCAGGGACCAGGGAGAAGGCTCTTGTTGTTAGAACCGTTGAGCTTGAGAAAGGGGACAACGGGAGTTAAAGTAAACCACCTAGGGAGGAGCCCCAAGTGCTTGAGTGGCTGCAAAGGCAACTAAAGTAGAAGACTCCCACCTTGAGGGATCCCAAGGCAAGGCTTGAAGCCATCATGGCCAGAGTACAAGTAAGCACCAAAAAGAAGGAGAAGAAACCAAAGGTTAGGTCGAAGGTAATCATGGATGCCTCAAGATCAAGGGTGGTGCAGATAGCAACACCAGTGGTTGGAGAATAGGGTATAATTTATAATGTCTCCACCATCGACTTGGGAGTGGCCATGAGGGAATAGAAGGTCGATCACCTCCAGGATTCAGTCGCCACAGTGGTACACCTTATCCAACATGATAAGATTTCAAAGGAGGAGCTCAAGGAGCAAGTGGCCGATCTAACGACCTACATTCAGTAGTGGTCATCCTCGTATGAGCAGCCCATGATGTCATCCACCCCACCTCAACTGTTGTCCCAGGAGCAGATTAATAAGTTAGAAAAGAGAAGGAACTTAGACAAGACTATGGAAAATTTGTTTCGACAGGTCTTGGACATGGGAAACACAAGCATCAATTTGGCTGTCTAGACAACAAATAAGTTCCTTGAAGTGCAAAGGACCCTTGAGGGTACAAGGAACATTTGTGAGGAGTTCCCAAGGAAGTACGAGGCAACCTATTCAAAGATCGAGGCCATACTCGCATTGCTAGGTGAAGTCTGGGAGAATGACTTGGCCTTCAAAGACGATGACCACTGGTTAGTCGATGTTTGGAAGCGAGATTTCAATCATAGGAGGAAAAGGCTCAAGCAGATCATTGAGTGAATAGCGCCAAACATTGAATGGGCTAGGGATTCTAGAGAAGAGTGCTCGTGGTACATCAAATTGATAACGGGGTATGAGCCGCCCGCAGTCGAGATCAACCTTGAGAGCATAAAGCCCCACTTCTTGAAAATCATAGAAGATGGGATGTCAGTTGAAGTCACCATGAACTTCATGAGTTTTGCAGCCCGTGCCTTTGCACAGTCAGAGATTTTTAGGGATAGTGTGGCCAAGTATGAAGAGGACTGGAAGAAACTTGTTAGCAATTCCCAGGAATGGAGCTATCAAGTGCTACGATCAGATATCATGGAGATGGATAAGCTCTAGCCGCTGATCCTGAACTTCGTAGAGTATGTAGCACTGAAGAAGCATGAAGGCAACCCTGTTATCGATGAAGAGTTCCTCAAAGAATAGCTATAGTAAAGGGAAAATAGCTAAAGGACGAAATTGCTACAGTGTTGTCACTAGAGGACGAAACAGGGAAAAAGACAAAGTGAATTTATAAATGTAATATATTTGGGGGTAGGTGAAACCCTATTGTAAAGTGAATCTTGGCCACTCATTTTGTTTTTTGGAAGCTATAAATAGGGCTCTCCTCCTCTCATTTTAGAGAGTTGAGTTGTTGTAAAGACATGCTGCTGAAAATATAATAGAAAATACAATCATTTTCTGGTGTATTTCTGGGTTTTCCAACATGTTTCATGATTCTTCTCCATTTAGTTAGAACTTTGCTTCAAGTTACTTTGTTGCTTTAGTATCCTTAGATTGACTTTGGTAGAATTAATATGGTGTCTCTGGTTTTGAAGATTATTGTTGTGTGTATGTTTTCCTCATCCATACTTTTGGTCATTTGCTGATAGGATATGACTGTGTAAAGTTAGTCTAGACTTTAATCCCATTGCTGCTCATTAAACTTTATCTTTATTCATGTTTCCATGGTGAATGAATGATGAATATCTATAGTCCTTAGAAGATAGCACAGATTTCATGATATTGTGAAAATTTAGATTAAGTGAATTTTTATTTAAGGAAACTGTCCACAGTAGGAACCTCCATGATCACTATTCATTGGTAGTTGTAGGTCCAGGAAGCATCCTTCTTCCTCGCCCTTTTTCCTTTTTTTTAGAAACAACTTGTGCTAAGGTTCATTGCACATTGTAAAGCCAAATCTGATGAAACAATGGAGTTCAAGACTATTGTTTGAACCTGCAGCAAGGTGCAGTAATTCCATATCCACAAAACTCCATTCATCGACCCAATTCCCCTACAGCTTTGACCACGTAAGACCGCCTTGTGATTCCAGCAAAATCACATCAAACAACTAATATGTTCCAAGCTCTATCATGACCTGACATCCGAGAGACCTTGGGATAGTGTTCTGCAATTTGATTGTGGAAGATTGTCTTTCAAGAGAGGTAATGCACCTACACATTGCCTGTGTTGTGAAGTGCATAAAAACACCATCAACAATACCCAAATATTTTTCTTCACTTGTAATCTGCGGCATTAAACCTCCTTTGTATTTATTTCTATAGCATGATTTCAACCTTCTTTATTTCTGTAGAAACCCTCACCTTGAGCATGGTCAACTAGGTTTTAGCAATACTTGAAGATTGCCCACTTTGCTTTTGAATTCAACTTTTAAGCCTCTAGGTTGTGGCTAGAACAATGTGACTTGAACAACATGAAACTTGCATGTCCCTTCAAAACTCTTGCTACTATATTTTTCATTTCTATTCAATGAAGAGGCACAAGGAGGTTCTTTTCTTTACCTTTAGGCATCAATAATTTTGTGGGTTCACATTCACCATTCTATATTTTCCCAATTTTTACAAACCCATCACTCTATGAGAAGGACAAAACTCTCATTGTGGAATCTATTCACTCTTACCATAGCTTTACTTTGACTCTTTAGATGTAAAATACTTGATTTAAAACCCTCCTTACATGAACAAATGAAACATTTTAGGATGCTGCAGCAGTGATCTAAATATGATGCCTTTATTTTACCTTAATAATGATGCTATCCATACATTACTAAAGTCATTTTTTCTTTCAAATATTTTTCATATATAGATTCATGATGATCTCCAAACATTTCCCAAATTGCTGAAGATGAATCCTTGTCTTTTGTGTTATGGCTTTATCCATTCTACTTTATTTTTGTTGCTCACTTTCTTGTAACTATACACTTTCAATTCCTTTTCACTCCCTTCATTCTTTTAGAGAACATATGATTCCTGCCCCACCATAAACATTGTAATCCTTTTGCAATGAGAGCTTTATTACTACATTTGACACCCAATGAAAATGCACTCTTTTCTTCCCTCTTATATGTGAGCATTGTTTGTGTCTGTTCTCTCAAAGTGTGGACTTCAAACAACACAAACAACAAGAAATATGATACATGGAAGCAACAAAAGATATGATAACAACATTATGAAAACTTGCTTGTAAACATGACTCCTTTAATGAAGAAATGATGCATTTAAATTATGTTCTGCATTTTGTTTAAGCATTCAAATCAGTTATTGTTCATTTATGATTTTCACTTAATTACACTTTTGAATTGACTATCATGAACGATCAATGCCTTTATTTATTGAAGCCACTTTATGAATCACTCCTTCAGCTGAAATGTTCTTTTACTTGGGCAATATGAATGTGCACTCCTATCTCATTCCCCTATTAAAACTTATGGACAACATGTTGGGCTTAACCCTTGTGGGAGCCCATTTTATCACCACATGTTGTGATGTCTTCATAAATGAATCAGCAACATGATTTCATCTATACCTATGTAGTGAACAAACATGTTAGATAAAAAAAATAGTGAAGCTCAATGCTCCTGTGATGTTTTAATTTTTAGGCTCTCTTACATACATTTGACATTTGTTGATCTAATGCATCATAAACATGTGTTATATTTATGTTGATGGGGCATATGATGAGACTCATATCCAAAGCTCTACTGATATTTCTCAATCATCCACAGGTTCACTTGAAGACTAGGAATAAGGAGGGGTAGGCAACAATGAAGACCAACATGAAACCACCACAGACAATGATGGATATGTTTCCTTTCATATATCTTTCTATTATTTAATCTTTAGATGTATAGAATATCTTCCATGTTTCATTAGTTCAACTACTCCCATGGCTTGTGTGGGACATTTGATCACTCATTTTTTTTCAATGAATAGAAAAGCAACACTTATGTAGTATTGTGTATATTTCTTTTGCAAAATGAATGGAACATTGTAAAATGAATGAACATTGCAAAATGAATGAAAGAAACATCATATAATTCATGTAATCTCCTTTATGCTGCAAAGCATTAAATGAAAAAACTAAATTCTTTCTCTTGCGATCCTTCTATTGTAACACATTACACAATGAAAATGAATTATCTCTTTTAAACTTTGATATACAATGGTTAAGCACGGAAAAAATATGTTAGAATATTTTCACCTTAAAATGAAAATAAACTATCTCAGCTCTACTAAATTGAGTTGTAGGTGAAAATTTGGAAACATTAGGAGCATGTGTGAAATATTTACATTCGAAGACATTCACAATCACTTGATAAACCAAAATATTGTAAATTTCCTACTCACCATTTGAGTTAATTACCTTTTGTGAATCACCATTATCAGCCTTCATCAATTAATCAAGCTTTGAAGATTTACAAATTCAACCATGGATTAGGTTCAATCTGAGCATTCCACATTAATTCAACACTAATACCCCAATGGGATTGAGGTTTCCATTTGTTAATTAGGTTTCCCATTTGAATTTCTTGGCTATTTCATATTTTAATGGAAATTTGATAAGTATTTGTGAATAATATCATTGGAATATGATTTAAATAGATCATTGTTTTCCTTAGTTAATTCCACTTAGATTGATGTGAAATGCTCAGATTGAACCTAATCCATGGTTGAATTTGTAAACCTTCAAAGGCTGATTAATTGATGAAGGTTGATAATGGGGATTTACAAAAGGTAATTAGCTCAAATGTTGAGTAGTAAATTTGTAAGAGTTTGGTTGCTCAAGTGATTGTGAATGCCTTCTCATGTAAAAAGAGACCTATTTCTAGATTTTTGGAATGAAAAAATGGTTGAGATTGAATTGGCTAATCAAAGGATGAAATTGAAAGAGAGCATATTGTATGGATCAAAGATGAAATCAAGGGTTGATAATGCCTAACGACATGGATCAAATATTTTAATCAAAGGTCTAAATTGCTAGAGACAATAAAAAATCCCTTAAATTTAAAAGCATGTGGGAAATATTTACATGAGAAGGCATTCACAATCACTTGAGCAACCAAACTCTTGTGAATTTCCTACTCACAATTTGAGCTAATTACCTTTTGTGAATGACAATTATCAACCTTCATAAATTCATGATCCTTTGAAGCTTTACAAATTCAACCATGGATTAGGTTCAAGCTAAGCATTCCACATCAATCTAGCACTAATCCCCCAATGGGATTGAGGTTTTCATTTGTTAATTAGGTTTCCAATTTTAATTTCTTGGCTATTTCATGTTTTACTAAAACTTTGATTAGTATTTTTCAATAATTTTATTAGAATACGGTTTAACTAGACCATTTTTTTGTTTCCTAGTTAATTTCACTTGGATTTATGTGGAATGCTTAGCTTGAACCTAATCCATGGTTGAATTTGAAAATATTAAAAGGTTTATGAATTGATGAAGATTTATAATGGTGATATACAAAAGATAATTAGCTCAAATGGTGAGTAGGAAATTTGCAAGTGTTTGGTTGCTCAAGTGATTGTGAATGCCTTCTCATGTAAAATGAGACCTATTTATAGATTTTTTGAATAATTCAATGGTTGAGATTGAATTGGCTAATCAAATAATGAAATTGAAGTAGAGAAGATGGAATGGACAAAAGATCAAATCAAGGGTTGATAATGCCTAATGACACAGATCAAAGATTTTAACCAAAGGTCCAAATTGCTTGAGACAAAAACAAATCCCTTAATTTTAGGAGAATGTGGGAAATATTTACATGAGAATCCATTCACAATCACTTGAGCAACCAAATTCTTGTAAATTTCCTACTTACCATTTGAGCTAATTACCTTTTGTGAATGACCATTATCAACCTTCATCAATTCATGAAATTTTGAAGCTTTACAAATTCAATAATGGATAAGGTTCAAGCATAGCATTCCACATCAATCCAACACTAATCCCCTAATGGGATTGAGGTTTTCATTTTATAAGTGGGTTTCCAATTTTAATGGAACTTTGATTAGTATTTTTGAATAATATCATTGGAATATAGTTTAATTAGAGCATTTGTTTCCTTTCTTAGTTAATTCCACCTAGATTGATGTGGAATGCTCAGTTTGAACCTAATCCATTTATCAATTTTCAAATCTTCAAATGTTTATGGATTGATGAAGGTTTGTAATGATGATTCACACAAGGTAATTAGCTCAAATGGTGAGTAGGAAATTCACAAGAGTTTTGTTGCTCAAGTGATGGTGAGTGCCTTTTCATGTAAAATGAGACCTATTTATAGAATTTTGGAATGAATCTATGATTGAAATTTAATTGGATAATCAAAGGATGAAATTAAAGAGATAAGATGACATGGATCAAAGATCAAATCAAAGGTTGATAATGCATAATGACATGGATCAAATATTTTAATCAAACATCCAAATTGCTTGAGAAAATAAGAAAACCCTTAATTTTAAAAGAATGTGGGAAATATTTACATGAGAAGGCATTTATATTCACTTGAGCAACCAAACTATTGAAAATTTCCTACTCACCATTTGAGCTAATTACCTATTGTGAATCACCATTATCAACCTTTGAAGATTTGTAAATTCAACTATGGATTAGGTTTATGTTGAGAAATCCACATAAATCTAGCACTAATCCCCTAGTGGGATAGAGGTCTACATTTGTTAATTAGGTTTCCAATTTGAATTTTTTGGCTATTTCATGTTTTAATGGAAATTGGATTAGTATTTGTGAATAGTCTCATTGGAACATGGCTTAAATAGATTATTTGTTTGTTTTCTTAGTTAATTCCTCCTAGATTGATGTGGAATTATCTTCTTGAACCTAATCCATGGTTTAATTTGGAAAGCTTCAAAGGTTGATGAATTGATGAAGGTTGATAATGGTAATTCACAAAAGGTTATTAGCTCAAATGGTGATTAGGAAATTTGGAAGAGTTTGGTTGCTCAAGTGATTGTGAATGCCTTCTCATGTAAACATTTACCACATGCTCCTAAAATTAAGGGATTTTTTTTATTTTCTCAAGAAATTTGGTACTTGGATTAACTACGAAAACAAAAAAATGATCTAATTAAACTAATTAACAAATACAAACCTCAATCCACCTGGTTTAATTAGATGATTTGTTTGTTTTCTTAGTTAATAAAAGTGATTGGATTAAACTATGGATGAATTTTTGGAGATAAACTATCCTTGTAATTCTATCCAATTGGTAAATTTATTTAAATCAATCCTCAATAATTTCATAGTTGTTTCCTTAGTTTATTCTTAAGTGTCAATCCAAGAATTGTGAACTTGTGAAAGGTGTTGTGGTAGTCTACCTAAGGGCTGAAACTAGTGCACTAAGTGGGATGGAGTCAAATATCACACTTAATAAAACTTTAACTGGAAACCTGGTTTAACTTTGTTGTTTCTCTTTCCTAGCTTGAATTGTGATAGGATGTGTGCTAGGAACTATGACAGCAATTACAGTGAAAAATTATAACGAAAAATATAATGACAAAAAGTATAGAGAATTTTCTAAATGATGAACTATCAATGGTAAATTCTAGTCTCTACAAATAATATGTTCAATCCTTGAATCCCAAATGATTACATTAATAGATAATGAAATCAAATCTAAAATCAAATTACACGTTGTTGTAAATAACCAATTGTATACAAAAAATAAATTAACTTCAAATGAAATCACACACATACAATTACCACACTAGAACTGAAAACAAGTCACTAATTGACACAAAGAGTGGGACTTGGATCCTTGGCCATTTGATGATGAAAATATTAACGTGTTTTCAACTCAGCTCAATCATTCATAAGAATTTCAGAATGATTTTGAAGAAGCAGAGTAATTTTGCATTATCATATATATCAAATATTTAGATCACACCCATATTTATACTAGATGGACATTACTAAAATTTATTATGGTTTGTTTGTGGCTAATTGCCAGTAAACCAAATTTTGTAATAAAAAATAGATAATCAGCCTAAAACCATTCAAACAACATTTTTTCCTTATCAAAAACAAAAACATAACAAAAAGGTAATCTAAGTAAAATGCCATCACCATCCTTTCCAACTAAGCAGTTTCTTCATTAGCATCATATCTTCCTCATGTTTCGCAATAGATATAGCCACGTCCCTAATTATCCATTCCAGTTAATCACAAAATGATCAATAATGCTCCAAATAATTAGTATTGTGATAGTTTTAGATCTTTTCACAATTTATTAAATATACTCATTTTCCCTTAACAAAAAGTGACAAGAGATATGATCAAGGCAACATAAACAAAGGAAAAAGGCAAATAAGGAATGAAATAATAAGGCCTAAGTTTTTCCCATCATTTCCCCCCAATTGGAGATCTTGCATGTCCCCATCCAAAGAAGGAAAAAAACACAAACTAAGATAGCCCGGTTAGCCTTTGAATAGTACTAGTGATTTCTTTGGACCAATGTTGCCTTAAAGCCTCCATTTTCAACTCATGATCTACGATGAGTATATATTGTTCCTTAGAAATTTTTGCTTGTTCCAACTACACATTCAACCCTTGAATTTCTTCTACTTGTATCCAAGAGATTAAAATTGGCTTGTTCAAACTTATCTAGCAGCTCTTGATTCTCCTTCTTTAACCTTTCAATTAGACTCTACAAGTCCTTAACTTGTTTGAGGAGAATCTCATTTTCTTCAAATTCTTCCTCAAATTCTATTTTAGCTTTTGTCTCAATCCCTGATTCATCCTTCATTTCGACCTCTAGATTTTCTTGGTTGAGAAACTCTTTGTTATTATTCTGTTCAGGCTCGACATACTCAACTATCATTAATTTATTTGCACCAAATTAATCAACAAGAGACAATGGATTCACTTGTTTACCCTATTCTTCTACATAAGTGATGATTGGGTTGATGGGCATATTTACCTCATGTTCTTCACCTTGAGTTTCATCATCTTGCTGATCATCTAAATTTTCATCAAAACCCATGAAGCTTCCCACAATATTAAATTATTCTAACTCTGCATGTGCATTTGATACATTCATCTTTTCTCTCCAAGATCAATATACTTTCCCTCAATATAGAAAAAATAAAGTTTTTTTGTTCTAGAACAATACTTCCTATCTCATGAGAGGAGGGAACCATCTCTAGTTGACTAAGGTCAATAGGATTAGTTACAATTTCAACATTGGAGTCAAGACCACTATCAATGGTTTCTAAAGCTACCTTACCATAACTAATTTTTCCTCTTTGCTCCTTTGTCCTTCTTCTTCTAAACTGTCTATGCTACCTACTAACTTTCTAATTTTTCTTAAAAATTGTAGCTAGGACCTCCAAATTAGAATTAGGGTGTTTTTGGTCATCTAATTATATAATATGACTTTCAACCTAGGCCAATCCCTTCAACTTATCCATAGCCTCTTTTTCATTCTTATGTGTTGGAGACTCTTGTTTGACAATTGGGGTTTCTAGATTTTGTCCAGAGGAAAGTCACCTACTAGACCTACATTTAGGACTTGAACTAGAGGTGATCAGGGTCTTTTTATTGATTTTTATCTTTCTTCTTGGGTGAGTAGTAGAAGGTGTTTCAAGAATACTTTATTCAATGTGAGTGGGGCTTGTAGGTGTAGGGTTTTCTTCCATCTCAGGAGTCTCTTCCTCGTTAGGGATTTCTTCTTCCTTTTCAAGATTTTTATTTTCCTTGTCAAGGTTTTCTTCTTCCTGCTCTGAATATTTCTCCCCCAACCTTAAAAAACTATCCCAGTCACCAAGAGGGGATAAAAACTTTAATTCCCAGATAATTAACAATTGAATTAACCCATGATGGGATAATGAATATTGCTTCCTACTTTGAACAACTCTACTCATATATTTTAATGAACATAAAATAAAATATGGGACATTCACAAGCAGGACTTTTTTGTAAATGAAATAGGAGGAAAAAATGTTGTGCATATACATTTACATATCTCCCTTTACAAGTGATATACTATATAATAAACTTGGAAATGTCATTCCATAGGTGAGGAAGTGAATCCAACTTAGTCCCTTGGCCATTAACATACCCAAAGGATTCACCACGCTGTAAAAAATTCCTTCTCAGGGGTCGTAAATTTGTCACTTTCGTAGAAATATTAGGGAAATAATGCTCCCTAGATAATGGAAGTCATGTGTCATTTGCACTTCTCTCAACTGAAATATAGAATTATGATCCCCTGAGACTCACTCGATTCTTATGAAAACCATGAGCAAAACCCCTGGCTACATTCTTGTCAAACCCATGCAACCTTTTGAAGTATTCATCCCAATTTTCTTGTCTGAATATTTTATAGGCCTCATATGCAGCTCAGAGATGTGTCATGGAGCTAGGTTTGTAATGGTTTCATGGTTTGGCCATGGTTGTGCTAGGAAGTTGACAACAGAAAATAGAAACCTCCAACATAGAAATGCTAAAATAGGAAGATGGAAACAGTAAAAAGTAAGGTGGTTTAATGGAAAAATGCCATATGATATGTGGTAATGATTAGTGAAAATAGAGGATTAATTTTATGGTACTATTAGGGATCTGAAATGATGGATAAACTAAGCGAAAAATGCACCCTCCCCAGGAAATCATACCATGAATAGCTACAAATAATATGCCAATTTTACCCTCCCCCAACTGAAGGTCGAACTCGTCCACGAGGCAGTCACCAGTGGTCATGGAAAAAATAATAATTAATAAATCAAAAAAAATAAAAAACTTACCACCTTACCAATTACCAAAGGAGATCAGACCACATGAGAGATCCGATGTTAGAGGACGGTGAATGACTAAGCATAAATGTAGAATCCTCAGAGGATTAATAACATGAGCAAAAGAAGATATCGACAACGATGATTGGATGGAAATAAATAGAGCAAGAGAAGGATGATGTGGAAATGATGATGAAGTGGGGTGAAAAGTAGTGGGCAAGGATGGATGGGATGAAAATAATGACATGGATAGAATTTAGGTAGGCAAACAGTACAGTGAATCCAAAAGCAGCAAAAAATCCAAAAATGCACGAGAGGAAGCAACCTCACAATAATAACTAATGAAACCAATGCCAACTTGGAATTGAAATGACATGAGGAAATGGAAGACAACTTGGAAAATCATGTATAGTAGTGATGGAACTAGAAATGCTAGCATAGAGTATGACCACTTTTGTAAAACTTCAACACTATCACAAAAATGATAGGAAAGTTCTTGGAAAGAAAAAAGGGAAAGCCATGAAAGTTGAAAACTAGTGCACTAGAAAGCCAGCCAAAGAAATACAACACTAGAAGGATATAAAAACATCCCAAAAAGGGACAGAGCCTAGGGAGGTGCTAGAAAAACCTTGGTAGTTGAAGTTCTTCGCACCTTGGTGACAGGAGGAATAGATGGTAATTTATTTATTTATTATTATTATTATTATTTTTTGATGACAGAGTGTTGGCATCTTGGTGTAACTATATCACCACCTAGAGGCACTAAGATAATTTTTTTCACCCCTAAGTTTATGTAGTAGTTAATACTAGCCGACAACCAGTTTTCAAACATTAACTAGCCAACAAAACCCGAAGGTTTTCGTTGTTGGATCTTTTATTTCTTTAAAAAAAAAAATTTAATTTGAAGAGACAATAGAAACAAGAGTGAGATCCTTTTCAATATCACAAACAAAAGTCTCTTTTGAAAGGGGTCATTTGTAAAGTTTCAAATGGTGCCCATTAAGAAGAAGAGCCATGCACTCTGAATTTATAGTGCACAATCTAACAACACCATTATCATATACAGACTAGATTTCATAAGGACTGAGCTAGCGAGTATGAAACTTCCCTTTGAAGTATTAGAACTGAGAGTCATAAAGTAATGCCCAACCCCTAGGTTGGAATTTTTGTGGCCGAATGAAATGGTCATGCAACTGTGCTGTTTGTTTTTCACTACCTCTACATGAAGAAGGGCCTCCTAACACATCTCATCTAAAGAATGGAGCTAAACAATTATCTCTTTATGGGCTTCACTAAGACTCATCCCAAGCTGAAGAGTGGTACAAAGAGTCTTCACTTTGAATTCAATTGGAAAGACAACCTTATTTTCATAGACAAGATCATATGGTATTAGTCATGTGGTTGTCTTCCAAGTTGTGTGGTAGGCCCAAAATGCTTCGAGAAATGTGTTTGTCCAGTCTTTCTTGTGCAATGCTACTATCTTCATGAGAATATTCTCTAATTCTTTATTGGTCACTTCCATTTTCCCATTGTCTTGTGGATGGTATGGGAATATTTGTGATGCTTGATCTCATATTCTTGCACCAATGCAATGACCAAATCAGAGGTGAATCATGCTTCCTGGTTTGTGACAATTTCTATGGGCACACCATACCTGGTAAAAATATTAGAATACAAGAAGTTAGCAACTTTGGTATCCCTAGCATGATTTAAAGCTACTACATCTACCCATTTAGTAACATAATCTATAAAAACCAAAATGCATTCTTTATTCTGAGGATTAATGGGCCCTACAAAATCTAACCCCCATTTTTCAAATGGTTCTATTGATAATTGTGAGTTTAAAGGAATCTCGTTAGAGAAGGTAGGCGGGCCCATACGTTGACACTTATCATGATGATGAAAAAACCTTTTATAATCCTTGTAGATCATTGGCTAAAATTATGTAGTTAAAAATTTATTGGTAGTTTTTGTGCTAAAAAAATGGCCTCTACAAGGCTCGGAGTGGCAAGCATAGAGGATATCAAAAGCATCCTCTTCTACAACAAAATGACGTATGATATTATCAATCCTAATATAGAATAGTAAACCATTAATCCAATTGTATTTTTCACTAATCTCTATGAGCTTTCGGTGTTATCATGAGTAGAAGTAGGGTGGAAAACTGTAGGTAACAAGATAGAAATATCGACAAACCATGGGCTCTTTATAGAAATAGCAAAAAGGTGTTCATCTGGAAAAGTAGTGTCCATTAAAATTGGTTCATCATCATGTTGTAGTATAGATAGAAAATCAACCAATACCTTATCTCATCCTAGTTTGTTAAGGATAGTAATGTCAAATTCCTACAAAAGAAGAAACCACTGATCACTCATCCTGTAACAACTGGTTTATTCATCAAAAATATAATAGTAGAGTGATTTGTATGTACAAATACCTTTTATCCAGTTATATAATAGTGAAATTTATTTATTGCATAGACTACAACCAATAATTCCTTCTCAGTGATAGTATAGTTTACCTCAACACTAGTAAATTTCTTACTGATATAATAGATGGAGTAAAAGAGAGAGTCTTCCTTTTATCCTAGTATGGCCCCCATAGAACTATCTGATGTGTTAGTATATATGAAATGGAAATTCCCAATTGGGTCCTCACAGCACAGGTGTAGTGATAATTTACCTTTGATTTCTTCGAAAGCTTGCTAGCATTCAGGTGTCCATGAGAAATCAACATCTTCCCTAGCAACACAGAGAGAGGTGAGGCAATCTTATTGAAATTTTGAATAAACCTTTGATAATAACCAACATGTCCTAGGAAACTATGCACATCCTTTGGAGAGGTAGGCATAAGAAAGTCTTGAATGATTTTTACCTTTTTAGGATCCACTTCAATTCCTTTTGCAAAAATATAATGAGCCAAAAAATACCTTCAATCATTAAAATATGGCAATTTTCATGACTTAGAGAAAGATTAGTATCAATACATCGTTTAAGCACTTTTTCAAGATTTTCCTTAGCTTCATCATATGTATCACCATAAACAGTAAAGTCATCCATATACACTTCCACACAATCATGAGTTAAATCTACAAAAATACTCAGAACAACCCACTAGAATGTAGTAGGTATATTACACAATCTAAAAGGTAAGACATTATAGGAAAATTTTCCCCATGGGTAGGTAAAGGTTGTTCTATCTTGGTCTTTTGGGGCAATACGGATTTGATTATACCCACTAAATCCATCAAGAAAGGAAAATAATTTCTTTCCAGCCAGGGTGTCTAAGACCTAGTCAATAAAATGAAGTGGGAAGTGGTCTTTCTTATTGGCCTTGTTAAGGGCCCTATAATCAACTCATATTTGCTATTTTTCATTACTTTTAGGTACTACAACAAGTGGGGACACCCATTGGCTATTTGATATTAGATCTATAGATAATTACTATGTTATGTAGCTTTTGAAGTTCATCCTTAACTATTTCATGTAAGACTAGGTTTAACCTTCTATGGGGTTGTCTCATAGGTATACTCCCTTCCTTTATATAGATATGGTGTGTACACGTAGCAGGATGAATACCTCTCATGTCTTGGTAATCCCAAGAAAATTCTTCCTTGTGGAAACACGACATCTCAATTAGGTCTTCTAATTGTGAGGCACTCGAGTTGGGATTTATGTTGAGCACTTTTCTAGGCAAGATTTATGTGGCTTGAGACTGTATAGGGGTATTTACAACAATCAATTGTGAATTAGATGAAGATGGATCAGAATTACCATATATAAAAAATGGATTGGATATATAAGTATGCAAAAATAGTTGATGCAAAGTAATAAAATGCTAAATAGATTGTAAGTTACTAACTAGTGGAATATTTCCAAATGGGAAATTATCACTTATACCTATAGGAAAAATCAATCTCTAAAACATTATCAACCAAATAATAAGTTTTCAAGAAATTATTAATAATAGTGCCTTCCAATAAATCCTCAAATTACCTACTTTGATCTATTGTAAAAATAGGTAAAGACTCTTCTAAATCACTATCGATCCATAAGGGATCCTCCACAATGGTTGTGTTGGAGGGTACAACATCAGTTGTTTCATTTTCTCCCCATTCAAAATTGCCATGTTTCTAGACTTGCAATTAATGAAAGGATTAGCACTGGCTAACCATGGTATTCCTAGAATTAAGGGGTACCCCCCAACTTAATCTTTGGTTGAAAAATCATGAAATCTATTAGATAATCCCAAGACTCAATAGAAATAATGATGTCTTCAATCATACCTTTAGGTTTTATGAGGGAGTGATCATCCATTTGCAAGACCATTGGAGTAGGTCTTATTCCTTAAAGGGCTAGCCTCTTCTTAGTCTCATTAGTCATTACATTTATAGCTACTCCTAAATCCACAAGTTTCTTTGGTGTGATTACATCACAAATACATACCTTAATCATTGGACTCCCTGGATCTACATACTAAGGGATGGAGATCCTCCCCAACATCAAGTTTGCAAGTTGTCCAATGACTTGGACTGTATTGGGATCCTACATCTTTTATTTTTTCCTCCCATAGAGTTCCTTGATTGCTTTGGTATACACTAGAACATATCGAATAGCCTGCAACAAAGGAATTTTGATGTTAACATTACGTAACTCATTCATAAAATTAAAATCTAGTTGGGATGTTTCTTGTTGTTTTTGTTGCTCTTGCAACTTTTCAAGAAATGGAGGCCTTGGTTGCTCCTCTTCTGGTTCAGATGGAGGGTCCTTGACTTCTATTATGGTTGGCCCTAGGAGGTTCTTCCCTGACCTTAAGTGTACACCATCAATTTATAATGCATTGATAGGATAAGTCAGGAATATTGTCACTTCATTATTATAGATCGATTGGGCCACCTTATTATTTGAATTAGGTGATGGTTGTGTGGGAATAGGTATGGATTTTGGAGGTTGAGCTGAACTATATGGTTAATTAGATGATGATGTAACATGTGGCAGGAGTTTTTGAGATTGCTAATAAGGATTTATTACTGGAGGTGGTGGATATGGAGGAAATGATTGGTATTGTGGGTATGTTGGTGGTGGTGCTCATCATGCTTTCCACAATTGTGGAGCATGGGGATATTATTGATTCCGTTGGGGGTAGTATGGAGGTTTTTGCCAGCCTTTGTACCATCCAAGTTGGTTTTGGAAATAATTTTGTTGAAAAGGACTTTGGGGTGTTGCTTGGTAATCGGTTGGGGGAATTTATCTTGGTTTCCAAGGTCTTTGATGGGCCATGAAGTAAATAGGTTCATGTATGTATTCTACCTTAGTCATACCAACAAGAAGAGGTTTTAGAATAATGTCCCTACTTTCTTCTTCTAAAGAAGATATTTGTATTCTTTTATATGGACATTCTTCACCACTATGCCTTTTTTGACAAATAGGACAAAAGATGGCTAAGAATTTTTCATCCTCCTCTTGCTTCCTTCATGTATACAAAGTATCTATCTGTTTACCCATATGATTTAATAAACCAATTTTGAGATCTTCAAGTAAATTACCTATTTAATGTTTTGGTATACCTATTGCATTTCTTGAGGAGGAAATATTACTTAATTATACCTCGATTAATTCCTAAAAATGTCACACATATTATCAAATTTTAATTTAGAGACATTACCTTTACCTATTAAATTTAATGCATCCATAGTATCATCTCTTATTCCCCTAAGAAACAAAATTTTAATAGAATTAGGAGTTAGCCTTGATTTTTGTGATCATTGTAGGATGAACATGAAGCATTCGAAGTCATCTTCCATGAATTCATCTTCTTTCTATGTCATAGAAAATCTCATCCCAAACCTCTTTCGTTTTACAATACTCTTGGTATTTTGTTAAAAATACTTCCTTCATGTCATTCCATGTTCTAATGTTTTTGAGGTTCGTGAACCAATGTAGTGCTACATATTTCAACATGGTTAGGAATAATTTGAGCTTTTGTGCACCACTCCGATATTCATAAATATGGCACAACACATCAAACTCAAATAGAAACATATCAGGATCCTGAATAGAAAGACCATGAAAAATAGGCAAAGCAGAATGAGGTATGATTTTCGTAGGGGACCTCTTTTGGATGTGCAATTGGATACTCAAAAGTGACTGGGTTGTTGTTGGCCAGTTCTCTCTCATTGTTATTGTTATTGTTTTTGTTGTGATCAGCCATGACTTGGAACACCTAAGGGCTGTAGAAATTTTTGAATGGCTTTTGGTTTCCTAAGGACGAACCAGCTCTAGACTCATAAGATTCTTGGAATAACTTTGCAACCCTTTTATGCAATTATTTGAACGATTCTTGATGGGTACCAAAAGGGGTCTCAACAATGGTAGACTCAATAACACACTTTTTGATATCTAGTTCAACTAACTCTTTCTTAGGTGATGTGTGCACAACCAATGGTTGTAATTTGTTTTTTGATTTTTCTTGTTGTGAGCTACTTCCCTCAACAAAGGGTTTTGATTTTTTTTCAGTTTTTCTTGTTGTGAACTACTCCCCTTATCCTTTTTAATAAATATCCCTCTATTATATCTACTATGATTCATGCATCTATATGACTTATAACAGAGAAAAATAAGGGTAATTATCTAAACGAGATTGACTATCATATAGACTTTCGCCTTAGCGCATTGGTCCTAACTTCGTTCACTAGGTTAACAAGAATTTAACACCATTCCCCGATAATGGCGCCAAAATGATTGGATTAAAATGTGGATAGATTTTTTGAGATAAAGTATCCTTTTAATTCTATCCAATTGGTAAATGTATTTAAATCAATCCTTGGGAATTTCGTAGTGGTTTCCTCAGTTTATTCCTAAGTGTCAATCTAGGAATCATAAAATTGTGAAAGGTGTTGCGACAGTCTTCCTAAGGGATAAAACTAGTACATTAAGTGGGGATGGATACAACTATCACACTCAAGAAACCTTTAACCTAAAAATTGGTTTAATTCTGTTGTTTCTCTTTCCTGGCCTAGATTGTGATAGGAATTACAATGACATAAATTATAATGGAAAACATAATGACAGAAAGTAACGCACATTTTCTAAATGATGAGTTGTCAATCGTAAATTCTAGTCTGCAAAAATAAGATATTCAATCCTTGAATCATAAATGATTACATTAATAGATAATAAAATCAACTCTGAAATCAAATCACACACAGTTGTAAATAACTAGATTGTTTACATAAAAGAAATTAACTTCAAATGAAATCACATGTATACAATTACCACATTGGAACTAAAAAAATTCAACAATCGACACAAAGAGTGGGCCCTCCCTCCTTTTCCATTTGATGATGAAAATATTAATGTGTTCTTAACTTAGTTCAATCAAACATGTGCATAAGAATTTCAAAATGATTTTGAAGTAGCAGAATAATTTTGCATTATCATATATATCAAGTCTTTAGATCACATACATATTTATACTAGATGGACATTGGTAAAAGTTATTATGGTTTGTTTGTGGCCAATGGCCAATAAACCAAACTTTGTAATAAAAAATAGTTAATTGACCTAAAACCATTTAAACAATATTTTTTCCTTATCAAAAACAAAAACATAACAAAAAGGTAACTTGAGTAAAATGCCATCAACATTTGTTCTAACAAAGCAATTTGTTTCTTCATTAGCATCCTATCTTCCTCATGCTTCTCAACAGCTGGAGCCACATCCCTAATTATTCCTACTAGTTAATCACAAAATCATCAATAATGCTTCAAATAATTACTATTGTGGTAGTTTTAATTATTTTCATAATTTATTAAATATACTCATTTTCCCTTAACAAAAGGTGGCACGAGATATGATCAAGGCAACATAAACAAAGGAAAAAGGAAGATACAGAATAAAATAATAAAGCCTAAGTTTTTCCCATCACAAAGGTCCAAATTGCTTGAGACAATAACAAATCCCTTAATTTTAGGAACATGTGGGAAATATTTACATGAGAAGGCATTCACAATCACTTGAGCACCAAGCTCTTGAAAATTTCCTACTCACCGTTTGAGCTAATTACCTTTTGTGGATCACCATTTTCAACCTTCATCAATTCATAAGCCTTTGAAGCTTTACAAATTCAACCATGGATTAGGTTCAAGCTGAGCATTCCACATCAATCCAACACTAATTCCCCAATGGGATTGAGTTTTATATTTGTTTTGATTAATAGGGAAAAACAAGTTTGAAGGGATTCAAAACCCTTTACATCAAAACACAACAAAATGTTGTTGATACGAAAAATAGGTAGAAAACAAACAAGATGCATAGGACCTAGTTTAGATTTTTCAAGGTGTTAGCCACCTTGAGTTCTTGGTTATAGTATAGATTAACCATATCCAACAATTCATTTTTCTCTTCTTCGAAAGTCTTCATCAAACTACCCCTAGTCCTTGAACTTAGTCCCTTAACCTCATCCTTTGCAACCCCTTTTCCCTGTTCCTTGGTGGCTAGGTCCTCATGCAATTCAGTATAATAAATTTGATCCTCCCTAAGTTTTCTCAATTTATCCATTAACATTTTGAGGGAGTCTATGTTGTTTTTTATGGAAATGTAGCTAATCTGCATTAGCTTCTTGATGTCATCATCAATCTCCTTAATTTGAACATCCATTTCTTGAATGTGGCTCTCACATTCATATTTCAAATCTAAAAAATAGCTTTCTAGATCAACTACTCTTTCAATGAGCAAGTATGATGTAGCACCTTTAGCAAAATTAGCATTCTCCTTCAGACTCATAATATTAATATTCACTTTATTAAATTCTTTTAACACCCACTTGGCTAGTTTGAAATTGCAAGTGGCCCCATTTTTGGCTATATCTAGTAGCTTGAGAATTGAGGTATTATCCTCATCTAGATATGAAAATCCTCCAAGAGAGGATTGACATTGGTCACATATTTAGACTTATCAAGCTCTAGTTCCTTAACCACCTTATCCATAGTATCGTCACTGCCTTTACTAGCCAGAACATCCTATTGAGAAAGTTTTTGGTTCAAGGAGTCTTCCACATCCAATGAAGTAAATTTACTAGTGACATCTCAGTCCTCCACTTGATGCAAATGGGAACCCTCCTCCCCTCCCTTCTTAGAACTGCCATGCTCCAACCTTTACACCATGGATTTACTGCTACTCACCCACCTTCATTGCTTGCCTCTCATCTACACATAACCTTCATCACCAAACTCATACCCACCCATATTCAACCCTTGGAATTTCAAATTTTTACCTAGAACCTTCTTTATTGAATCCCCCCTTTTTTGATTCTTACTAGGGGATTCAAAAGGAGAGGAGGAAACCTCAACCGTATCCTCCACTTTATAATCCTCATCCTCATATCCCTTCATGTATAACATAGAATAAGGAGAATCAAACAAAATGTCCTTGTCCTTACCCTTAACAACCTTGGCTGGGATGTTAGCCTTAACATGCTCCATGATGAGCAAGATGAGTCCTTCATGAAGCATTAGTGTTTGGTGGTTTTTCAAGTGGGCATAAACTAAAACCTCCAGGGAAGTAAGGAGAAAAAATGAGAAAGAAACATGCAGGTTGTGTCTAAAATGATTAAGAAGGGTAAAATGATACCCTAAAATTACAAAAAGCTGCCCATTAAGGGTGGCATACCTCATCAAAACTTCAGCCACATTTTGCCATATGTACTTAAGGGAAAGTCTATCATACCCCAAGATGGAAGTTTAACCAAATAATCCTTTTCATTAACCTTGAAAAATTGGTCCATTGCCCTATGTTTCCTTATGAAACTTGTGACCCTCAGCCGACAATCCCATAATAAACGTTATGAAATATTCATTGATGTAGAATTTTTCCCCATTCACCTTCAGACATTTGTTGTGCCAACTTCAAACAAATTGATCAAAGGCTTCATGGTAAAATCCATGAAGCCTTTCCATAAAATGTGTGAAGTTCCCATTCTATAGAATCCTCCAAACCTTTGACTTGTTCTTCCATTTATCGTAGGAAATTGGTTCAGGTCTGCTCATATTCCCACCCATGATTGTGTTTCCTAGAAAAAACATGACAAGCTAGAATTTACAATGGTATTCTAAAATATAGAAAGCCTCTGAAATGGAAAAAATAACACCCATAAAATATGTGAAGAGGAGGGATATGATTAACATCTGATCACCCCCACACAACACTTATTCCTAGTTCTCATTTTTTAATAGTAATCTGGCCCTCTTGGGAAGAGGTGAGTACTCTTCCTAAGTCTTGAAACTCTTTAAACTAACAACTTTGTTGGAAAAATAATCCACTAGGGAATT
Organism: Sequoiadendron giganteum; assembly: GCA_007115665.2. Taxonomy (NCBI): domain Eukaryota; kingdom Viridiplantae; phylum Streptophyta; class Pinopsida; order Cupressales; family Cupressaceae; genus Sequoiadendron; species Sequoiadendron giganteum. Next base: position 416,241,027 of record CM021108.1, on the reverse strand, counting down.
TCATTCCCTAAAGGTATTAGATATTTGTACCTCTTCAAATGACCTCAACATAATTATGGAATCGTTGATAAGAGAATCATTCATCCAACTCGGCTTTTGGATACCTTGCAAATACCTCACTATATTAAGTGAGTCACCCTCAATCCATAACCTTCTAACACCCCTCTCAAATTATACTTTGATGTTGATGTAAAATTCTTCAGCCTCGATACAGTGATTATTCTAGTTTCCCAATGGGAGTGACACCACACCTATGAACCTTCCATCTTCATTTCTCAACAACCCCCCACAACCTACTAGCCCAGGATTCCCCTTAGTTGCCCCATGAAAATTAACTTGTATCCATATTGGAGGAGAGAATTTCCAAATAGTACTTTCTCTGGAGATATTTTGAGCTTTGACAAGGCAAGATAATTGAGGGATGAGTCTCCAATTGGAAGCAAAAAAATATCATAACCAAGCAATGTTTTGTAAGGAGTCCCACAAGTAGAGTCAAAAAACTTGATAGAATAATTCTCAACAATGGACCTAAGAATCTTTAGAAACACAATATCCTCTTTCAACTTCATTTCTCTAAATTTTTTTTTATTCCTTTCCTTCCACAATCCCCAAGAAATATGGGGGGCCATTAGGGACCACAACATACATAGGGAAGATTTGGTAGAAGGAAACTATCACTGCTCAAAAAAACTTTGCAAAGAGCTAGGAAAAGCCTAGTCCAAATTCCATAAGGAAAGGAACTTACTCTAGATGAGGAACATGAAATTATAGCTGAGAAGAAGGTGAAAGGAACTCTTTGCATCACACTCACAAAGGGAACATCTATTTAGAATAGAAAAAACTCTTCTACAAAGATAATCCAAAGTCAAAATCTTCCTTTGCATCAAGAGTAAAAAAAAACATTAACTTTGGGAATAACCATCTTGTTCCACAAGTTCCCCCAAAACTGGAGGGGATCAGGCTTCACCAAATAATTGATAAAGGTCGAGGAGACTAACAAGTGACCATTAGCACAAGGATCCCAAATCATGTAATCAGGCTTGGAAAACATGGGAATGCTGATCTGTTTAAGGAACTTTTGAAGCACTGCAAGTAAGGGGTCCCAATTCTACAACTCCTTCCAATTACCATTATGAATATAATCACCCACCATATTCCCAAATAATCTAGAACAAATATCCTTTAGAGGAGGAGCCCAAGGTTGGTTCATAAGAAGGCCACCTTCACACCACACATCTTCCCAAAACAAGATTCGGTTACCATTTCCAAGTAACCATTTGGCACCATGTTTAATTATACCTTTACAAGAAACTACATTTTTCTAGAAACAAGAGCCTTCAAGAATTAAATCTTCATGAAGAAAATCCCATATTCTCTTAAAACTAGATAAATATTTGTTTCTTAATAGGGAAGGCTAGCCCGCCTCTCCATAAAGGATTCTCCAAATATTCTTTGATAGAAGAGCCTTATTGAGGGATTTAATACCTCTCAATCCAAGCCCACCCCACTTCTTCGATTTGCACACTTGATCCCAATCAAGGATTAGGATTATTCTTTTATCCTCCATCCTATACCATAAAAAATGTCTCATAATTTTCTCCATCTTGTCTTCAAACTTCACTGGAATCTTAAACATACTCAAGGCATAAAGAGGAAGACTCGACAAGGTCGATGAGATGAGTTACACTTTACCATCCTTCAAGTTTCCTATTGAATTTATCTAAAAGGCTCAGAAAAAATGAGTTAGGAGTCTTAGAAACACACAAAGGAAGACCTAGATAAATGGTAGGCAGCTCAACCAATTTCCATTGGAGATACTTAGGTTCGTTGAAAAAGAAGGGCCGACTCTTCGAAAAATTCAAACATTAGCCAAAAGCTTTCTCATAACTTTCAATCACCAAATTTACAACCTTAATTTCTTTGACCAAATATTTACCCATAATCATGGTGTCACCAAAAAATTGTTGATGCATGATAGGAGAGCACAAAGAAAAAAGTGTAAGGTCATGCAAAGAACCATCCAACAAATCCTTTTGGATACTTCTCCCTAAAACTTCTACTTTGAGAATAAAAAGAAGAGGGGATATGGGATCCACTTGTCTAATACTCCTAGAGCTATAAAAGAAGGGGGAAGGGGAGCCATTAACTAGCACAACAAAAGAAGGCATGGAAATGAGCTATTCAACAATTTGCAGAAATCTCTACCCAAAAACAAAATGAGTCAAAACCCCAAGCAAGAAACTCTAGTTGACCCTATCATAGGCTTTTAGAAGATCCAATTTGAGGAAGAAACTAGCCTTTTTTTTCCAAAGATAGAGAATGGGTAGCTTCATGTACCATAATGATAGAATCAAGAATTTGGTGGCTGCGAACGAAACCACTTTGATGCTTAGAAATAAGGAGGGGTGAGACCCTCTAAAGTTGCAAATCTAGGACTTTAGAGAAGATTTTATAAATATAATTACATAAAATTATAAGCTTGAAATCTCCAAAAGAGTTAGCCTCAAAAGATTTAGGAATAAGAACAATGAAGGTTGAATTCAATTCTCTAAGAGAATTTCTATAGCAAAAGAACTCCTTAGTAGCATTGATCACATCATAAGCAACAACATCAAAGTATGCATGGAAAAATAAGAGAAGGAAACCATCAAAGGTTTGATCCAACATAATATCATCTTCTGAGATCCTAATTTCCTTAGTAGATGGAATGGCCACAAGATTCCTATTAAGATATTTTGATAAAACATTTGGAATGACCTCTAGACACCTATCCATTAGATATTGACCCAACACAATATCATATTTTAACAGGTTCACAAAAAATCTAGTAGCCGCAGATCGAATATCACCATCATCCATTAACACCAAACCATTACTAGAGACAGAGGAAATCTTGTTGGAATATTTGTGCTCGAGAGAAGTAAGATGAAAAAATTTCATATTGCAGCTCCCTAATTTAAGCCAGATAGCCTGTGACCATTGTCTCCAAAAATCCTACTCTTTAGAGATGATATCATGAAGCTAAGACATATAAGATTCTTCCTCAAGCTAAAGTTCCTCGGACAAGCCTTTAAATTGAATTTTAGATTGGATCTCATCTAGGTGATGAGAAATTAACTTCTTATTGATGAAAATCTTCCCAAAAGCCTCCTTATTCCATCTCTTAAGATTCTTCTTGACAAAAGAAAAAAAAATAGCAATCCAAAACATAGCACTTCCATCAATGTTGACTTCCCACCAATCCTTAATGTAGTTTTAAAACTAGGATGCCTCAACCACATGGCCTCAAACCAAAAAGGAAAAATATTCCTTCTCCCAATTCTATCTGCCAAGAGATAAATAGTGGAGTGGTCAGAGCCACATCTAGTAAACGAAGAAAGAGAGCAGGAATAATCAATAAACTAGGAGGTTGAGATGAGTGCATGATCCAATCTCACTTGAATATTGTTAGGACCAGATATTATATTAGACCAAGTGAACTTAGACCCCTGAAGGTTTAGATCAATAAGAGAATTGTCATTAATAAACATTCTCAAGTCTAGACAACTATCAAGAGGAATCTAAATCATTCCATTTTTTCATCATCATTCAAGGGGGTATTAAAATACCTCATGACCAAATAGGGGACTCCAAAAAAGATAATCTCAAATCCCCTAGACTTTCCCATAACACACTTCTATCCCTCTTCACATTAGGAGCATAAATGTTGGAGATTATCCAAGAAGAATTATCTTTAAGATGATAAAAATGGGTATCAACATGGTTGAATTCCTCAACAACTAGGATACCCTTCACAATTCTAGCATTCCACAATGTAGAAATAACACCAGAAGCACCATCCAAATTAACAACATGAAAACCACAATCTTTGAAAAATTAACTTTCCAACTTTCCAACTTTTAAGTTTGCATTTTCATCTCTTGAATAAGAAAAATGTTTGGTTTATGGTCCTAGATTAAATTCCTCGAGAGGTCATGCTTATAAAATTTGTTTAATCCTGGGATATTTGATGAAATTATATTCATTTACAAAATGAGGGTGTGCTCCTAGAGCACAAATCAAAGACGGTTTTTTGAACCCTTTCAACAATATCCTTCTTGGAATCCCTTTCCATACTTTTTTGGGAAGATGACCCCTACTATCTGAGCCACAATCTACTTTATTCCTTCTTGTATTTACACCCTTGTGGCCTTGAGCAGAAGGAACATTTTGTTTCTTATTTCTACTCTTAACCAAAGTAAATCCTTCCTCAGCCTTGCAGTGTATATGTTTTTCCAAAGTAGAAATGATAGAGGGAGTAGGAACCTCCCCAACACCCTTACAAAGAGAGAAGTTAGAAGGGGGAGACAAAATAGGACCACCCCCTCTATCTTATCAAAAGAAGAAAGAGGAATCTCTATCAGTTTATCCCCACCATTTGTCCTAGGAATGGGAGGAGGACCAAACTCCTCCATCACAATGGTTAGGGTCACTTCATTAGCATTCACATTAAGAGGCGAGCTTGAAAGAACCTCCCCTTCAGGAGCTACTTATAAGTAGGATGAGAAAATTACTTAACTTCCTTCACCTTCTAGACTTTAGGTCAAGGTTAAACAACCTTAGAAGTGCAGCTCTTTTCCTAGTGACTAGCTTTTTTACAGTTAAAGTAAGAAAAGGGAAAAGATTCAAAGATAATTTGCTACATCCAAGAACCCACTTTGGATTTTAGAAGAATGGATTCATGAAGATTAGTTGTATGATCAATCATAACACAAAGCCTTGAATAGACCAAGCACCTTCTAGAGATAGTCATAGCATCAATCGAAACCAAATGTCCAAAGGAGTTAGCAATAGCTTTAAAAACCTCCTCATCCTAGTATTCCAAAGGAAAATTTGAGTTTCACCCAAACTAGGGTAGAATGAAAGAATCATTTTGATAAATCCGTACCTGGATCCCAGTGTCGTAGAGCCAAGGTTGATCGCTGGAAGAGCCAAGGCCCCTTTGAAAAACTATTCTCAAATCTTCATCATAGGAGAAAGAAAAATAAAAAAAGCCTTAGCCATCACAAAAACCTCCACTTGGACTTTGAGCACCCACTTCTTACAAATCCAAGCCCTAACATCCTCAATGTTGGGTTGAGGCCCTAGAAATTTACCCACCAAGGAAAATCCATCATAGAAATACTCTTCTCCACAATAGAATCTAGAACAAAAAGGATTATCTCCCCAAATTCAACAGAAGAAGTTACAAAGTCAGTTGAAATATTTTTACCTTTAAGTTTTGAGCTAAATACATTTGACCAATGTTGCTCAGGAAACGAGACCAAACCCACAAAATGTCCACTAGCACATGCTCCCTTTCTTCAATTTGAAGTGATGAAAAGCTAGATAATGCCTCTGAAGTGACTCACGAAACATCCTTACTTGACTCAACCAATGAAGCCTGACCCACCACTAGAGTCTTGGAAATGGGAAAAAGAATCTACAACACCTTTTCAACCACACAACCATCACTGGACCCCACATTAATATCTAGACCAACTCCACCTAAATATTTGACAATTGCATTAACATCCAAAACATCTAAAGCCACAAATGTGCCCTGAGTAGCATCTACCATAACCTTGTTTGCATCCACATCATCACCTGAGTACCAGCAACCATATCCATGATAGAATCTACACCACCATGAGCACCAATTGTAGGATTCAAATTCAAACTAGAAAATCCTGCCTCTCCTCCAACAATCACCATGTTTCAGAGAGAATATTATCTTCTTGAAATGTTAAAAAAAATAGGTTTATATTTGTTAATTAGGTTTCCAATTTGAATTTCTTTGCTATTTCATGTTTTAATAGAAATTTGATTAATATTTTTGAATAATCTCATTGGAATATGGTTTAATTATATCATTTGTTTGCTTTCTTAATTATTTCCACCTAGATTGATGTGGAATTCTCAACTTGAACCTAATCCATGGTTGAATTTTCAAAGCTTAAAAGGTTGATGAATTGATGAATGTTCATAATTGTGATTCACAAAAGCCAACGCTCAAATGGTGAGTAGGAAATTTGCAAGATTTTGGTTGCTCAAGTGATTGTGAATGACTTTTCAGGTAAAATGAGACCTATTTATAGATTTTTGGAATGAATCAATGGTTGAGATTGAATTGGATAATCAAAGGATGAAATTAAAGGAGAATAGATGGCATGGATCAAAGATCAAATCAAGGTTTGATAATACCTGATGACATGAATCAAATATTTTAATCAAAGGTCCAAATTCATCGATAGACATTTTTGAACCTGGTTTATGTTTGAGTGCATTTCAAGTTGTATGCATTGATTATGACTGTCATTAATTCTATAGCCTGCTAAGTTGCTACACATAGAGTGTATATTTACTACTCACCATTTGAGCTAATTACCTTTTGTAAATCACCTTTATCAACCTTCATCTATTCATTAGCCTTTCAAGAATTGCAAATCAAACCATGGATTAGGTTCAAGCTAATAATTCTACATCAATCCAAAACTAATCCCCTAATGGGGTTGAGGTTTGCATTTGTTAATTAGGTTTACAATTTTAATTGTTTGTCTATTTTATGTTTTAATGGAACTTTGATTAGTATTTGAGAATAATCTCATTAGAGTATGGTTTAATTAGAGAATTTGTTTGTTTTCTTAGTTAATTCCACCTATATTGATGTAGAATGTTTAACTTGAACCTAATACATGGTTGAATTTAAAAAGCTTCAAATGTTGATGAATTGATGAAGGTTGATAATGGTGATTCACAAGGGAATTAGATCAAATGGTGAGTAGGAAATATGCAAGAGTTAGGTTGCTCAAGTGATTGTGAATTCCTTCTCATGTAAATGAGACCTATTTATAGATTTTTTGAATGAATGAATTGTTGGGATTAAATTTTCTAATCAAAAGATAAAATTGAAGGAGAGAAGATAGAATGGATCAAAGATTTTAAGCAAAGGTCCAAGTTTCTTGAGATAATAACAAATCCCTTAATTTTAGGAGCATGTGGGAAATATTTACGTGAGAAAGAATTCACAATCACTTGAGTAACTAAACTCTTGTAAATTTCCTACTCACCATTTGATCTAATTACCTTTTTTTGAATCACCATTATCAACCTTCATCAATTCATCAACCATTGAAGTTTTTCAACTTCACCATGGATTAGGTTCAATCTGAGCATTCCACATTAATCTAGCACTAATCCCCCAATGTTTTTGAGCTTTGAATTATTTAATTAGATTTTAAATTTGAATTACTTAGTTGTTTCATTATTAATGGAACTTTGATTAGTATTTGTGAATAATCTCATTGGAATATGGTTTAATTAGATCATTTGTTTGTTTTCTTAGTTAATTCCACTTGGATTAATGTGGAATTCTCAACTTGAACCTAATCCAAGGTTGAATTTTCAAAGCTTCAAAGGCTTATGAATCGATGAAGGTTGATAATGGTGATTCACAAAAGGTAATTAGCTCAAATGGTGAGTAGGAAATTTTCAAGAGTTTGGTTTTTCAAGTGATTGCAAATGCCTTCTCATGTAAAATGAGACATATTTATAGATTTTTGGAATGAATCAATGGTTGAGATTTAATTGGCTAATCAAAGGATGAAATTTAAGGAGAGAAAATGGCATGGATCAAATATCAAATCAAGGGTTGATAATTCCTAATGACATGGTTCAAATATTTTAATCAAAGGTCCAAATTGCTTGAGACAATAAAAAATCCCTTAATTTTATGAGAATGTGGGAAATATTTACATGACAAGGAATTCACAATCACTTGAGCAACCAAACTCTTGAAAATTTCCTTCTTGCCATTTGAGCTAATTACCTTTTGTGAATCACAATTATCAACCTTCATCAATTCATCAACCTTTGAAGCTTTATAAATTCAACCATGGATTAGGTTCAAGCTAAGAATTCCACATCAATCTAGGACTAATCCTCCAATGAGATTGAGGTTTGCATTTCTTAATTAGGCTTCAAATTTGAATTTCTTGGTTATTTCATATTTTAATGGAACTTTGATTAGTATTTGAGAATAATATCATTGGAATATGGTTTAATTAGAGCATTTGTTTTCTTTCTTAGTTAATTCCACCTAGATTTATGTGGAATTCTCAACTTGAACCTAATATGTGGTTGAATTTGCAAAGCTTCAAAGCTTGATGAATTGATGAAGTTTGATAATGGTGATTCACAAAAGGTAATTAGCTAAAATGGTGAGTAGGAAATTTGCAAGATTTTGGTTTCTCAAGTGATTATGAATGCCTTCTCATGTAAAATGAGACCTATTTATAGATTTTTGGAATGAATCAATGGTTGAGATTGAATTGGCTAATCAAATAATTAAATTGAAGGAGAGAAGATGACATAGATAAAAGATCAAATCAACGGTTGATAATGCCTAATGACATGGATCAAATATTTTAGTCAAAGGTCTAAATTGGTTGATACAATAACAAATCCCTTAATTTTAGGAGCATGTAGGAAATATTTACATGAGAAGGCATTCAAAATCACTTGAGCAATCTAACTCTTACAAATTTCCTACTCACCATTTGTGCTAATTACCTTTTGTGAATCACCATTATCAACCTTCATCAATTCATCAACCTTTGACACTTTGAAAATTCAACCATGGATTAGGTTCAAGTTGAGAATTCAAAATCAATTGAGAACTAATCCCCAAATAAATGATCTAATTAAACCATATTCCAATGAGATTATTCACAAATACTAATCAAAGTTCCATTAAAACATGAAATAGCCAAGAAATTCAAAATAGAAACCTATTAACAAATGCAAACCTCAATCCCATTGGGGGATTAGTTTTGGATTGATGTGGAATGCTTAGCTTGAACCTAATACATGGTTGAATTTGAAAAGCTTCAAAGGTTGATGAATTAATTAAGTTTGATAATGGTGATTCAAAAAAGGTAATTAGATCAAATGGTGAGTAGGAAATTTGCAAGAGTTTGTTTGCTCAAGTGATTGTGAATTCCTTATCATGTAAAATGAGACCTATTTATAGATTTTTTGAATGAATCAATGGTTGATATTGAATTGGCTAATCAAAGGATGAAATATAATGAGATAAGATGACATGGATCAAATATCAAATCAAGGGTTGATAATATCTATTGACATGGATCAAATATTTCAATTGAAGTTCCTAATTGCTTGAGATAATAACAAATCTCTTAATTTTAGGAGCATGTGGGAAATATTTTGATGAGGGATACACTACCCAAATCACACAAAATACAACAAAGAAGATGTGAGACAAAAATAAGCCACTTTCAATTATTTTCAGAAAAATGAAATTACAAATTCAAAACTTACATGCTATAGCCTCATGGGCTTGATTCATTACAAAAAAATTAACTCTGAAAGAAAAACTATTATTCAAAGCCACAATTTGTACTAATGGAGCCACCCTCTACAACTCCCCACTTAACCCTTTTATTTTACCCCAATAACCACCCTAAAATGTTCTAGAAAGTGCAACTTTCCCTTTTATTTTTCCATCAAAAGTCTCATCGTTTGATTTTTGGCATAGGAAGAAATTTTAGTGAAATTCACTTTTTAGAGGGGCAACTTCACGGGGCCATAACTTTTTATTTGGGTGTCCAATTTTCTATTATTGAAAATCGTTGGAAAGCTCTCGAAGAGATCTACAACACATCAGCCTATTGTAGGTTAGTTTGGCCACTTTTGAAGTTGTTTCGAGGCCTCTAAAGTTTTATATTTGAATTTGAAGTTGCATTGGAGAAATTTTTTGAGATGAAAACTTTAATTTCTCTCAAACCGTTTAGGGTATTGAGGTGATTCTCTTACGACCAAAAATGTTTTTTTAGCTCTACCCCTTTGGGTAAATTTTTAGGTCCATTCAAGCCCATTTAGGCCAAATTACTAAAAATATTAAGTGATCATTTTCACTATTTTTAATTCCTAACTATCATATGCCCCTTAAGTTTCATCATAGAACTCAAAACAACTAAACAAAATAAAGAAAACATTTTTTTTTTGGTGATGCAAGATTTCCCTACACTGTTGGATGCTCCTGCATCAAACACCCAAGATAATTTGAAAAGTGACCTTGTCACTTCTCAAGAGTTAGAGGGAAACCAAGACAGTTAACCTCAGCCTTAAACAACCATGGGGTGATCCCACAAAGCTGGTTTACAATTTCTGAGAGGAACTAATTTTTGTTGAAATCACATATTTTTAGAAAATATAATGATTTAAGCCTTAAAATGTTCCATTTTAAGAATTCCAATTGAAGAGAGTTTGATCAAACCACCTTAGATCAAACCTCCTTGGATAGAACCTTGCTAGTTTTAAACCATACCTATAAATGAGTCTCCTTTACACCAATCAAAATGCTGATAAAAAATCACTTTTGATTTACCTTTTGGGGGATCAAATGAATTCATTTAAAATTTATTTCAAATGATTATGGTATTCCTAAAAATGATCTATCCAATGAATATAATTTTAATATGTTTTGGTTTTATTATGTATATGTTTTTTGAGTTTTATTAAACATAGGGTTTCAACCGAAAATCAAGCTCTTTGTTCTGCACATGTGGAAAAATAATAGATTATCAAAATAAAATTTTAAAAAATATTTTCGGGCTGGGTTTTGATGTCCTTGATCCATTAAAAAAAATAAAAATGAATTTCGATACATACATAAAAATTTATGTTGTATACAGTCTGCCTATGTCTAAATTGTAATTGGTTTGACTTCAAAACTTGATTGAGGAAAATATATTCAATAAAAGAGTATAAAACCAAATGAAATTACTACATATCATAGTTACAAATCTAAGCTTGAAAAAATTAGAATTTTATCCTTCATACAAAAAAAGTTATGTTGTATATGGTGATCATCACTCCTTAAAAAAGTTGTTTTTTTAAAAACTAGTTTTCGAAGGAGATAGAAAAAGAAGTGCAATCTGATTCCAAAAAAAATGAAAAAACAATTATTTATAATATATAGACAAAATGTCACAAATCACTAGTTTTCATTGTCTTTAAATTCCTCATGGTTTAGCCGCTATAGGAACCCGAAAGTGAAGATTTAGTTAAAAAAATTTAGTTCGGTGTCCAATTTGCCCAAAAATTGTAAACCAGTATTGTGGGATCACCCCATGATGAATATTCAACAGGCCTTCCTTTCCATTTTACTATATATTCATCATACTACCTATTCCTTGTACTTCTACCCACACGGCTATCCAAGATTTCTTCTATCTCCTCCTTTTTTGAAGTAGGTGCAAGAATATTCCAATGTGCTTCTATTATTTCTTCATTAATTACCCCTTCATGGTATTCTATTAAATCTGAAATGTTAAACACAAGTGAAATATTAATTTCATTAGGTAACTCCACCTCATATGCATTTCCTAAATCATGCTTCTTCAGGATCTTGCATGGTCCAAACTTCTTCATCTTTAACTTGTTGTATGTGCCAACTGGAAACCTCTCCTTTCACAAATGAACAATGACTTCATCTCCTACCTAGAACTCCTTATGTCTCCTTTTTTGATCTTCCTTGGCCTTATATTGTGATTTCATCTTATTGATATGTTTCTTCACTTCATGAAAATTCTTTAGGTGCTCCACAAAATTTTAAGCCTCAACACTACTCTTCTCCCCCTTATCCATATTTGTCAACTCAAAATAAGTTCTTGGACTACTCCCATACACAATCTAGAATGGTTATTTACTAGTGCTCCTATTGAAAAAATTATTGTAAGCAATTTCTACCTGTGGTCTAATAAAATTTCATCCCTCGGTCTTATCTCCTACTAAGCATCTTAGTAGGTTACCAAAACTCATATTCACCATCTCTGTTTGTCTATCAATCTATGGATGGTGTGCAAAAGTAAACTTCAAATCTATTTTCAACTTCTTCCATAATGTCCTCTAGAAATATCCAGCAAATTTAGTATCTCTGTCTGAAACTATACTCTTCGGTAGACCATGTAGTCTCACCACCTCTCTGAATAAAAACTCTACAATATGAACAACAACACTAGTCTTATGACATAGAATGAAATGTGCCATCTTTGAAAATCTATCCACCACCAAAAATATGGAATCATGCCCTCTTTGTGTCCTTAGCAAGCCAAGAAAAAAATCCATGCTAATATCCTCCCATGGCTTCTCAGGTATAGGTAATGGTTGATACAATCCAGTATTATCACTTGTCCCTTTCACCATCTGATATACTTTGCAACTTTGTACAAACTTATTCACATCTTTCTATAACTGTGGCCAATAATAATTCTCACTAACAAGAGCAATGGTATTATCTAGACTGAAATGTCCATCCAATCCTTCACTATGCTTCTCCTTGATTAGATTCTCTCTCATAGAACTCCTTGGAATGCACAATTGGCTTCCTCTAAACAACATCCCATCTTGGATTAACAAATCCAAACATCTTGTCCTATCCAATGTAGTAGGTTCCAAACAAGCCTTCCAAGATTCTGTAAAGATTGGATCTTTAGGATACAAAATCTTGAGCTCATTGAACCCAACAACCTCTATATTCATCTCTATCAACAAATTTCACCTTCTACTTGAGGCATTTTCAACTTTGTTTGACCTTCCACTCCTGTGCTTCAAAACAAAAGTATAACTCTGTAAAAACTCAACCCATTTTAAGTGCCTTTGATTTAAATTTCCTTGACTATTGAGATACTACAAAGCTTGGTGATCAGTATATAAAACAAATTCTTTTGGCAATAAAGAGTGTCTCCATTTCTTCAAAGCCTGAACTATAGCATAAAACTTTTGATCATAGATAAAATATTTCTTCTTAGCATCATTCAATTTCTCACTAAAATAGGCAACTAGCCTACCTTCTTGACTCAAAACAACTCCTATGGCAATACCACTAGCATTACAATCTACCTAAAAGACCTTATTGAAATCTAGAAGTTCCAAAATAGGTTTCTCTATAACTTTCTTCTTCAACATATCAAAACTTTTGGCTTATCCTATAGTCCACTTAAACTCTTTTCTATCCCCTCTCATTGCTTCAGTTAGAGGTGCACAAATACTACTTAAATTCTTAATAAACTTTCTATAAAAACTTGCTACGCCATGAAATGATCTTACCTTTGTAACACTCCTCAGGGTAGACCATTTAATGATAGCTCTCACCTTCGCTCAATCCATTTTAAGACCCTTTACTGAGACAACAAATCCTAGATACACCAACTTTCTCTTCACAAAACTAAATTTCTTCAAATTAATCAATAGCTTCTCCTCCCTTAGCTTCTCAAAAACTCTTCAGATATGCATCAAGTTCTCCTCCAATGTCTTACTAAAAATTAAAATATCATCCAAATAAATAATAAAAAAATATTAAAAATTCTTTCAATACCTCATTCATAAGTTGCATAAATGTGCTCAGTGCATTGGTTAGCCCAAAAGGCATGACTAACCACTTGTACAAGCCATCCTTGGTTTTGAAGGTTGTCTTCCATTCATCTCCTTCTCTAATCCGGATCTAGTGATATCCAATCTTCAAATCTATCTTTGTGAAGTACTTAGCTCCACTCAAATAATCCATAATGTCATCCATTCTTGGCAAGGGAAATCTATACTTGATGGTGATCTTGTTGATGGCTCTATAATATGTACACATCCTTCATTCCCCATACTTCTTTGGTGCTAGTACTATAGTTACTAAACATGGACTCAAACTCTCTCTGATCAATCCCTTCCGCAACAACTCTTGCACTTGTTTGTTCAACTCTTCACTCTCTACTAGAGTCATATGATGAGCTGCCTTATTCAGAAAACTGGCTCCAGGAATCAAGTCGATCTAATGACTAAACTTTCTTACTAGAGGTAAACCTTTAGGTACGTTATCAAAAATAATAGTTTGAAACTAATTCAGCAAATATGAAACCGCTATAGGTACCTCAGTAGTATCTTCTTTATCAACTCTAGGGATCAATCCAAAACACATATGCTCACATCTCATACTTTCTACGAACTTTCTCCCATCAACCAAACAAATTCTTGCATTATTGCATACCTTTTCTTCTACCTCTTTCAATGGATTTGACTTATGACGAACCCCATCCTTTATCAAAGAATAGGTGTTGGCATGTCCATCATGTACTGCTTTCCAATCAAACTACCATAGTCTACCTAACAACATATGAAAACATCCATAGGCATAATATCACACAATACCTCATCATGGTAATTTCCAATATTGAACTTTACTAGACATTGTTCATTTACCAAGGATTTATGGTCTTTCTACAACCAAGCAATCTAGTATGGGTTCGGATGTCTTCTTCTCTCCAATCACAAATTACTAACCATTTCCTCCAAAACAAGGTTACCAATACTACCTCCATCAATAATAACATTAAAAAATTTACCTTCACACTTACATCTAGTTCAAAAAAATTCTTCCTTTGAGTTGGTTCCTTCTCCTCACTCAATAAGGCTCTTCTAGTAACAATAACCTCCCCTCTTTCTGCATCCTCAAAATTTGAAGACTCAACATCTTCATCTACATGTGTAACTCATGCATTACCTTTAGGTATTCTATTTGTCCTTGGTATTGAGGACACTCATAGGCTCAATTTCCTTCTTCTCCACACTAAAAATAGGTTCCACATGTTGGAACTGTGAAATTTTGACAACCTCATTAACCCTTCATGCTTATTAGTCTCCTAGAAAAGGTTCATAGTATAGACATAAAAATCCTCACATAGCATTTTTTACCAAAATCCGGATTAAATTTTGCCATAAAGCCCCATAAATTTCATCTGGAATTAAATCTTTAACATTTGAAAATTCGGCATAAGTTGATGCAGGTCTCACCGATGATAATATACATTTCCTCAACATATCGGCAAGACATCAGATGTGTCATACCGACAAAGTTATACATCAAGAGAAGGTGGGTTTACATTTCTTATCGGCAAGACAAAAGGTATCGACATGACGATGTAAGGTCATATCGAGCTAAGTTTCCTTTTACCGATTGGAATAAAATAAAGTCTATCAAAGAGACTTTGGTCATCGGAGTGAGATTTCAAAGCACTACTCGAAGCATTACTAGTCTTGCTGATAAAGCAGAGGGAAGACTCACTCGGTAAGACAAATGATGTCAGGGAGATTTTGGGGAGTCTTACCGACCCCTCAGGTTACACCAAAAGAACTGAGCATGCAAAGATAAAGGATATTGAGAAGATAATGTGCGTGGTCTCATCGAAGAAAAAGTGTATCAGTGAGATATGTCACAGCGGGGAGATCTAAGAGACATCACGCCGAGTATCATTCTGTCGGCAGAACAATTTCTTGGTCTCAGTGACATAAGTTGACATAGTGAATATCTCGGTGAGACAAAGAGCTTTCGGAGTAAGGTGAAGAATCATTGGCCTAATTCGTTAAGTCTGGGCGATAGTTTGCTTTGGTGAAGGTCATGGTGATATAAAAGGAAAAGAGAAAGAAACTATCGGGGAGACTTGTGATGTCGGGGAAACTACAAAACGTCTTAGTGGATGGGTGAACGTTGAATAGTCGGATCGGCCAGAGATTTGAAATGTCTTTCCGATATGATCCCTGATGTGACAATGAGAATTTTGAAAAACTTGCAGCATTCATGTCTCAATAAAGACATTATTGGCACCACGAAGCATAAAATTTATGCATATTAGGGTATGCTCAATTGAAATCATTGTTTCATGGAATTGGAAGTGAAGGAGAGCAAGGGAACCAGTAGAACAATTAGGGCATTCATCTGACTTGGATTTGCAGGAAAATTATAGTAAGTTTCTCATCCTCTCAAAATTCGTAAATTTTGAATATGGAAGGCACTAGTTCAGAAAAAATAAAGGGAAGAAAACCAGGGAGGGTAGTCAATCAAAGGCAAAAAAGCAGAAAAATGAACTGCAACCAAAGGGAATTGAGAGGAAATTAAATCAAGACCTCATAGACCAGTTACCTGGTTCAGGGCCTAAAGTTAGGCATTTTGTGCAACTCAAAGCGGAAATTGATAAATTGGATGACAAATGCAAATTCATAGGGGATGTTTGGACCCCAATTAGAGGGTACGAGTTGTTCAATTTTCATTACCATAGGAGAAATCGCTTCGAGCCAGTTTGCAATCTGTGGAGGCTCAATTTGGGAAAAATGGTGTGCCCTAATGTCTTTATTGATGTTGAACTAGTAAAATTGTTGGTTGGTCATTATAACCCGAAGAATAAAGCTATATGTGATTTTTCAGGGAATCCATTGATACATATATCTGAGAATGCAATAGCTGAGGTTTTTAGATTGGAAGGAATATGCAGTGAGAAGATAATAAGTGAGGAGCTCAATAGTGAGTTCAGAAGAATGGACACCATTTATAAAGGCTGGAGATTACCCCTGCACAAAATTAGGTGTCATGGAAAACCTACTCCGATGGAAGACAGTGAGGGACCACCATTTCATGTAGATCTCTTCGAACCTTACCTAAAGTACACTTATTTTTCAGTGGGACAAGTATTGGGGATGGAAGTCCCAGAGCATATGGCAATTGTGCCCATGGTGATTGCTACGGATATTCAGTATCATAATTCCAGATCTTTTGATTATGCTTCGCATGTGTTTAAGGAACTGGATGTAGGGTTGATAGCAATAAAGAATGGTGCCTTTGTCCTGCATCTCAGAAATTATTCATTATTGATGCATTTGGTGTTATATTTTGGACAAGATTTAGGATTGTGGCCCCAGGAGCTAAGGATTTCACAATCTGATAAGGAAGGTAGGCCATTGCCTGTTTAGTTATGGACTGTTGTTTGGGACAACAGGTTTGCTAATTCCAATTTCTTGAATTTTGAAGAATTATTTGTGAAACCTTTGTATAGATTTTTTAATCATCCTTGTGATTATTCCTTATCTGAAGAAGTAAAGAGGTTTCTTAGGCCTAGAGATTATAATGGACCAATCAACCACAACTGGGGGGATTGGTACTGCTTAGAAAATTCCACAATGATTAGGGTTTATGGTTTTGAGGATACACCATTCATTTTGCCTAGAACAGTCCCAGATAGAATTGCATACTTAAAGATTGTTAGGCAAATGGATTTCTCTAGTGTCATGAACTTAAGTTCATATGGGAAATAGACTTTTATGCCCAGTACACTGTGTTTTGGTGATTTTATTGTATTGGCAAAGGAGGGCTAAAATCTAATTTTGGATAAGTTATTGCACTACAACATGAGAAGAGAACCATCAAGAAAAAAATTTTATCTAGAGGGATATATCCATTCTTCTAGACAAAGAATAAATTTTGGAGGGTACCAGCATGTGCCCTATCAATTTGATGACATAATCAGAAACTTGGAGGCAGAGGAAGCAGAAATGGTGATTGAGAAGCATGATCAGGAGTTGGTAGATGTTGAGTTGTTATCCTCCATTAAAGGAATATCAGAAGTTGACAGGCCACAAGGCTCATCTGGGAAGGTATCAAGAATAAGGACTCAGGATTATGCCTATGTTTCCAGAGAAATAGATGTTGAGGAAAATGTGGATGTAGATATGAGACACAAAGATTATAGGTCTTTTATAGCAGATGATGAATTTGTGAAGACCTCAGAGTTTAAAACATTTTTATACAAGCAAAAATGGAAAGAAATAAGAGGACTGGTTGAAAATGTCACACCAAGAAATGAGGATCAATTGTTAAAAAGCTTAAGGGATGAGGTGGACAAAGAGATGATGAACATGACCCCTGAAAAAGGAAGGGAGATGTTAGAAAAGGCGGGTGTTATGATTTTCCCAGGTTTGGACCTTAATTGTGCATTGGTTTTTGATAGTTTCTTGAAAGACAACAATGCTACCCATAAGCTCAACATAGAGAAGGTGACAAAGGTATATACAGGATCAAGATACAATCCAGATGATGAAACATTGATGATTTGGGCTTTGTATCCCCCTCACAAGAAGTCAATTGTTATTGATACTGAGAAGGAATTCAAACATGTCATGACTCTGAAGGCTAGAGAGGCTGATCCTGTTGCAACTGCAGACATTGGGATAAATATAGCCAAGTTGAATAAAGCCCAGATCCATGCATTGATCAGAGAGAGAGAAATGTATAAAACCAATAATGAGAGAATGTTGAGAGAGAATGAACATCTAAAAGACTTGGTAGGTGTTGTAACAGGGCCAACGAAGATGCTCACCCAAGGTGAGAGTTCACAGAAAAGGGACCATTGGGAAGGGTCAAGTGCATACTCACAAGGAAAAGTGGACACACTCACTACAATCATAAAAAAGAGGCAAGTTGTTTTAAACACTTGGTTAAATCAACTTTGGGGAAAACATTCACAATACGTGGATGCTATAAAAGAACATAGAAGAGTGGATGAAAGAATCCAGGAAAGAATTGAGGAAATGAAAAAGGGTACTCCTAATGCTGCAGGAATTGAAAATGCCAATTGTATCATGGATAAGCACAGGGAATTCTTTGAGGAATTACAAGGGGATGTGCAGGGATTGATTGAAGCTGCTAATGATAGATTGACTAATTTCTATGATGATGAAGGAAAATTGAAAGAAGAAACTACATGGAAAGGCGAATGCGACTAGATACTCCAAGAGATATTGAACACAAACACTGCAAAGGACATAACATTGGATGAAGCATGTGAGCAAAATGAACGAATGATGATGATGGAGATCTGATCCGTGATGTGTTAGGAGATGCAAACACACATAAGTGCCAGGATTATACAGAGCACATGTCTGCAGTCCATTTGTGGCTTAACAGAAATTAGTTAATGATAGACTTGTTAACATTTTATGCTTAAGACTTTTCGAAAAGGCATGTCCTTTTGCAAACTAAATGTATAAGTATTCGTTGTTGGATAATAGGAAAAAATTAGAAGATAGTAGAATCAGAATAGGATAGATGCTGTAAGCACTATATTTTCAGGATGATGGCATTCAAGGAGACTATGTTGTATGTATGAATTTCAAGGAAGATAATGAAAGACTGTTGATTTGGTAATTTCATTCTGGCATCAATTGTTTGTTGGATTCCTACGATTATTTGATTGTCTCCAATCTGATATTTCTTGATTGTTTAAATTGAAGTATCAAGTATATGTTCAATTTATCAGTACACATTTTTTGTTTCTATGTGGTTTGATTTATTGGGTTCTTTAATGAAGAATTAAATTCCTTTCAATCAATTACAATAATCTGGGAATGTCATTTGGATCAGTAATAAGAATTAGATAATTAGATTTGATATTTTTCCTCAAGTAGGGTTTATCAATTACATCCTTGCATGTTTATACCAGTTATAAACTCATAATTGTATGCCAAATGATTAGAGGACTTGCTAGATAGAAACCACTCATCAAAGGATTTCATTTGACTCCGTTTTACCCAATAAGGCACTAGCCTCCCTTATTTTCATTACATTAGTTTTATTCATTTCATTATACATCTCTTAATTGAACATATTAATTCACACCTTGATATTGCATATACAATTTATACCAAATTAGGATCATATCTTTCCACTATCAGATTTCCATTTGTGGATAGTTAGGCCAAGTAGGAAACATAATTCAAAATCTGTGTCACTCATATAGGTGCACCCACCTAGGTTTAGCAGAGCCTTAAGAGTAGAGGGTTCAATCATATTGGTTGGCCTTGT
Source organism: Sequoiadendron giganteum (assembly GCA_007115665.2). NCBI lineage: Eukaryota > Viridiplantae > Streptophyta > Pinopsida > Cupressales > Cupressaceae > Sequoiadendron > Sequoiadendron giganteum. The sequence continues at coordinate 416,221,307 of CM021108.1, read as the reverse complement.
TAGTTGGCCATTAACGTAGTGAGAGTGTGGCAACCTCTTGTGGTTCATTCAAATCAGCATTTTTGAGACCTAACACCATGAAAGCCTCCTCTTCCTGGTTCTCACCCAGATCTTCCTCTTCCTCTTTGTTCTCCACTATTCTGATCATGAGGACGGTAGGTGTTATCTTCTTTCTAGTTTTGATTGCTACTGGATCCTTCACCCTTCTTTCGATCTTCATTTTGACTTTAGTCTTTCTGCCATGACCTCCACCTTTTTATTTTCTTTAAAACCTTCTATTCAACTTCTCTTCTACCTTTAAAGAAAACTAATACATTTTCAATGGTAGAAATTTTTACCAGACTTAGCTCTTCTTGAATGCTTGGCTTCAACCCATTTATGTAATGGGAAACTTTCTCCTTTTTGGTCTCAGAATGACGTGTTTAGATCAAGACTCGGTAGAATTCTTTTGTATACTCCTTAACATATTTTCCTACTTGTTTCAACCCTTGCATCTTCTTCAACAAATCCAACTCATAGTCCCTGGGAATGAACTGTCTCTTCAATTTTTCCACCATCTGATCCCATCTTGTTATTTTCTCTTTTCCTCTTCTATTTATTTTTAATTGGACTTCTTTCCACCATATGCTAGCATGGCCTTTCAATTTTTCCTTTACAAATTTGACCCTATCTGGGTCTTCTATTTCCTCATACTCAAAATACTCTTCCATATCATTGATCCAATCGATCAGCTCCTCTAGATTTAGGTTTCCAAAAAATTAGAAACTTCTATATTCAGCCTCTTTCCAATCTTGGAAATGGCCCTAATCAATCTAAATTCTCCAAGATCCATTACATCCTGTGCTTCCTCTTTGAATGGATCCTCATCTTTAGCCTCATCCTCACTTTCATCTCTTCTTTTGACATCAACTCCTCCTACAACACTTGAACTTGTCTCTGGAGGGATCTAAAACCCTCTTCTATTACCTCAACATTTCTTCCACCATGGTTTCTTCATGGAGGAATCTTTAATCATAGACCCACAACCAAAATTCCTGGTGTAAACTACCTCACGTTTGGTGATTTGTCTACACACTCAAGAAATCCTACTTTGATACCACTTGATGAGGGCTACACCACCCAAATCACACAAATCACAACAATACATACCAACACAAAAGATGAAAGACAAAAAATAACCCACTTTCAATTATTTTTAGAAAAATGAAATTATAGATTCAAAACTTACATGCTACAACCTCATGGGCTTGATTCATTACAACAAAATCAACTTTGAAAGGAAATACTATTATTTAGAGCCAGAATCTACACTAATGGAGCCACCCTCTACAACTCCCCACTTAACCCTTTTATTTTACCCCAATAACCACCTTAGAATGTTCTAGAAAGTGAAAATTTCCCTTTTTTTTTGGTGCCAAAAGTCTCGCCATTTAATTTCTGGCCTAGGAAGAAATTTTAATGAAATTCACTTTTTAGAGGGGCAACTTCGTGGGGCCATAACTTTTGATCTGGGTGTCCGATTTTCTATTATTGCATATCATTGGAAATCTATCGAAGAGATCTACAACATGCAAACCTACCATAGGTTGGTTCACCCACTTTTCAAGTTGTTTCGAGGCCTCTAAAGTTTTATATTTGAATTTGAAGTTGTATTGGAGAAATTTCCTAGGACGAAAACTTTAACTTCTCCCAAACTGTTCAAGGTATTGAGGTGATTCTTTCGTTACCAAAATTTTTTTTTAGCTTTTCTCCTTCAAGTAAATTTTTAGGTCCATACGAGCCCATTTAGGTTGACTTACTAAAAATAGTAAGTGACTATTTTTTGTTATTTTTTAGTCTTGATTGTCTTATGCCCCTTAAGTGTCATCATGGAACTCAAAACAACTAAAGAAAATAAAGAAAACATTTTTTTTGGGTGATGCAAGATTGACCTACACCACTGGATGCTCCATCATATTTACATGAGAAGGCATTCATAATCACTTGAGTAACCAAACTCTTTAAAATTTCCTACTCACCATTTGAGATAATTACCTTTTGTGAATCACCATTATCAACCTTCATCAATTCATCAACCTTCAAATCTTTAAAAATTCAACCATGGATTAGGTTCAAGCTAAGAATTCCATGTCAATCCAACACTAATACCTCATATTGAGGTTATCATTTGTTAATTAGGTTTCCAATTTAAATTGCTTAACTATTTCATGTTTTAATGGAAATTTGATTAGTATTTGTGAATAATCTCATTGGAATATGCTTTAATTAGAGATTTTGTTTGTTTTCTTAGTTAATTCCACCTGGATTGATGTGGAATGCTCATCTTTAACCTAATACATGGTTGAATTTTCAAAGCTTCAAAGTTTTATGAATTGATGAAGGTTGATAATGGTGATTCATTAAAAGTAATTAGCTTAAATGGGGAGTAGGAAATTTGTAAGATGCTGGTTACTCAAGTGATTGTGAATGTCTTGTCATGTAAAATGAGACCTATCTATAGATTTTTAAAATGAATCAATTGTTGAGATTGAATTGGCTAATAAAAGGATGAAATTGAAGGTGAGAAGATTGCATGGATCAAATATCAAATAAGAGTTGATAATGCCTAATGACATGGATGGAAGATTTTAATCAAAGGTCAAAATTGCTTTAAACAATAACAAATCCTTTAATTTGAGGAGCATGTGGGAAATATTTACATGAGAAGGCATTCGAAATCACTTAAGAAACCAAACTCTTGAAAATTTCCTACTCACCATTTGAGCTAATTACCTTTTGTGAATCACCATTATCAAACCTTCATCAATTCATCAAATTTTGAAGCTTTGAAAATTAAACCATGGATTAGGTTCAAGTTGAGCATTTTACATCAATCCAACACCAATTCCCTAATTGGAATATGGTTTAATTAGAGAATTTGTTTGTTTTTTTAGTTAATTCCACTTGGATTGATGGGAATGCTCAGCTTGAGCCTAATCCATGCTTGAATTTGCAAAGATTAAAATTTTGGTGAATTGATGAAGGTTGATAATGGTGGTTCACAAAAGGTAATTAGCTAAAATGGTGAGTAGTAAATTTTCAAGAGTTTTGTTGCTCAAGTGATTTTGAATGCCTTATCATGTAAAATGAGACCTATTTATATATTTTTGGAATGAATCAATGGTTTGGATTGAATTGTCTAATCAAAGGATGAAATTGAAGGAGAGAAGATGACATGGATCAAAGATCAAAGGTCTAAATTTCTTGAGACAATAAAAATACCTTAATTTTAGGAGCATGTGGGAAACATTTACATGAGAAGGCATTCACAATCACTTGAGGAACAAAAATATTGCAAATTTCCTAGTGACCATTTGAGCTAATTACCTTTTTTGAATCACCATTATCAACCTTCATCAATTCATCAACCTTTGAAGCTTTGTAAATTCAACCATGGATTAGGTTCAAGCTCGAAATTCCACATCAAACCAACATTCACTAGTAGAATTTGGCAAATAAATGACTATGTGACTAAAACTAGTCACATGACTAAAAATTTTAGTCACGTGACTAACACTAGTAGTATTTTGAAAATAAATGACTAATTTGGTCATTATAAGTGACTAATTTGTTAATTGGGTAAAATCACAACTAAATGACTAAATAAATGACTAATATCATACAAATAAAAATGACTAAATAAATGACTACATATATGGCTAAATTAATGACTAAATAAATGACTATTACTCCTCTATTCTTTTTTCTTTCGAATTTGATCATAATCCATAGAAATAATGCAAAATAGAAATAACAATTATGATCTCTTTTGGTGTGCGAAAATTTTCTCTTTTAGGATTTATATTGTTAATTATTTTTTAAAAATAGAATTATTTTATAATCTATGAAATCAATTGTGTGTGGATAATCTTTCTTATATATATATATATATTAAAAATTAAAAATACAAATTCAAATGTCTTAAATTAAGACAATAAAAAATATACTTTTTCTAAAATAATTTTTTTATTAATAATTGTAAAAGATTTTTGGAGTTGATTGTGTGTTAATTTTTTGCATCAATGTTTCGGGTCACACTCTGTGATCCATCATCAAGATGAAAATTACAGCACAAGGATAGAATGAAAATATGTAGACCAAGACAAGCATAAAAAGGTATGAGAGGGGTAGGAGTGAGAAGGAGTTGTGCATGAAACAAGGCACAAGAGGGCAATAACTTGACAAGAGAGAAATTCATAAAAAGCACACAAGAGACAAAAAGCAATAAACTTGATAAAATTCAATCAATTTAAAAGAAAAATAAGGAAATAAAATGAGGACAAGCACAAAATATTGCTCAAGTAATTTGAAATAAAATAAATTAAGCATTAAAGAACCAAAGCAAAAAAATAAAGAAGACTACTAAAAAGAAAATAAGAAAAAACAAAAAAATGAAAAAAATATCAATTTTATTAATCCAAAAAACAACCTAAATGGTTAATGAAGAGAAACTAAAAAATTCAAAGTAATAAATAAGAAAATAGAAAAAATGAAATACACACAAAAAATGCATATGAAATATTATATATATTTGATAATAAACTTGTATTAAATGTACAAGCCTAAACTAAAATGTATTATAAACAATATATCAAAGAATCAAAGAAAAAAAATATAACATAATAATAACATTTAATAGAGACAAGAATAAACTAAAAAGAAAATAAGAAAAAACCAAAAATTTCCCTCCATTCATTTTCCCCCCTCATTCAACATGAGTTTTCCTTTTCCCTCCGTGATGGCATCGATCAATAGCAAGCTGAGTGGGATTGACAAGAAAAAAAGCCACCAATGGTGGTGTGCTTGAAGTCAAGTCTTCTATTGGAGAAGCCCATGATCTAGAGGAGCCTGAGCCACACACTGCCCATTGCATCCACAGGTAGTTACTCTTTCATTGTTTCATTGACACATAGACACTACTTTGAAGAGGAACTTCCATTGAAAGGTTTCATCAAAATAAGTTGTATTTAAGAATAGACTTCACCACAAACATCATTTTTGGAAATAGTTCGCTTGCCTTGTCTATGCTTCCACATTTTCATCTATGTCTAGCAGGGCACTTGTAACTACAACATATGCCAAAATGTCCCTATTGTTATGCTTTAATGGATGTCCCTTCGTTATTACTAGATATCTGATGTAGTGCACATTATTATAGTGCAAGCCTATTTCTCAGATTGTTTCATTTACCACTACCAATATTCTCCACAAGAACATTGACCCTGTTTAAAATGATGGAAATGGTTCACATCTCTTAAAACAATTTCTCTTACAATTTTTATCTTCGGCTCACATATCCATCATTTATGCCATGTACACAGGTTGGAAAACACAGTTTACGCAACAAAAATGAGAGTTGTCATTGTAGTCAATGTGTTAACCATACATTAACATATCCAAAAATCCATATTGTTAGGATAAGTGTTGTATTAATGTTGTCAAAACTTGGCCCCTCTTGGAATGGGACATCCACTTGAGGAAACCCATCAAATTTTGTTCAGCCATTTGGCATGTATGTCATCACATTGTAAGAGAAGTGATGAGAGGAGTTACAACTTAAATGTGTAAAAGATCCTTTGATTGTCTATTCAAAGTAGTGTGTAAGACAAGTTACTCTTGGACACCTAGGTTTGACTATTTGACTCCTATTTTGAGGGGTCAAGGTATGTGTCTTGGAGAATTGTATGTGCATGAGGGAGAGATAGAAATTGGGTTTGAATGGTCATCCTGGACCATGACTCAGATGCCTTTGTTTGGAGCACGGTTTTGGAATCAATTGTGGTTTACAAGGTTGCACTTTATCCATAAATTGAGGCCATAAGATGGTGGTTTGAAATGCATAGGTTTGGAGTGTGGGCATTGACTACTAGATTGCTTTATTGTAGAGAGTGTTGCTACCATATTACTTGATGGATCAACTCATTATGTTTGTAAGTTTATTTTAAATTAATATAAGGAGGATCTTATAAACATTTTCTCAGTAAAGCTTGCTATGTTGTGCCTTGGAAAATTGTATCTCTTTTTCTCTCAATCCTCATGGTAGCTAATACAAATGTGTGATTTTACTTTGACTCTTGAATTAATATTTTAGTGTGTTCATTTTCTCTGTTAGGAGGTGTTCTCCTTTCTTCCTCTTTTCCATCTACATTCAGGTAGTCTTGATCTATGTGATTGGATCATGTGTATTAACTCTAATGCCATGGAAATCCCCCCTTCTCTTGGCTTATGGCCCTCATAGGTTAAGTTTTATTTTCATGTTCTTCTCCCTTTTCCTTTTCTTCCTTCAAGTGACAAGTGAGAAAAAGACTCAACATAATCATTAGTAGGCATTGGAATGAGAAAAAGTATAAAGTGAGCTTTCTTCAATAGTAGGTCAATCATCTCTTCTCAGACCTATTTTTTCTAGAAGTGCAGTTCTATTTTCTTTATATTTAGTGACAATTTGCTAAAGTTCCTAATAATTCAAGCCTTTCAAACAAGGAGAAAGTATTAAGGTATGATAAGCAATTTTCCAAGAGAATAACAACTAGGTTTTTGAGAAATATTGGGCTTTTAGCTTTAGCCATCTATCATAGCATGTCTTGTACTTCCTAACCTATCAATGGCTATTAATATCTAGAGGCAAGCCTCTTTTCTCCTGACAATCTTATTCTTTTGAATAAGCCCTGTTCATTGTCTTGTTGGAGACAAGAAAAGCAGTGTCCTAGCATGAAATGCATGTAGGGTGGCAAGGAGAGCTGAAAATATTTACCCATAGATGTTATAGAGATATTGGTGCCTTTTGTCCTCACAATACTATTAGGGTCATTCCAATCAATGTCATCAGAGAGTGCCATAGACCATGTCACAATTATTGATTCTCAATAGATATAATAGTATCTTTCTTGCCAATATGTCAGAGATGTTTAAATACTTATGAAGTGCACAATTTCCACACTCTTTATCTATTGTTCTTAATTTGGTGGGAGAGCATTGGTGAAAGCTCCTAAACATTGTACAATTGATACTAAGTTACTAACCATTGATTGGTATTAGTTTTTCAGTCCATGTTAAAATAGCCATTGATACTAAGTTACTAACCATTGATTGGTATTAGTTTTCTTGTCCATGTTAAAATAATAAGATAGCTTCTAGATTTGATGTGTATAAAAACTTACCAAATGAATTCGGAGGCTATCTTATTACTAATCCATTTTGTGCACATTCTGCAATCAATCATTTCATTCCATGAGATGACATCTATTTGAGGCATTTTGTCAAACAATTCAAGTGTTTTGTCTATGATTCCACATCTTGCATATATGTCTACCAGAGCATATCCAACTATAACATCTGACAAAAAATATCCTACCATTATGCTTTGGTGCTTGTTCATATCCCATCCCAAAGCTCCCATTTTGGCATAGACAAGGAGGACTTTGGAAATCTACTTGTGGAAATTTTATCAAAATTATATAATAATCAGATAAGAACCCTTTGCTATTGAATAATTGACTAAAAATCAAAAAAATTGAGATATTTTCATTTGATATACTTATATTCGTGTTTCTTTATAGGTTTCTAAAGGACTTATGTAAAATTTTGGACCTGACGGGATCGTTGATACCCCAATCACTAAGGTTTTCAAGTTTCTGAAGCTAAAATGTGCTAATTGAAATCCTATCAAAAGACTTTTTTCCTTTATATCTTTTATTATTCAAATATATAGCCAATTTATGTTTGCATGTATTATGCCATTGCAGGCTGGTTTTACCAACATTGGTTTTGGTGCAGCATATTATGGACTGAAACCCACTGTGGAGTTCATGAAATTCAATCTTGCTATGCAGGTTGGTGTTCTTACTACTCTTTAAGTGTTTGTCTTTTGGTTCTAAATGCTATTTTGTTTGTCACATGATTTTGTACTCTGGTTTTGATTATTCGAGTTTCATTTATAATATTTTTTTCATTGGGTAGAGTAATGATGTGATCTACATCACTATTGTGCCCTTCTTATTGTGTCCATATTACCATGGCAGTAAGTCCACGACTAGAAAATTGGCCGCATGCCTTTATCCATAGGAGTTATTACTTACCGCCTTATAACATCGAATAACCTTATATTGAATTACATTAGAAATATAAGAAAATAATGGAAATTATCTTTGAACAGCTTGGATGAGATTCAACTGTTCCACCTAGTACCTTAGTGACTTGTTTTCAATTTATTTTCTCTTTGGAGAATGAATACATTTGATTGAATCCTTTTCTATATTCCTAATTCTGAAATGTTTGTCTCAGGCTGAGACAATAAATCTGAATAAACTGTTGCAGTTCTATCTTATTAATCCTATCATTATATAGTCACCTTAGAGTTTGGATTCACAATTCCATATTATATATATATGTGTGTGTGTTTCAGACATGTCTATTTTTTGTCTAGCCAGCTTCAAACTTTCAAGTCTGTATAACATTGTATTTCAGTATTTTGTAATAAATGGTAAACACTTTTCCTATTCAATCATGGTCCACCGATAGGTGTCACTTCCTCTGATGTGTTTAGCCTTTTATCGTTGCATCGGGGGAATTGAATTTTATGTTTCAGGTGTTCAATAAGCACTTTATAGGCAGAAAAGTTAGCCCTTGTGCATTTTGCTTGCTTAAATCATTGAAACATATGAAATTCTCAACATATTGATGGGAAGGAGTTATCTTTTCAAATCTAATTGAACTAAGTGAACAATGTATACTTTCCCATTTTTTTGTGTATAGATGTGCATGTGCATGCCCCTATTTAGTTGTCATGGATAGTTTCTATTATAGTTATCAATTGGCTAACTGAATATATGGCCAACTTTAGGCCTACAAGCAATCTACCCTCAAAACAAAAAACTAATTAACTTCAATTGAACAAAATTTAGATTTCCCCATTTGGTTTGTGTATATATGTTCATATTTAGGATTATGATCAATTTCTATGATACCTCTTAGCTTTGATACAAAGATTGTGCATAGTTCTTCTCAGTTTATTTAATTTGGTACTATTATTTTTATCCTGTGATTCAGGCTTCAAACCGACCCCTCTCATTAGTATTTGTCTTCTAGAACTATCTAGAAGAGGGTAATCAAAATCAATACTGGAATATCTGAAATTCGAAGATCCTTTCCCTGAAACTAAAGCTTTGTTCTCGAAAAACCAGAGTTGAGACAAGCCAAGAACTATTGGAAGGGAATTTGAATGAAAACTAAGAGAAACTAAAATCCTTCCTAAGAAAAGTGCCCTTTCCACTATAAATATCCGTTCTAGTGTCTCCTTGTTCATTTTTTATGGAATCTCCTCATTTTTCATTTCTTGATAGAGAGCTTCTGAAAGATGTGCAAGATGTTCTTCAAAAATCAATGTTGAGATAAAATGGAAGCACTGCTCTTGAAAATAAGGTGCTAAATCATTTATCCTTGAAGGTGATTTATGTGCATGAAGAAAACTTAGGAGGTCTTCCAGAATATTCTTGGACCCCTCATCTATGGCATCTTTTATTTGACTAACCGTAGTTCAAAAATAAGAGTTAAGGCGACCAAACCAGTCTTCATCATTTGCCATCATAAATCTAAAACTAAACCAAGGTAAATTGACACTTTTTAGGTCCCCTCTCTTGACAAGCCAACCCTCACTAGTAGTTAATTTGTGCAAATGGGTTTCAACATCTTTGTAACTTTCCAGAGATGTAACTATGGCTTCAAGGAATTTACCAACCTTAACTCTCTCACACAAATCTACAAATCCATCAGCTATTATTTGTTTCATCCTATTAACAAATAGGGTTTCAAAAAGTTCATCCCAAAGACTCTTTGAGTGCTTCAAAACAATCTCACACACGTATTTCCATGGAAACTCAACATCTGAACCAAAAACCATTTTTAGCCACTCCAAGCTCCCTTCAAATGCATCCAGACTATCCAATGTTTCTCTAATCAATGTATCATTCTCTGCAAGTTCCTTGCCACTTTCCACAAGATCAAGAAAATACTTTCCCCCAAGCCTATCTGCAGAGAGAATATCATTTGCACATGTCTTAAGCCACGCTAAGCAAGAATCTGATATAAATTCACTAAGAAAAATCATCATGGTAGCTTGTAGCTTCTCTCTATGAGATTTCCACAACTACACCTCATTGTTTGGGTTTGGAATCCCACCAAACAACTGTGATCTAGATGGCATTGCCAACACAATCTTATAAAAAGGAGGCAAATCATTTAGAACCTGCAAGAAGAGTTCCCCAACCTGACATAGTGGTACCTGCATGAATCTTACCACATTATAGAAAATGGAACTAACTACCCCCACCTTATCGGTCTATCGGCCAAACGTGTCTTCTGGTTCCAACGATGCATCGACGGTTCTATTTTTCATCGGTGTGAGGATCTTATATTGGCGGGACGAGGTCTCTTGTTCCCACAATGGTCCGATGGGGATGTCATCAGTGGAGTTTGTGCTTGTCATTGGGACTTGGGTGGTGGTTCCAATGATGGGTCAATGTTGTTGGTGCTCATGATCTAAGTCAACACCAACAAAACCAGGGTTTTGGTCTTCTTGTGTTGAAAGGATAAGAAATAGATAAGCTTCATATTTTGTTGAACCCACTTGAGATATTCTTTGAAAAAAAAATGTGGGGCTTGATTTCACTAACAAATGGAAAATGAAGATGCTCATAGCTCAATTGAGGACCAAATCACACCAACTAAGATGTGAGACGGCTGTTGAAAACCAATCTAACTGATCTTTTTGTGGTTCTATGTGCAACCTTGTTAAACTTGCTAGATAATTCAACCAAGAATGATTCAATAGGATTTGGTTTGTTTGTGAGGAGTTCTAGAAACAAAATAATCTTCCACTATAATCAAATTTTTCATAAGCTTTATCTAGTACAATGTGCTCCCACCTATTATGTGGTTGGCTAAATCCTTTTCCAAAGCATCGGTTCCTTGCCCCCATTGGATTTTTAATTCTTTGCTACCTTGGTTGAGTTCTTGAGTTGTGTTAATGGAAAATTGGTTCATCAAATTTATGTGAAGGCCAAGAACTTTGCCTCTGCCTTCACCTCTCTATTATATTCTTTCATTGAATTGTTATAGGAGGTTATATTTCATTTAAGTGATTTGATCTTGTTTTTTTGAGTATTGGATAATGGTCCCATAATCTTGGTAGACCTGATCCCCTGTGTTGATTTCCATCCTTATGAACTATCCTCCACAATTGAACTAAAAATGAACTAGGAAGCTTGGATGACTTGTGTTCAATGATCTTGTGTCTAAGTTTATTGCAATGAAATCATTTGACTAGAAGACCTTCATAATTCAGAATTTGAGTCCAAAATCCTCTGTTTGAAAGAATGTCAATAGAATGGTGCAATGGTTTGGACAAATCATATGATGTAAACACAAACCTTGATGAAGCTACTTTGAGCACCATCATATTGGGGGTCGAATCTCACAAATTCAAATCATACTAGGAGTTTCCCATATAGAGTTGATTTGATGCATTTGATAGTTTTTTCCCCTTCTTTAGCTCCTCTAAGAGTTCAAAGAAAATAAATATTCTTATAAGTTATAGCATGTCTTCTTTGGAAGTAGTTTTTTGCAAACAAATTTGAGAAGATTGTTACAAAAAATCTATTTTACAAAAGAGAACATCAAAGCTTCTACAATAAAGATTATTTTAATGGTATCTTTTTATGTTGCCAACAAATGCACACATTTGAATTGCCAAGTTAAGGTCATATGCTCTATAATGGTTTATGGTTTTAAATTATACTAGAGTATGCTTATGCAATTGCTTTTAACTTGATAACAACATGTGTATTCCTAATATTTTTATTATTGGACTTCAAAAATGTGTCAAAAAATAGAATTCATTTGATGCTTATTTAAAAATGTTCTGTTCTTGCAGAGACCAGCTTTGTTTCCTAGTGGTTTTATGGTTGTTGTTAGGTATATTTTACTCATCACCCTGACTATAGTGTTAGCTACACTCTCATTATACAATTTGAATATATGAGGCAATATAAAGATCATTTTGTTTTTGGTATAATCTTCACTTCAATAAATTTCATTGATTAGAAAGTATCTATTTGAGTTTATATTACTCAATTATAAAGCATTTAGTTACTAGATGCTAAGCATCTTTTATAGAAAAAATCAAATAAGACTAGAGTAGGTATCTTTTTTATGTTGGCAGCCATTTTCAACAAGTGAGCATGTTGGAATGTGGGTTTACCTATCTTCTATCTCAGTTTTAAGTAATCATATTTACAAAACTGTATACCAGAAAATATTTTGAGAGCATCCTTGCAAAATCTATATTCTGCATATTCTGCAATTATTGCATTCCATGAGATGACATCTCTTTGAGGCATTCCATCAAAGATTTCACGTTCCTTGTGTACGTTTCCACATTTTGCATACATGTCTAACAAAGAATTTCCAACCATAATATCTGACAAAAATTCCCCATCTATTATGCTCTGATGGATGTTCATACCCTGCTACAAAGCTCTGATTTTGGCACAGGCAGGGAGGATCTTGGCATAGGTTGTGGAATTTGGCTTAACACCTGCTAATTGCATTTTCTTGAAAGTTTCTAAAGCCTTTTCAGAAAATCCATTTTGTGCATATCCCGCAATCATCGTATTCCATGAGATGGCATCTCTTTTAGGAATTTTGTCAAACAATCCACATGCCTTGTCTATGCTTCCACATTTTTCATACATGTCTACTAGGGCAGTTGCAACTACAACATCTGACAAAATTCCTTTATTATGTATGCTTTGATGGATGTTCATACCCTGTTCCAAAGCCCCCATTTTGGCATAGGTAGGAAAGATGTTGGCAAAGGTTGTTGAATTTGGCTTTATACTTGCCAATTGCATTTGCTTGAAATTTTCTAAAGCATTTTCAACAAATCCATTTTGTGCATATCCAACTATAATTGCAGTCTAAGAGATGGCATGCCTTGTCTATGTTTCCACATTTTGCATAAATTTATACAAGGGTTGTTGCCACTACAACATCTGACAAAATTTCTCTATCCTTTATGCTTTGATGGATGTCCATACCTTGTTCAATATCTCCCATTTTGGCACAGACAAGGAGGATGTTGGAAAAGGTTGTGGAATTTGGATTTACACCTGCCAACTGCATTTGCTTAAATAACCTCCCTGATTCCATTGTCAACCTAATTCCATTGTCAACCTATCACAAATGTAGCACTTGAACATAATAGGAAGTTTCAAAGGTTTAAATAACCTCCTTGATTCTATTGACAATCTATTGTAGCTGCAACATTCGAAACTAAAATATTGTCATGGTTTAAATAACCTCCTTGATTCCATTGGCAACTTGTCACAACTGCAACCTTGAACATAGAAGGGTGTGAATGTTTAAATAACCTTCTTGATTCCATTGGAAACCTATCACAACTACAACACTTGAACATGGTAGGGTGTATATATTTAAATAACCTCCCTCATTCCATTGGCAACTTGTCACAGTTGTAGCACTTGAACATAGAAATATGGAAAATTTTAAATAACCCCCTGATTTTATTGGCAACCTATCACAGTTGTAGCACTTGAACATAGAAGACTGTAGAGGTTTAAATAACCTTCCTAATTCCATTGGAAACCTGTCACATCTGCAACACTTGAATATAATAGGAATTTTTTAAGGTTTAAATAACCTCCTTGATTCCATAGAAAATCTATCACAATTGCAACACTTAAAAATAAAATATTGTCATAGTTTAAATAACCTCCTTGATTTCATTAGCAACCTGTCATAGCTGCAACACAACACTTGAACATAGAAAGGTGTGGACATTTAAATAAGCTCCCTAATTAAATAACCTCCTTGATTCCATTAGCAATCTGTCATAGCTGCAACACTTGAACACAAAAGGGTGTGGATGTTTAAATAAGCTACCTGATTTGTTTGGAAACTTGTCATAGCTGCAAAACTTGAACATAGAAGGGTGTGGATGTTTAAATAAGCTCCCTGATTCCATTGGCAACCTGTCACAACTATAGCACTTGAACATGGTAGGGTGTATAGATTTAAATAGCCTCCTTGATTCATTAGCAACCTGTCATAGCTACAACACTTGAACATAGAACTTAGAAGGGTGTAAAAGTTTAAATAACCTCCCCGATTCCATTCAATCACTTAAGAATTCTTATTGCATGAGTTAAGAAATAGTGTAGTGCAGATGGTTATAGTGCTTTGAGGAAATCTTCTTGCTTATGCTGACAGTTGTCTTTGAAACTTTGTTGGTTGATAATGAGTGGAAGTTTTTTTGTTTAGTGACAGTTCCTTTGCTGACAGTAACTGCGCTCTTTACTAAATAGTGTGCATGACAACATTAGCTTGACAATGTGGTCATTTTTCTTTTGATTGTGATGACGGTGTAACCTTGATCTTGATGTTAGTTTAGTGTCTTGATAATGACACTTGATTGTTGATGGCTTGAAGTCAGTGAAAATTTCTTGATCAAAATGGTTTAGTCTCTCCATTGACCAGTACCTTTACAATGCTTTAACAGGTTATTAAGACAATATTTTCCAACTTACTTAAGATAATGCTTTGACAATTTCTTGAGAATATTGATTTGAGACAATGTCTTATGATAGTTGAAGAGGACAATGTTCTTGCTACTCTTGTATACAATAGTGATCAGTTAGTTTTTCTTTACAAAGTTTTTCACTTGATGAGTTTCTTATGCTTAGTGCTCTCAGTCCCTTTATTTTTTGCCTTGTTGATTAGAGCAAAAGGAAGAAAAACAACGAAATTTTTTGACATCACTGTGTAGTGATATTATGGTTGTATAGTGCTTTTAATGGTATTTTCTTTGATTCTATGTTGTAGGGGGGTCAACATTTACAAGTGTTTTTAGTCAATGTTGGACAATAATCTTCATTGATTACCTCAATTCATGGTTTGTGCATTTCAGTAAGAGTTTTCTAGGTTCTAGCTTTCACTTGGTTTTGGTGAAATTGATTTGTATGATATGTAAACCTTTCAAACATGACCAAGGAGCATTGGTATCTTAGTCTCTCACTGATCTGTATGTTCTCTCATGGCAATGTGAGCCTTGAGGGAATTCAAGGGTACAATAGTAGTTACTGATAGTATTCTTGGTGTACAAGTAACTTTGATATGGTTTTTGGACAATAGATCTTGGATGCTACTATGTTGTGTAGATGGTCATATCAGTCATAGTGTTATTCATTATTATTGTCTTATTTGTTCTTGGCAGTGAATGGAAGGTATGTAATACATGGTGGTGATTCATAGTAGTGTTGGACAATGTTTCTATATTTTTCTATGGGAAATTCCTTTGCGAAGTATTTCTTTCCATTTACTCTTTCCAAATACAGTGGTCTTTATGTCATCTTAGTCAAGTTCACATTGCTTTTCATTGTATATCATACTCATCATTTGCAATTATTTTCAGTCATAATTTAACCATGCTTGTTAATGATTTCTATGTATGGTTCTCAGTTCTAGTGAAGGTTTGATCATAATTCCATCTTGAGGGTGAATGCAATGTAATTGGAGGTTGTTGCTGATGTTGATTCAAAGTGAAGGTTTGTTACTGGTACGCACTTGTCAAACATGACAAAGAATGTTCATAATGATAGTGGGTATGTTGATCCTAACATGACATTGGTTGTGCAATAATGGTAGGGTTCTTGACATCCTTAACAGTGCTATAGTTTGTTAAATCTTCTTTCAATTATTTGGGTGACTATTTTTTATTCATATTTGACATATTTTATTTTGACATATGCATTTATCAGGGTGACAATCATGCTTTTTTTTTATTCATATTTTGACATATGCATGTATCGGGGTGACTTTAAGCATCACCGAGATTTGTTTTTCTTTCCACCAATTTCATATCTCCTGCTGATGAAGTAAGCCTTGTTTGGCTATCGATGTAACCTGTATTCTATCTCACCGATATGCAGTTCATCGGAGTAACCCTTGAGCTCAGAGTAATTTAAAAATCTCATTCTGATTACCATGCTCTCGCCGATGGACTTACGGTTTTGCAAGACAAGGGTGTAATCGACTAGAAGAAGGTGGTGTTTCACTTGAGTTACCATGGGATAAAGTCACAACACTATTTAATCTTGCTAGGTTATTTGAACAACTACATGATACTGAAAAATAAAATCTTTTATATAGGCTAATATTGTTCAAGTTTCCTGATTGTGTGGATACATATCTATGTCTTGCAGCCATGGCCTAGGCTTGGAATGAGATCCAACTAAGCATAGAATTGATTGGGGATGCACTTAAGGTGGATAAAAACTCATCAAATGCTTTATGTATGCTTGGAAATATGAAACTGAAAAAATATGACTGGCTTAAAGCAAAAGAAACAATTAAAGCTGCACAAAGTGAATAGATGCAAAGAATTCTTATGTTGACATTTCACTTGGAAATTGGAATTATTTTATAGTTTTTTGCAATGAGAGGAGGGATCCAAAGAATGAGGCAAAACATCTTGAGAAGGTTAGAGAACTGTATTGTAAAGTGTTAGCACATAGACCAAGAAATGTTTATGCTGCAAATGGGGAAACCATTGTGCTAGATGAAAGGGGTCAATTTGATATTGCAAGGGAAATTTTTACACAAGTATAAGAAGCTACTGAAGGAAACATCTTTGTTCAGATTGATATGAGTGATATCCTTTCTACTCTGTTGACATTCATGCTACTTGACAATCTATGTATTTTATTTGCATTTGATTTTTGATGACTTATATATACATGTTTCTAAATAAGCAATTAATGACTTATAAACTTTCGTTGATAAGTCATTGACTTCTTATTATATTCTTTGTATATAAGTCATTGATGACCTGATTGCATATAAGGTATATATGTTTCAAGTATCAAGCTATAAATATGAAGTATTACAAGGATGTTCTTACACTTTTTTTAGTATAATGGGTCCATTACTATTTCCACCTTGATAATTCACGAGGAGAGTATTGAAAATACATTTAACACTTGTACTAGATGTTGGAACTTGGATAGTGAAAATTCAATGTTTATGCTGCTATATGAAGACAGTAAATCTGAAGCTTAACACTTGGGTCACTTGAATCTTGTTGAAATATTGATTCACTTTATTTGATATCATTTACATTTAGGTTATTTGGAATAGTTGGTACTTGGCATCTTCACTGTGAATTTTTGGAAATTGCTTTGGTTTCCTCACACTCCATACATCTTGATAATGATCTTATTCATATTGATTCTTTGGATACATCCATACTTGACAAGTGGTGTGCACTATTGCATTTGGTAGTTTGTTAAATCTTGTTTCACATTATGATTTGCTTCGTGGTTTTTGAGTTGACTCAGAGAGAAAGAATAGTTCTCTTCAGTGATTTACTCCTATCCATAGAGTCAGGGGAGCTTTCATGCTTATTTTTACCCCTACTAGTAGTGTTGGCATTATGGTTTTCTCTGGTGTATCTATGATGCATGACAATACATTATATTTTTATGCACCATACTTTCATTTTTGCAGCATTTCTAATTGTCTCTCCTTTGGCATTGTTGTCAAAAGGGGGAGAAAATGTGCAGTAGTTTGATAGTGAGCAGTGATAGTGAATTTGATCAGTGAGCAGTGATAGTGAATCTAATACAATTGGTGATAGTGAGTGAATTTTTTGCATATTAATCAAGTCTTTTTATATTGATGATATTGACATTTTATTTTATAACAATTTATGTTTTCTTGAAGGTGGTTTGCAGATATAATGTTTTTTTGTGTCCATGTGCAAGAAGATTGGTGTTGCTATGATGATAACCATTTTATTTAGTTGGATTCAATGCCTATTCAGGTGATGTATAGGTGATGTACATGTATTCGGTTGGAAGTGCATATGCAGGTATCAGTTGGTTTCTAGTATATGATGCTTATTCAGTGCTCATCATATTTATAATGTGCTCTAAACCTCATCATGTGCTCTAAACCTCATCATGTGATCATATTTATATTACCCTTCATGATGAGGATTGTTATGGAAGAACAACAAGGAATTGCATTTTTAAGGCTTTGAATAGTATTTGTTAAAAGGTTATCAAACTGTAACTGTTACTTACTAAGGAACAGTTAGAGATGGAATTTATGTTTCAGTTTGAAAATGCAAAACACTATATGTACTTTCTTAAACTCATTCTTCATTGCATTGAGCAGAAATGGAATATTATTCTCAGATTGTACAAGGCATTTTATTGATTCATATTCTATAAATGAGAGTGTATTGATAGCATACTCAGTGCTTTGTAAAGTTGATCAATTTTAGAAGTATCTCATAGTGTTGTATATACAAGCATATATATATATATATGCATCATTATGTTGTACTTGAACTTTTTCCTTTGAATCTTAAGTGATGCGAGATTAGAGGATGTTATAGAGAGAAAAAGAGATGATACTCTGTGTATGAAATTCAAATGGTGTTTGTGAACAGTGAAGTATAGCCAGTGAGGCATTGAAAAATCTATCAGTGAGATAGTATTGCCAATGAGACATTGTAAACAACATTTTTTATCAGATTAAGTCAATGAGGCATTTTGAGTGGTTTTTATTCCCCAAGAGCGTTTTACACTCAAGACAATTCTCTGTGTCATTTTTATGTGATTCCTTGTTTTACATTGTCTATTCATTTCAGTTATGCTTCATCTTGTTTAAACATTCAAATCAGAAAAGTTGTTTTTTAAATTTATGTGAATTTGTATGAACACTAAAGTTTATATGCATAAATTTATGAGAATTAATTAAGTTAGATTTGATTTATAATTTGATTCATTGATTCACTCAAATAAATGACTAAACCATTCAACTAAATAAATGACTACTATGACTAAAATAAATGAATGCAATGACCAAATATATGACTACCATGACTAAAATAATGACTAAAGTAGTGACTAAATTAATGACTAAATTAATGATTAAATATATGACTAAATTATTGACTAAATATATGAATAAACAAATCACTATCATGACTAAATAAATGACTAAATTAATGACTAAATCAATGACCAAATCAATGACTAAAATAGTTTAGTCATAAATTTGGTGGTGTTATAAATGACTACAAATAAACCACTAAAATAGTCACGTGACTAAAATTAATGACTAAATATATGACTAAATAAATGACTAAATCAATGACTAAAACAATGATTAAAATCAATGACTAAAATCAATGACTAAAATTGTTTAGTCATAAATTTAGCGGTGTTATAAATGACTACAAATAAACCACTAATAGTCACATGACTAAATTTAGTCATTTGTATGCAATTTTTAGTAGTTTATTTAGTCATATATTGTTGTTTGTGTACTAGTGATTAATCCCACAATGGGATTGAGGTTTGAATTTATTAATTAGGTTTCTAATTTGAATTGCTTGGCTATTTCATGTTTTAATGGAACTTTGATTAGTATTTGTGAATAATCTGATTGGAATATGGTTTAATTACATCATTTATTTGTTTTCTTAGTTAAGTCCACCTAGATTCTTAGTTAATTCCTTGTTGAATTATTTAGTGAATTGTGCATAAGATAAAATAATAAATAGTTATGTTTGTATGAAAGTGAATGAGAATGATTTGATGAAATGATTATTTCTTGGAAAATATTTGTAATCCTTAAATTTTGATTAAAGATATAATTGGAGTTAGTCCTTAGAGGGAGTATTTCTTGATTCATTGTAATAGTCATTGGGACATATATCCCTAAAAGGGAAAGAATAAATATTTGATATGTTGAATCATACCATTATGAATTCATTGAATTCCTCTCATTTTGTGTAAGTAATCTTCATTATGTTTCAACCTTGTAGTTTATTTTTTATGTGATTTTTATGTTATGAGCAATAGAATAATAAGTGGTGTAATTTCATTTAACCCTTGTTGAATTTTGGGAGTAAGTACAGTCTTAAGAGGAGGGTGTAAGTCCCACCCATCTCTAGTTCCTACTATACCTTGTTAAGTGTTAAGTTTTATAAATAAGTTGTTGAACAAGACAAATGAGAGGGGGGAATCAGTTGTCACAAATTTAAACCTTAATTCATTCACCAGAACTAATCCTTAATACTGCTAAAATGATTAACAATTAAGTGAAAGTGCAGAAAATGGTAATCTAAACACAAAAATAACAACACCAGATTTACGTGGAAAGCCCAATAAGGGAAAAACCACAGTGAGTATTAACTCACACTAGAGAATATCAAAACTGATTACAAAAGGGTCACTACCAAAACAAGAACTCACTGTCCAACAAGGCTAACAAACCAGAGGGCTCATTGCCACAAAAATACAAAGAATATATAAGAAATATGTTAGAGAGAGAAGACAATCTCAATGCAATAGAGAAATCCAGCACAATTTTCTCAACCACTTACAAGAATGCATGAATGATAGAGTACACATGAATGATAGAGTACACCTTGAACTCACTGCATCCATAAACTCAAAATTTAGGTTTTGCAGTAATTTGCCACACTTACATCACACACACTCATTGATTCACATCTATTTCACATGTATCTTCTCTATTTATTTTCACTTATTTCTTATCTTCTTCACCACTAACTCATCTTGTATTTAAACCATCTTCAACTTTGAAACATATCCAAATTTGGCCATCCAACATTAAATTCAAATTAGGTTGGTGCCAAAACATCCTAGGGTGGAATTAGAATGAGGTCAACCCAAACACACACTTGGTGAGGACCCAAATAGAGCCAACACACTTCGTCAACTCTGAAGATAATTTTCAACGCAAGCTAGACCAAACCAATGTAAAACACATAGAAAAACTAAGCATGAACCTTCTAGATACCGAAATTATCTTCAACATGATCATAGTAACTCAACTCTAGAACTACAAGTCATAAGACTTTACCAAAGAGAAATCCAGACAAACAATATTTCACTCGGACGTAGGCCAAAACCACAAAAAACCATAGTTCACAACTGGTGAACCTAACTCACACTGCACAATGAATCAACAACCAAAAATTTGGATATAGAAGCTTCCAACAACCACGATCGACACATCTAAACTAGACAAACATAGGAGCAGATCCCAAAGCAAAACCCGGAGCAACCACTAAACACCTGAAGCCTTTCTTCAATACAATTTTTTCAATATCCTCAACATATATAGCCAATAACTTGCATCCATGACATTAATGAAAACAAAAACTAGTTGATAAAAAATTGACCAATTGACATCAATGAAAACACCTTCATTCTTTTCATTCTTGCAACAATCCCCCACTTTGTCATTGATGGCAACACATCATGTGAAAAACCATCAAAGATAACATACACACTCTGAATACACTTCTCAATATTTTTATTTTTGTTTCTCCCCCTTAGTAGATAATATTTTTCACATTCTTCCTCTCCCTCTTTGACATCAATGGCAAAGGAAAAAGATATTTTACATTGATTTCCCCTTTGACATTAGAAAAAAAATACTTATACAATGACAACACATGACACTACTTGCTCCCCCTAAGAGGTTCCCACCAAACATCAGTCCATAAGGAAGATAGGTCCATAGATCCACTAGACTGATGCATCTTCATATGCATCTAGTTCAAGAAAGGAGGGGAAATGACCCCTAACTTCTCCTAGAGATAATCAAAAGTATCTTTAGGAAGAGCCTTCATAAATATATCAGCAATTTGATCCTTCGTAGGGACATACTCAAGCTTTACTTCCTTCTCAACAACCTTCTCTCTCAAGAAATGATATCTGATAGATATATGCTTTATCCTCAAGTGCATCACTGGGTTCTTCAAAATACTAATTACACTTGTGTTATTACAAAAGATGGAAACATAATCATCATACACCACTGTGATATCTTTCAATGTTTATTTTATCCATAGAATTTGTGTACAAAAAGATGCAGCAGAAATATACTCAGCTTCAATAGTAGACAAGGAAACTAAATCTTACTTTTTACTCAACCATGCCACCAATCTTCAACCAAAAAAGAATGCACCACCACTTGTACTCTTTATGTCATCTACACATCTAGCCCAAACTACATCTGTATAAGCATTTAGTGTAAATTTAGTATCACTAGGATACCATAATCCATAAACTAGAGTGTCATTCAAATATCTGAATATTCTTTTAACAACACGTGTTTCCTTAAGATCTTCTTGAAATCTAGCCACAAGATAGACATCATGCATAATACATGGTCTAGTAGTATTCAAATACAATATCCCACCAATCATAGATCTATACTTGCTCTGATCAACCTTAGGTGAATCATCATCTTTACCCAATTTGAAACTAGTCACCATAGGAGTGCATACTATTTTGGAACCATCCATCCTAAAATTCTTCAAGATCTCTTTCACATACTTAGACTACGAAATAAAAATTCCTTTCTCTATTTAACTAATTTGTAGCCCAAGAAATAAATTCATCTCTCGAAACATAGACATCCCAAATTATTTTTGCATCTCTTCTGCAAACAACTTACACATAGTTTCATTTCCTCTAAAAATAATGTCGTCAACATATACAACCACAATCAAGATTTTATCATTTTCAATTTTAAAATATAGATTACTATCTTTCATACCTTTGTTGAAACCTTGCTGAATCAAATACCTGTCTAACCTTGCATACCAAGCTCTAGAATCTTGATTCAATCCATATAAATCTTTATTCAATCTACACACCATATCCGGTTAATATGACATCTGAAATCCTTCTTATTGTTCCATGAAGACCTCTTCTTCTAGTTCGCCATTCAAAAATGCAGACTTTGCATCCATCTAATAGACCTTGAAATCTTTATGAGTAGTAAATGCTAAGAAAATCCTTATATCTTCCATTCTTGCCACTAGAGTAAAAGTCTCTTAAAAATATATGCCTTCTACTTGTGAGTAACCTTTACACACAAGCCTTGCTTTGTTTCTAACCACTTCTCCATTCTCATTCAACTTGTTTCTGAATGCCCAATTTGATCCAATAATGTTTTTGTCTACTAGTCTTGGGACCAATTCCCAAGTTTGATTCTTCTCAATCTACATAAGTTCTTCTTTCATAGCTTCCATCCAATGCTCATCTTTACATGCTTCACTTACAATATTTGAATCAATCTCAGAAAATAAACACATATTTACCTCACCAGTAGTAGCTCTGCTTCTTGTCAATACTCATTTTGTCTTGTCTCCAATTATCTAACTTTCTGAATGATTCTTCTGCACATATCTAGGTGTCTTAGGGGATGCCACTAGAGCTTATTCTTCTTTTTCATTTTCTTCATTCTTATTTTCTTGCTCATCCTTTTCTCGTTCTTCCGCAATTTATTCAATTCTTATGCAATCAGGTTTATCAGATACATAACCATCCACATCAATTGAATCCTTCATTGCTTCATCAACCTTGACATTTTCACTTTCTACGATCTTTCTCAGTATTTTATTGAAACATAAGTAAGCTTTTCTTTTAGTAGAATATCCAAGAAAATTGCCTTCATCAATTCTTGCATCAAAATTTCCCAAAGTTTCTTCATCTCTTCTGATATAACATTTTCTTTCAAATACCTTGAAATATTTAACAATAGGAATTCTTCCACACCATAGCTCATAGGGGGTCTTTGTACTATTTTCTCTTACTTGAGTTCAATTGAATACATAAAAAGTTGTATGAATAGATTCTCTCCAGTAAACTTCCAGTAAACTAGCCTCAGTAATCAGTGATCTAGCAGCCTCTTGAATTGTTATGTTCTTTCTTTCAAAACTCCCATTTTGTTGAGGATTTTTCAGAGAAGATAACTATCTCTTTATTCCATGCACTTCAAAAAAAATATTAAATTCATGGGAGGTGAATTCTCCACCTTTTTAAGACCTTAAGTATTTTATCCTCAAATTTACTTCATTTTCAACCACAACTTTGAATGTGTTGAATCTATCTATTGCATTTGATTTCTCTCTAAGAAATGTAACCCATGTATATCTAGAATAATCATCAATCAAAATCATAAAGTACCTTTCACCTTGTAGATTTCTCACTCTTTTATGACCATAGAGATCACTATGAATTAAATCTAGTAGTCTAGTAGTATATTGTTCCTTTGATCTATAATGGCTTCTTGCTTGCTTTCCAAACTGACAATTCCTGCAAATAGCATTAACAGGCTTTGTAATCCTTGGTAAATCTCTCATGGCTTGAACTGCACTAATCCTCGCCAAGTTATCAAAATTCATGTCACATTCTTTGATGCCACAACCAATTGTCATTAATCTGAGTCATAAAGCATTGTCTATCAACACCCTTAAGTCGATAGATATTTCCTTTAGATTTCTTTCATGCATCAATCACTGCTCCAGATCCTTTCTTGATCTCACATCCCTCATCCTCAAATACAAGATTATATCCTTTATTGCACATTTTTCTAAAACTCAAGAGATTATGTCTTAAACCCTTAATATAGTAGTCATCATCAATATTATACTTGCCATCAAAACTTACTAAAACTATCCCACAAATTTTAGCACCAGTATCATCTCCAAACATAACCAAGCCACCATCATATTTTTCAAGTATAAAAAACTTACTCTTATCACCAATCATGTGATGTGAACAACCATTTTCAACAACCCAATAGTTATTTTCATGTTTATCATGTAGAGTAGAGATTACAGTACCTTCATTCTTATCTTTCTCTGGAGGGAATTCCTTCACCTATTTTTTAGAATTTGCAAAAGTAGGTTCATCTTTTATAGCCAAGAACAAGCATTCATTGTCATCAAGATTTTCATAATCGGAATCCTCATTGAATAATATACTACCATTCTCATTCACATAATATGCTCAGTTGATCTTCTTACCTTTCTATTCTTTCTCATATCTTTGCTTATTCCTCTTAGCTCTTTCTCGACACGTTGTAGCATAATGACCTATTTCTCCATAATTAAAAAATTTAAATGGTAACTTACCTTCATACTTATCAGAACCTTTCCTCATCCTTCTCACAAATTTAGCTTCTACTTCATCAATATTTTCTTCATCCAAATCTTCATCTTTTGTAGCCTTAAAAGAAATCTCTGATTTGAATCCATTTCTCAAATTCAGCTTCCTCATCTCATAAGATATCAGATATCCCAACAAATCTTTAGTGTAAGTCTTATAATATATACTATGTTCAATAGCACATACCTTTTCACTGTAAACATCGGGGAGAGATCTAAGAATATTCTTTACAATCCTAGTTTCATCTATAGTAGCACCAAGTCCTCGCATTCCAGCTACTATCTCATCTAATCTTTGTACATAAGCTTTAACATTCTCATCTTCAGACATATGTAGGATCTCAAACTGTATCTCCAAATTCTGCAATTTTTCCTCTTTGACTCTTCCATCACCTTCATGTGCCCTTTTCAGAGCATCACAGACTTCCTTAGAAATCTTCAGATTTTGAACCTTAATCAACTCAAAATGTACAAGACTATTCTTCAAAATGTACGTCACCTTATTGTTCACTTTATGTGCTTTGATCTCATTAGTTTTACTCGGGCCATTAGCAGAAGGAGTGTAAGGATTCTTGTAAGCTTTCTCCACATCATATCCATAATACTCTAGATATTCTTCCATTAGTATTTTATAGATAGCATAATTAGTTCCATCAAACCTTGAATAATTATAAGTAGTTTTTGTAGCCATCCTAGACCTTCCTTAAGTGGTTATGCTCTACTCCAAGGAACCTAGCTCTGATACCAATTGTTGAACAAGAAAACTGAGAGGGGGGTGAATCAGTTGTCACAAAGTTAAACCTTAATTCATTCGCCAGAATTAATCCTTAACACTGCTAAAATGATTAACCATTAAGTGTAAGTGCAGAAACTAAAAATCATTACACAAACACAACAACACCAGATTTACATGGAAAACCCAATAAGGGAAAAATCACGATGAGGATTAACTCACACTATAGAGAATATCAAAACTGATTACAAAAGGCTCACTGCCAAAACAAGGACTCACTATTCAGATTAGGAATCATTTTCCAATAGGGATAACAACCTAGAGGGCTCACTATCACAAAGATACAAAGAAGGTAGAAGAGATATGTCATAGAGAGAAGACAATCTCAATGTAGCAGAGAAATCCACCATAATTTTCTCAACCACTTGCAGACATACACGAATGATAGAGTGCATCTTCAAATCACTGCATTTGGAAACTTTGCATTTAGGCTTCACACTGATAGATTCCACACTCACATCACATACACTCACTAATTTACATCTATTTTTCATGTATTTTCTCTATTTATTTGCACTTATGTCTTGTCTTCTTCACCACTAACTCATCTTGTATTTATACCATCTTCAAATTTGAAACATATCCAAATTAGGTTGGCACGAAAACATCCTAGGGTGGAATTAGAATGAGGGTGACCCAAACACATGCTTGGTGAGGACCCAAATAGATCCAACACACTTCATCAACTATGAAGATAGTGTTCAACACAAGGTCGACCAAACTAGTGTAAAACCCATAGCAAAATTAAGAGCGAACCTTCCAAATATCAAAATTATCTTCAACATGATCATAGCAAATCAACTCTAGAATTGCAGGTCATAAGACTTTACCAAAGAGAAATTAAAACCAAAAACATTTCACCTGGACCTCATCCAGAACCATTAAAAACCATAATTCACAACTGGTTAACATAACTCGCACTATACAATGAATAAACAATGAAAAATCTTGATAGAGTAGCTTCCAACAACCATGATCAATACATCTGAACCACACAAACAAAGGAAAAAATCTTGGAGCAAAACCCATTGCAATCACTGGACACCTACAATCTTTCTTCAATACAATTTTATCAATATCGTCAACATATACAACCAATAACTTGCATGCATGACATTAATGACAACAACTAGTTGATAACTAATTGACTAGTTAACATCAGTGACAACACCTTCATTATTTTCATTCAACTATGCTTATGATTACAATATAATACTTTTATGAAATTTTGACTATCATATGTACATTACCTTGATTGGATGTATGGTTTAAGACATCTGATTTGACTAGTGAGTTCTTGTGTTATATATTAATGTTCTAATTAATAAATAATTCATTTTTTATATAAACACCTCAATTTTGACATCATACCTTTAATTAATTAAAATTACAAATTTTAATTAATTATTCCACTTCATCCTCTAATTAAATAAATATTGCATTATTTAATTAGGTATTCCATCTCATCCTATAATCAAGTAAATATCATGCTATTTAATTAATTATTCCATCCCACCTTCTAATTTATTAAATAGTGGTATTTAATTAATTATCCAATCCCACCTTATAATTAATTAAATATCATACTATTTAATTAATTATTACATCTTGAAGCACTTTAATGTTACAAACATTGCAATTTTGCCAAAATCAAAGGAACCAAAGACTTCTGTAGAGTTTAGACCCATCTAATTATGCAATACAGTCTATAAAATATTCACAAAGGCAATACATTTAAGACTCCAACATCTTATTCCTAAAGTTATTTCACAAGAACAAGGGGGTTTTGTTCCAGGTAGAGAAATAGCCGAGGGTGCGTTGGTTGCACATGAAGTGCTTCATTCTATTAACACTAATAATCTATCATCTTCCATTGTAAAACTTGATATAATGAAAGTGTATGATAGGGTTTATTGGAGATTTTAATGAAAGTTGGTGCAAAATTTGGTTTTTGTAGTAAATGGTTCAAATGGATACTATATTGTTTATTAGGAGCCAAGTTCTCATTTATAATAAATGGGTCACCTTCAAGTTTCTTCAATACCATGCAAGGGGTAAGGCAAGGGGATCCTTTATCTCTATTCCTCTTCATAATTATGGAAGAGGCATTGCATAGGATAATAAAGGAGAGGCACAATTAGGGCTTGTGGCAAGGATTACATATTCCTCAATTAGAAATTTCAGTTACACATACTCTCTTTGCGGATAATACTTTGTTATATGGGAAGGTAAACTTTGCATAAGAAAAATAAATAAAAATGGATTTTAGACATATACTCTTCAGTATCGGGGCAAAATATAAATGCACAAAAGTCTAAGATCTATGTCTTTAATTCCAAGGAAGCTATTAGAAGAAAAATTGTTTAGATTTTAGGCTTCTAGGTGGAAGAATTACTATGCACATACTTGGGGATCCCATTATTTATGGGAACAAATAAGATATCTTATTGGTCTAAGGTTATAGAAAGGATTAAGTCCAAAATTTCAGCCTGGAAAGCTAGATGGTTATCATTATTAGGCTGCATTTTGTTAATAAATATTATATTAGCAGTAATTCCAAACTATTTCATAGCTGTCCTCAAGGCCTCAAAATCAGTTTTTGATCAGATAGAAAAGATTATTAGGAGCTTCTTATGGAAAGGGAATATGAATGATGAAAAAAGTTCCTCTAATCTCCCTAGATAGCATGTCTTCTAAAAAATACAAAGGTGGGGTAGGATTGCATAATATTTCTAAGTGTAATATGGCTTTTGGGATAAAATTAATATGGAAAATGTACACTAAATATGATTCAAAGGGGTGTAGGATAATGCAGGAAAAGTATCTAGATACTGAAAATCTAACAAGAAAATTCACAATATTTGATCCTCCAGATGGATCTGCTATGTGGAATTTTATGGTGGCATGTCGAAGAGTTGTCACTTAATATATCTCTTGGGAAGTGCATAAGGGAGAAGATCACTTTTGGAATGATTCGTGGAATGGTTATCCTCCTTTGAAAGATTTTAAAGGATTTAAATTAGTCATCCCAATGTTATCTCAGTTGTGGGGTACTAGAACAATTGATTATGTTTGCTTAGTATATGCAACAAATGGAAGAGTAAAATGGAAAGAGTTTTTTGAAACAAAAATAACAATGGCTCAAAAGGATTTCATGCATCACACTTTGGCAGAAAGACTAGTGTTTTTATCAGGAAAATCTAATAGAATCATTTGGGCACCTTCCAAAGATGGAAATTATACACTCAAGCAAGGTTATAAGGAAATTATTTATAAATATGTTCAAATGCAATCCTAAAGAACATATTCCTTTTGTTGGAACAACATGATTCTACCAAAAGCATGGATTTTCGCTTGGTTAGTATTGCGTAAGAGGGTACTAACAAGTGATACGCTCACCAAGTTAGGATTTGTAGAACCCTTCAAATGTGTTTTATGTGAAGAGGAGTTTGAAGATGATGATCACTTATTCTTACAGTGTGTTTATGATTAGCAATGTTGGAAGTTCATGTTGCACAAAAGAGGCTTTTTTGCCCCTCTACCAAAAATAGTCTGGGATATTTTCCAGGATTGGCCTATGTTATATAAATATTCTTTCTTTATGTGCATCTAGCATTTAATACCAACCACAGTACTTTGGTCTATCTAGTGGGAATGAAATAAGCATATTTTTAGGAAAATATCTTCTTTAGTTCAACATGTTCAAGTTATAATTGAGAAATCAATTTCAGAAGAAGCCAACACATATGTTCAAAATTATAAGAATGTTAGTTCACTTTTCACAGCATGAGATGATAACTTATTCTAAAGAGTTGGAAAAAAATAAATCTTCCCTTCAAAGGCAGTTTGAAACAACCTCGTAAGTCAAGGATTGATAGGGGCACTGTTAAATGGAAACCTTTGGCATCAAGTTTTTTAAAGTTGAATTTTGATGGTGCCTCGAAAGGGAACCCGAGAGTGTCTGGTGCAGGATTTTGTATTCGAGTCTCTTATGGGGTATTGAAAGTAGCTAAGTCAATTACTCTCAATATAGTAGAATCAATGGTAGTTCTTCATGGTTTGAAACTTGCTAGACATCTAGGTATTTCCAAAATCCATATAGAAGGTGACTCGGTAATAGTCATAAACACATGCAAAGAGAGAACTTGTCGTAACTAGCATTTAAAATATGTAATGCAGACTGTTTAGGGGTTGCTAGATAAGTTTGAATATTTTTAGATTTCACATATATACCGTGAGGGGAATATGTTGGTAGATTGACTGGCAAGCATGGGGTGCCAAAAGGAGGAAGTGGCCATATTAGAAGATAGTGTCAAGGTTGATGCATTTACAGTCTTAGCAAAGATAGTGGCAAATGAAATTGTGCATGGGGGTAGTTGAAATCATGCCTTGTTAAAAGGTGGCCGCATATGGATATGTAAGAGAAAACTCAATCCTATAATAATTGGCATATGGAAAAAATATATGTTTAATGCATAATCATGATGGGGTCATGTTTGGCTTAGCTTGAAAATGTATAACCATGATGGGGTCATGTTTTTCTTAGCTTGATTCTCAAAATTATGAGTGGCTTAAGTTAGTGATTTAATGTATCTTTCAAGGAAATAGTGGAGGCA
Organism: Sequoiadendron giganteum; assembly: GCA_007115665.2. NCBI lineage: Eukaryota > Viridiplantae > Streptophyta > Pinopsida > Cupressales > Cupressaceae > Sequoiadendron > Sequoiadendron giganteum. The sequence goes on along the minus strand of CM021108.1, from coordinate 416,190,781 downwards.
AGCCAATTTAGCTTCATGTTAAAAAGGGAGATTTTGTGTAGGATCTGGAAAATCTATAAAGATTATTTCTTGTAGTGAATACTAGATGTGTATGTCAGAAATTTCATGAGTCCTAAGGTGGCTTTGTACTGATTTTTCTCGTGGCACATGTGAGGGATAGTTATCAAGGACAAAAGGATCCCAACAAGCGAGTGAAAGAAAGATTTTTTAAATGCTAACATTTGTTTGAATGAATTTAGGTGTAAGGTGATATGAAGAATTCCTCTTAATGATGATGTTGCATTATTATTGTGACATGTGAATGGCCTGATGTGTGCGAGATTTGGCAGTGCCTTACGGTAGTGAATGGAATAATGACATATACACTCTTGTGTCATCCTAACTAAGCATGTGAAGGATAAATTTATTAATTCCCCAAGCTTGTTCACATTTCAACACATATTTATTAATAATTACAGAAGGATGGTTTTAAAGCTAGTGCTATGCATTGACAACTTTCTTCAAAGGAAGAGGGAAAAATCTATGGTTGTTTCTAGGTTTGCAAGGCTTGTTCCATGGAACAGATGGAATACCTACTGTGCAACTATAGAGTTTGGGTTCCTGTGTGTGAATGGGAGCTACCACTTTCAGAGTCAATTGGTGATGCATAGCTTATCCAGGTGTTCAAGACCCATTGTTACGAGTTCAAGAAAAGTGTGAAAAGGATCATTGGAGATGAAATATTCTACCCATAGGCAAGGAGGGTTATCTTCCCTTCATAGTTAATTTCTATCTTTCTCTCTAATGAATTCGATTTGTCACAGTCACTTCCTCTACTTTGGTTGATCGTTGATAAGGTAGTTAAGGAAGTTTATTTACAAGATAACAAGATTCTCAAGGCGGTGCAAGCATATGGTTTGTGGAAAGGGCAAGGCTAAATTGGAGGTCTATTCCTGCATCACTTCCTATTCAATGGTAATGCATACATTTCAATATTTGATGCCATAAAGAACACATTGGAGATGTAGAGTTCCAGATATTTGCAACAAGCACTTGAAAGGCATGTTGCAATGGTAGGTGAATATTTAGTAGAGAGGATGAGGAAAGTAAATTTATTGTTGTCTTTCCTTGCCCATGTTCATAATGAACTAGTTCATATTGTTGCACCTGCTCCAGAGCCTCAAGATCCTCATGATCCAACAAATCAAGTTGTTCAAGTTGCTCTTGTGGTGGATGCTCATGCTAAAATTAGCTCTTCTCTCCACCTACATCATGTTCACATTCCTACTCTCAACACTTCTCAACCTACACAATTTGTAGTAGGTGAATTTCAAGAGCAACGGGGGGATAATACGATTCAAGTTGATGTAATGGAGGAGTAAGATGGTCACTGTTAAAGGGAATTTATCACATGATATTTTGTCAATGGGGCTTATTTATTAAATTTTTTATATGTTTTTTATGGTTGTATAGGGTTTTTAGATATGGGTTTTGTCTTAATATTAGGCAGTGAAAGGATAGTGGACAAATGAAAATACATAGAATCTATGGGCATGGTATGCAAAAAATTTGTCATCTACAAGCTTTCATGTTGAAATGAATGGCTACCAAGAGCCATAAATCCTTAATTTTGTAAAACTTTATTATAATATATTAATATATATACAAGCTAAATGTCTTTTGCCTAAAAAAAATTAATTATTCCATGACACCTTATAATTAATTAAATATCAATTACCCTATAGTCTTTCCTAAATTAATTAAATATTGTATTATTCAATTAATATAAGCTTAGTCCATATTATTTTAAATCCCCTAATCTCAATCAAGTTAATAAATATATTATTAATTAGCTTTATCCACATCCTAATCCTCATTAATTTTTTCTCTAATTTTAATTCTACCCATTCCCCCAAACTTGTAGACATGTGACATGTGTCCTACAAGCCTCTTAATGACTTGCATGCACATGTCACTATCCATATCCAAGTCATCATTTGACCTCTTTTCTCATTTGATGCTCACACATGCACAATATTCTCTTCCCCATGGATCCACCCTACACTTTCCATTTATCACCACTTGTCATATCTTCAAAGCCTACTCATCTTACACTTTGTCACTTTTGTTTCCACTTGTCAAAATCTTGTTCTTCCCAATGTGTGCTCACACATGTGTGAGCACACCTTTCCCTCCACTTATCACTTTCTTGTTCTTCCCAAGATGTGCTTACACATGGGTGAGCACACCTTGCTCTCTTTCACATGCTAGATGTCATATTCACATGCATCCACTTTGTGACATTTGTCACAATGCTAAGCCTTCACCATCTCCTTCAATCTCCACTGTCCATTTCACAAGATCTCAAACCTGCATTCCTTGATCCAAAAATCTATAAATTGAAGCCTTCTCATCCCATTTTGAATCATGCAATTTGAATTGGCTTGATGTATGCTGGAAATTTCCCAAGAGCAATCCATAATTATCAACACTTGAGCAAATCAACAAGTTTTTTGGTACAAATCTTGGGAGCTCAACCAATGTAGATAATTTTTTTTAAGGTATAATCAATTTGTATGTATTTTTTCCATGTTATTATTGATTTATCTTTGTTAAGATTTTATCCTTCTTCATTTTGGTATGCTCAGTGGGACCCACATCCCTTTCTAACAAGTTTTGTGTGAGTTTTGTTGAGATCTTACTTACAAGTTATGTTTTTGTGCTTAACTCTATAGATCGGTGCTTCTGTAGTGACAAGTTGCACCATCGTAGTGACTCCTGATGCATATGCTTCATCACATTATGTATTTGATTCAACATTCGGTACCTGTGCAGCAACCTGCAACGCCTATGCTTCTAAAATGGTGCCTCTGTTATTAAAAAAATTTAATCTTTTGGTTTAAGCTTTGTCTTATTTTCAATATTTTAGAAGCTTTTATAGGGTTGTTTTGTAGATTTTAAGTTAGTTTTAAATCAACCTAGGATTCATCTTTTATACTTTTCTTCCTTGACAACAATCACAAATTTTAAAAGAACAAAAAAAGTATAAAAAGGACCAAAACAATATCTGAAGGTTAAAACATAATTTGTATTTTATCATTTTCTTTCAAGATTTTGAACAATATTTTAAGGTTAAAATATAATTTTTAATTTTGTTTGGTAACCTAATCTCACAAATTTTAGCCATAGTGAACCTACGCTTTTGCAGAACATAGTTGTGCTTGTGCGTCGACCTATGATGCCTACACATGGCTTTGTGGCACCTCTATTTTAACATGTTGCACCTAAATTGACACATTTCATGCTTATGGTACATGAAACAACACCTCTATTTAAGGTAGAAGGCTTACATCCTTAGGTTTTAAATAAATGTTTTCCCAATCTTGTTTTGGTTATCTTAACTAATATCTAAAATGAAGTTTTCTCAATAACTTAAAGGCTTAAAAATAATTGTTCTTAACGGTTATTAAACATTCTCAACAAACAATCAAGCTCTTTGTTTTGTCAATTTTTATCAGGTGATTGTGGATTTTGCTCATATTTTTATGCAAAATTTCAAGACTATGAAATCATGCCTTCAAACCATTTAGTTGTGCTTCTATTTTTTACATCTTCATAGACTGTTGGTGCTTGCAAAGAGACTTTTTACGCTTATGAGTCAAATTTCAACACCTCTATTTAGTAGAACAATGCCTACATCGGGTATAATTTCTTAACTATCTACATTTTTGCACTTCTGATAATGACTATTGCACTTCTATGTAGACTTTTTGTGCCTTTGTTTGACAAAGATGCGCGTTTGTTATAGTTTTTCAATTTTGATTATCTTCTTATATTTTTGCTAACTTTTTGAGACTAACAAGTGGTGTAGTTGGTTAAGCCTATTCAAAACTCAATTTGAAACTACTAACTCGTGGTTTTGCAGATTCATGAGTCCAAGACCCTTATTTCCCATTAAATTAGGCACTAAAGTTAGAGTAGGGGAAATTAATCTTGTTTTCTTTGTTTGGAGGGTTGCATAGGCATATGCTCTCCCCTTGTGCTTAGAGTGATCTTGGGGATTAGAAATATTACATTTTCTCATTTTATTTTATATTAGAATCTAGTACTTGCTATTTTTGTGTGTATTCTCTCTCCTCACACCTAGTATGTTATTGGGGATCAAAAACACATAAATTATCCTTCCCTTTAGGAGGCTTAATTGGGGATTTCATCACCCCAAGGGACAACCTCAACCACATGTCGACAAGGTATATAAAGGGGGAGAATGAAATTTTTACCATAATCCAAGCATGTCATGTCTAGCAAAGCCTTGATTTCTAGGTGATTCCAGTACAAGAGTTGTAGGGTTGATCCAAGATTTATTTTTGAAAGTTATTGATCCACGCTTGTGATGGGATAGTGTTCAAATTTGTGCCTCATGTACCCTTGAGGTATTTGGAGGATGCCCCTGGAGAACTTGTAAAGCCTAGTTTAAGACCATTCAGTCATAGCTTAGTGTGGTGGAGGTTACAACTGATCATGCCCAAAGCTACTCACCCTGTATGACCTTTTGTTGAGTTGACACATATACCTTGGTTGGGCCTTATCCTTCTAAGGTAAGGAATGTAAAGGTGGTACATGACCTTTGCATACCCTAGGTCACCCATTAAATTGGAAGTATTAGCCTTTGGTTGGTGATCCCACATTAAGTTTATAATCTCATTTGAATAATTTTAAGATTGTGAAAATATTCCTAGCATGTCTTCATGTGCTAAACTAGTGATAATCCACTCAACTTCAATAGCTAAAAATAGCCTTTTTAGCCTAAAAAATTCAAGTCAAATGACCAATGTGTTTTCTTGTGTGAACATGTCTCTTGCCAAAGTCTAGACTATAGAATTATGCCTCTGTCATACCTAGTTATGCTTGCACTCTATCCAATTGTACATGTCAAACCACACCTATGATCTGTAACGCCCCGCCACGTAACCCTAGAGGAAGTTGCAATTAACTACTCAAACACACTAATTTTTTTTTTTTAAAGGTGCAATTAACATGCAAGTTCACTACCCATTGCCAACAACCTGTAAGATTATGAGACTGGGATTAATTTAAAACCCACAACAACATAAATGAATCCAAAACATTTATCTACTTAAGAATTAAAACACATACATTCCATACAAGATAAATTAAATCATACAATAAGAGTTACAATAAGTTTTCAAATAACAATAATTTAACAAAAGATTACATCTCTCATTCCCCGAATGAGGTAAAACCAATAAGAGTGATTACAAATTACAATCTTCCACCTCGATTACAAATGAGGGGTAATAAATTACAAGATCAACTGAAATGAATAAAGCATGAAATGTAACTGGATCCCACAAGCTCTTCAACTGAAAAATCTCGTCAACACAAACAAGAAGAAAACCCAACAAAGAAGGTGCACATTCCACCCAACCAAGTGGTACCCGAAGGCCCACCCCCTATGCTAGGAGATAGTAACAAGGATTCCTAGACAAGCCCATCTACCTCTAGACACAAGCTAACATAGAATGACTCATACTAACACAACCAATCATAGGTACAACACAAGTACAACTCTAACATGGTCACATTTCTTCCAGATATAAAACAAATCAGGTATGCTAAGGAAACCATACACATAAAATTAAATACCAACTGTTTTCCTAGACAGAGTGTCATCACAAAGCTTGTCATGAGTTACCCACTGCGGATCTTTTAGGCCCCGACCCCATAATTAAGGGATATCCTAGAGACCTCAATTGACCCTCAGCCCTCATACTTACTAATGCAGGATCAAATACCTCTCATAAAACAAGGTAGTCAACCTTGGCCATTCCAGGCCCTTCCCACTCACCCCAAGCCTAAACAAGCACTCACGACTATGAATGAGGCTAGAACTTATCTTTTTAGTGTGAAATACTACCTAAACTTCTAAGTACATTGTTTTAGTTATCACTTGATTAAACCACCTCCGAAGGTTACCCAGTCTTACCTCTTAGGGCTCTGGCCCCTAATGGAAGCCACTCTTCTACTTGACAACACACATTCAAACCAATTACCAAGGGAACCCAAGTGCATACAAAAATAGATATTACAACCACTCCAACTCTAGGAGGAAACATATTCTAAAACTCACTCCAACATTGGAGGCAACAAATCACATAATCCACTCCTTCCAAAGGAGGCACAAATCATTCCCGTTCGTGGAAACCAGGTAATTAGCTAGATACAACTCTACGCACTACCCAAGGCAATTCTAAGGTTGACTAACATAATATGGAAACCCCAACTAACTTAAAAAAAACCCATCTGGAAGACTTATCAACACTTCTAAACAATTTCCCCCCAAAGCGAAAATAGAAGAAATTTACATTTAAGAAGAGCAATTAAATGGGAATTAAATCTACTTTGGATTTCCTAAATCCACTTCCTTTAATAACAATCAGTAATTTATTGCTCAATAAAATTGATTTAATACTGTCTCTTTCAGACAAAGGATGAAATTTAAACCAAATATTTAATTCCCTAATTGCTTCTAAATAATAATAAAATAAAGCATTTACTTCTACTATTAGAACATATCATTTAAAAATAAGTATTTCTCCTTTTCAAAATAATTCATTTTAAAAAAAATTAATTAATTCCTCTATTAAAACACATTACTTTTAAATAAAATATTTGATATGATAAAACATATTATTTTAATCATCCCATAATTGAACTATTACATATTAATTTAAAATTTCTCCAATTGCATTTAAAACCTAGCATTATTTAAAACGACAGTTTAATATATATATTAAATTTTATAACTCAACTATATATATATAATAATATACATATATGTATACATATAATATATATCCTCATATTATATATATGCATACATATAAATTATTTATATACTATATATATATTTTATTAATTACATATATTAATATTTTAATATTATATGAATATAATATAAAACATTAATACATATTTTATAAAATATATATATTAATATTTTACTATTTTATTAAAATAGGTTTTAAATGCAATTGGAGAAATTTTAAATTAATATGTAATAGTCGAATTATGGGATGATTAAAATAATATGTTTTATTAGATCAAATATTGGATTTAAAAGTAATGTGTTTTAGTAGAGGAATTAATTGATTTTTTAAAAAATGAATTATTTTGAAAAGGAGAAATAGTTATTTTTAAATGATATGTTCTGATAGTAGAAGTAACTGCTTTATTTTATTATTATTTACAAGCAATTAGGGAATTAAATATTTGGTTTAAATTTCATCCTTTGTCTGAAAGAGACAGTATTAAATCAATTTTATTGAGCAATAAATTACTGATTGTTATTAAAGGAAGTAGATTTAGGAAATCCAAAGTAGATTTAATTCCCGTTTAATTGCTCTTTTTAAATGTAAATTTATTTTGTTTTTGCTTTGGGGGGAAATTGTTTAGAAGCGTTGATAAGTCTTCCAGATGGGTTTTTTTTAGTTAGTTGGAGTTTCCATATTATGTTAGTCAACCTTTGAATTGCCTTGGGTAGTGCGTAAAGTTGTATCTAGCTAATTAACCAGTTTCCACGAACGGGGATGATTTGTGCCTCCTTTGGAAGGAGTGGATTATGTGATTTGTTGCCTCCAATGTTGGAGTGAGTTTCAGTATATGTTTCCTCCTAGAGTTGGAGTGGTTGTAATATCTATTTTTGTATGCACTTGGGTTCCCTTGGTAATTGGTTTGAATGTGTGTTGTCAAGTAGAAGAGTGGCTTCCATTAGGGGCCAGAGCCCGTAAGAGGTAAGATTGGGTAACCTTCGGAGGTGGTTTAATCAAGTGATAACTAAAACAATTTACTTAGAAGTTTAGGTAGTATTTCACTCTAAAAAGATAAGTTCTAGCCTCATTCATAGTCTCAAGTGCTTGTTTAGGCTTGGGGTGAGTGGGAAGGCCCTGGAATGGCCAAGGTTGACTACCTATTTTTTATGAGAGGTATTTGATCCCGCATTAGTAAGTATGAGGGCCGGGGGTCGGTTGAGGTCTCCAGGATATTCCTTAATTAGGGGGTCGTGTCCTATGAAGATCCGTAGTGGGTAACTCATGACAAGCTGTGTGATGACACTATGTCTAGGACAACAGTTGGTATTTGATTTTATGTGTATGGTTTCCTTAGCGTACCTGATTTTTTTATATCTGGAAGCAATGTGACCATGTTAGAGTTGTACTTGTGTTGTACCTGTGATTGGCTATGTCAGTATGAGTCAGTCTGTGTCAGCCTATGTCTAGAGGTAGATGGGCTTCTCTAGGAATCCTTGTTACTAACTCCTAGCATGGGGGGTGGGTCTTCGGGTACCACTTGGTTGGATGGAATGTGCACCTTCTCTGTTGGGTTTTCTTCTTGTTCGTGTTGACGAGATTTTCAGTTGGAGAGCTCGTGGGATCCAGTTACATTTCATGCTTTATTCATTTCAATTGATCTTGTAATTTATTACCCCTCATTTGTAATCAAGGTGGAAGATTGTAATTTGTAATCACTCTTATTGGTTTTACCTCATTCGGGGAATGAGAGATATAATCTTTTGTTAAATTATTGTTATTTGAAAACTTATTGTAACTCTTATTGTATGATGTAATTTATCTTGTATGGAATGTATGTGTTCTAATTCTTAAGTAGATAAATGTTTTGGATTCATTTATGTTGTTGTGGGTTTGAAAGTAATCCCAGTCTCATAACCTTAGAGGTTGTTGACAATGGGTAGTGAACTTGCATGTTAATTGTACCTTTTAAAAAAAAAAATTAGTGTGTTTGAGTAGTTAATTGCAACTTCCTCTAGGGTTACGTGGCGGAGCGTTACATGATCTATAAATTTGTGCATGTGCTCTACCAAACTATGCCTGCATTGTGTTAAATAGAATTTTTTCTTTGAAAAACTATCTCTATCAAACTACACTTAAGCTCTATAAGATGCACATGTTTGTCACACTACACCTGAGAACTATAAAACTATGCCTACATGTGTCCTAGAAAATAGAGAACATCCAACAATTACCAACATATATCCTTGATTAGAAGCTCATATTTTGCAATTCATATTCTAACCATAGGCCTATCTCCTTCATTATCATTTCCCTATCCAAATTATCCTTCCATCCTTCACATCACTTGGACTTACCATTAATCCTTATTTCTTATTTATCACATCATCCTAGCTAGTCTCCTTGATTTTAATCACCCATCCTAAAAATCTCAATCATACCTAATCATCCTCTCATCTTCATCCTTACAAATCAAAATTTTATCAAAATTTAGATCTAGATCCTTACATATCATCCTTTAACATAGGTGTTGCTTAAGAATTTGTCTATCTTAAGTAATATTCTTAGTTAGCCAATAATTTTGGATTATTTAGCTAAAGGATAAGGCTCCATTGAGTTAAGTGTTATCTCTAAAACTTGTACCCGAACTGAGTTGTGAAACTCAATTAGCTAGAGAAACATGAGAGCATTCTTGGGTTGTGGGTCACCCAAAATGATAATGAACCTCCGGATAGGCCAAATTCCTAGTTGGTTATCACCTATACTACTGATTTTCTCTTAGGAAAAGGGATAAGGATAAATTGAAAATGATAAAACTGAAAAATGGTAAAAACTAATCTATGGTGATACACCTAACTTTAAATTGGACATGAAAACTAGAAAACTATGACACTTGATTTTGACTGATAGTGAAAGCACTTGCACAACTCATTATAGACTAGATTTTGAATTAATATTTCACTAAGAGGACAGAAAGCATAAACTCATAAATGGAAAATGAATTCACAATTAAAAGTTATATGCATTTTTAAGACACTCCTAGCAACTTGCGAAAACAAGTTTTTTGTAGAAAAAGGTACAAATTAAGAGACAAAGTTATAAGGAAAAAAGGATAATTTCACTAATAACTTGATCAATCTTTTGGATATACACAAGAAATGCAACAATAAGAAGGAAAAAATTCCATTACCAACTATCTCCAAGGTATAAATTGTATTTCGTATCCCAAGAGTTACAAAAAATGCCAAATATTGTGCCAAAGGACTGTAAAAGTCACTAAGTCTAAATTTGCATTATCAGAATTGGCTCAATAATGAGTTACAAAAGTGACTAAGTATAAAGCTTCAAACAGTTCCACCAAAAAAGGAACTAGAAACATCTTGGGTCGGATGCAACAATAAACCCACAAATCTAGCCTCTAGATCTACTCTGAATGTGCTCCAAAAGGTGGAAAAAGTCAAGCTTGACCATTTCAAAGATAAAAGCATCATAAAACACCCCCTAGATGCTCTCAAGTACTCATCAAGGCAAATAAAAGCTCCTAAATGTCCTCCACATGTTTGCAAACTGAAAATAACCTCCTCCATTATGCTTGCATCGACATAAATCCTCAACTATATCTCCTTCATGACTTGGTCAAATATTGAAAACCACATCTTTTACATCTAATTTCAGATTAAAATAAAATTTATTCCTAAGTTATTTATAAATTATCACCTCAGGTAAATGTTTTACATTTCAAATAGAAAGAAAAATTAAATTAAGTTGTTTGACTTGGTTATAGGAAACAACTTAGAGCATAAGTCAAAAAGACTTATCACTACAAAGCATAAGGGATGAATAAGTTTAGAACTTATAAGGAAAAATAAACCCCGACGGGCTTCATAAATTTGCAAATTTGTTTATAAAAAAAGGTAAAAAATGTGACTAAGACATTGGCATATGCTAGGGAAAAACCCTAAGTAACAAAAATGAGGGCAAAAACTGAAAGCATCATTCCCTTTTTTACTTGAAGCTTCAAGAAGAAGCTAAGAGCATCGGCCTAGGGTTTCATTGAAGTTTTCTGGAAGGCTTCTTAGCACGAACTGAGGATTTCATGGCAGATTGCGAGCTACAAAAGAACTTTTCCTGCATTTCCCATAGCAAAGATACCCAAAAACTCAAGGTAAGCTTTCGAGATCATTATATCTCATTTTCTGAGAATAAAATAACTCATTTTGAGTTTATCTTCAAACACATTCTCTGGTATTTTTATATCTCTATGCTTCTCATGTGTATCAGCAGAAGATAGAAGAAAATGAAACATTTTTTTGTTAAATTTTTTAATATCTCATCATTATAGGTTGTGGTCTCATGATTTTCTTTTGCATTTTATGGTATTTCATTTCATTTAAATTCAAAGATTTCAATGGCCACTATTCTAAAGCATCCTGGTATAGGAATTCAAGGATTTTTGTGCATTGTTAATGGTTTCTTACCTTTTCAAGACCACGGTTTTGCACTATCATTCATGGAAAAGATAACAAATACTCTCCCTCCTACTTTGTCATTGGAATCATGAGGCTTCTGCAAATAAATTTAGGGCCTCTTGCTTTTGTTTATGTCTAACCCCTATGATGAATGTTCCTAGGTTTTCATGAGCATTTTTTGGTGTCTTCACTTAACACTTGAGGGTTTCTATCATATATGAGGACCATTCCGCACTTTTCCCCTCATTCATATATTTCCACAATAAAAACAAAAGCGAGCTTCAATTTACCCTTCCTTTCGATGCATACAAAGATAAAATCATTTTCATGTTATTTCTATGCATACTCCTATAGATTTAGACATTTATGTACATGAATGGTGGAGTTTGGGCCATGACCATACTGGGTAACACTTAGTCTTTGTATTTCTCTTCCATAGCCATATTTTATTTCTTCAAGTTCTTAAATTTGTTATTGAGTTCTATCTTTCTTCATGGATATGTTGGGTTGAACTCGTGCCCTTCTTGAAAATGACCATACTTTGGCTTAGCCTCGTGATTTAAGCACTATGAAAAATTGTTTTCAGACAAAAACCCAACTGGGTTTGTTTCATTTAATTTTTTCCATCAAATTTTTATTTCTTCATCGTAGATCTCTGAAAGTTGGAAAAACAACACAACTTGGCCCTCATGAAAATAGGGTTTCCTTGAACTCTATGCAATTTCTCACAGGTCCTTCCTTCTTATTTCAGTAACTTGTCTCTATGCCACTTGCTTTATGATGATTAATTTGTGACCAAAGTCACTATCCTCTATCTCGAAGTTACTAAGGACTACCTCGATGTCAATCATGCATATAACTGTTATCATAGAATGACACTATTTTTCTTGCAAGGTCCTCACATATATTAGACCATCTGAATATTGCAGAGGAAAAATAAAGCAAACATACTATCTACTTCTTACAAACTGCCTCACTAAATTTGATACTATTATGAGATGACTTCACTTTGTGTAGTTGTAGACTCATGACACTCTAATACAAGATCATTTGGCCATGACCTTTGCCTTTATTGCATAACCTGAATGACATGATTGGAAAGATTCAAGGTTATCATACTCATAATCCAAAAGATATTACATGACTTTTATTTATCTCATTTTCTGATATGTTTTACTAAAGTCCTCAAGGAATAATGATGAATGATCTTAGCATAAGCATATTCAGCCCTTTGGTGGTGTTGTTCTTGATTGCCACTGTCACTTTCTATCACACATTATCCATCCTGAACTGTCACTGCCATGTATTAAAGGTTGTCCCTTAATGTTAATTGTCCTTTCAATGACAGTCCTCTTATACACTGTCTTATGCAGACTTTTATCAACATTCTCACTTCTTTTCCTTTGAAAGTGAAAGTTGCCCTATACTAATTGGCATGCTTTGATTTTGAGAATACTATCTCATGCCATGTGATTGTATTTGGTGATACCATTGTTTAGTTTTTATAACATCGTGATTCCCTTGAGTATCAATTTGTCATTTATACCAGCAAACTCATCATCTTTACTACTATGAATGATGAATTAACTCCTCTCAATAGTATCAGAATGTCATGAAAGACTTAACAAACTTATCTTGTTAGAACACAAAATAATGGCATATTGGGCTCAACCCTTGTGGGAGCCACATCTACCCCATGTGTTGTAATTGGATGAATTAAGACAACAATTTAACTTTTCCTATATCTGCACAGGAAACAAACAAGTTAGAAAAAACATGTGCATGTTTTAGGTGTGTTTGATGACTTCATTAGTTTTCCTAAACACCTAAATTATGCATTGCTTGTTTGATTCATTTGGAAGATCATTTTATATATGTATAAGTGCTTGCTCATGTATGGTTTGAGACTTTTCATTGCTTAGAGAATTTCTCTAACACCATTTCTATTTCTAGATGAAGGAACTAGGAGAAAAATGGAGCTGGGAAGGACACAAACAACAAAAATCAGCGGCTGGACAAGACGACACAACAAGAACTAGTCATTCTCAGGCAATGACTGGTCTCCCTCCCTACATGAACATTAATTTCATTCACTTATTCATGTATATTCTTTTCTTTAATTGCATTGAAAAATTAAAGCCAATCTCATGGCTTGTGTGAGATAATGTATATTTTTACATTCAATAAAGATTACTACTCTGTTTAGAAAATATTTGTGTAAATCCTTCTTTTGTTACATGCACTTGTATGGATGCAATAATTTATAAAATGTATTCTTTTTGGATTATTTCATTTATGCAATTGAATGCAATGAAGGAAATATTTAAAATGTAGCTCTTCTCAGTTTAAAAATAAACAAGCTCTACTTGATTGAGCTATAAGTGAAAATCTAGTAATATTTCTGGTGATATATGTTGCATGTTTGCCTATGAAATATCCTGACCAATTTCCTATACCTATCCTTGGGCACGGATTCACTCAAAAACTAGGCTCATAACTTAGGAAAATAGACTCAAAACTTTTGTAACTCAAATTTGATATGGGTGACATCCTGACACTTATTGAAACAAAACAGCAGAAAGGAAACTAACTAACTATGCTAAAACAACACTTAGGGAATGAAAAATTGCAATTAAAATACATTGCAAAAAGACTTATTGAAAGCATAAACCTAACCTAATTTATACAAAGGTAAATCATAGCTCAAAACAACGTTTTAGGTGAATCCCATTAACTGGGATAGGCAAGATTTCTCCATCCATCTTTGATAACTAGAATGCATTGTGCTCCTTGGATTCAGTAATGACAAATGAGCCACTCTAGAAGTTGTCAAACTTCGTGTGCTTACCTGGATTGCTTTTCAATTCATCCCATTTTAGCAAAATATCACCTTCTCTGAACACTCTGGGAGTTGATTTCTTATCAAAGACTCTCTTTGTTTAGAGCTGATGATACTCCAAAGACTTCATTGCCTTATCTCTTGTCTCTTCTAGCTCCATGAGCTTAGCATATCTAATGGACATTAGGTCCAGATCTTCAAACATCTCCAATTGATGTACAATATCAAGAGTTGGCAGCTCTATAGATAAAGGCAACCTTGCCTCCTTACCCTAAACCAGTACATATGGAGAATTTCCAATAGATCTCTTAGGGGTTATTCTATCTATCCATAGAGTAGATTTCAATGTAGTGTGCCAAGTCCTTTGATTATCCTCAAAGGTTCTTTTAACAATCCTGATCAGATTCTTATTAGTACTTTCAGCCAAACCATTACCCTATGGGTAATAATTAGAATAGGTATTCAAATGAATGTCATTATTAATAGCCCAATCACTCACTCTTAAATTGACAAATGCTAAGGCATTATCTGAGATAATTGAATCGGGTACTCCAAACCTGGTGACTATATCTTTATAAAATCTCAAAACAAAAGATTCATTAGCTTATTTCAAAGCTATTTCTTTTGTCTGCCATGTTAAGTAGTCAGTTGTTGTAAGTACCCACCTGTGGCCAACACTAGAAGGTGGATTTATTGGTCCAATAAAATCAATGCCCCATCTCATGAAGGGTTGCTCAACTTGAATCGGCTACAAAGGAAAAACTGACAACCTCTCTTTTCCTGCAAAAAGAACACACTTTATACTCTTTCTTGCCCAAGCATGGGCATTCTTAAACAAGCTAGGCTAGTAATAGCCAGCTCTCATAATATTCCATGTAGTTGTTCTTGGGGAAAAATGACCTCCTACGGTTCCATCATGGAACTCATGAAGCACCTTTTTTTGTTTGATTAGTGTCAATACATCTTAACAAAACACCATTCAGATCTTTCCTAAAAATAATGTTATCAATCAAGACATATGGTATTGACTACAACCTGAAGTATATTCTTTTAGCTTTGTCCAAGCTTGGTGGAAATTCACCAGTTTGTAGAAAATGGGTCATATCGTGAACCCAACCTACATCTAACACAGGTGAAACATCCTAAATATTATTATCATTTACTAAAACAGTCTCTAATTCTTATTCATGTTCATTTTCAGGACTTGAGGCCAATTGTTCACACAGTCCTCTACCTCTGACAAGCTTTGTGATCTTGATATCAACATCAAACTCCATGACTCTTGTGATCCACCGTACTCTTTTCTCATTCAGGTCTTTGCTTAGCAAAATTCGTTTACACTAGGATGTGGAACCATAACATGAATCTTGTTGTTAGAGACTAAAGGCTTAAATTTATTTAAGCTCCTGATCACAACAAGAACATGTTTCTCAACAAAAGTATATTTCTGCTCATAATCAACTAAACCTTGATTGAAAAAGGTTATTGGCTATTCTAAATCATAATTATTTTTTTGAACTAGCATATCAAAAATTGAACTTAAGCTACCAAAAGAATACAGAGTGAAATATTTTGAAAAATATAGATTTACCAGAGTGGGAGCTGATGCTAAAGCCTCCTTAACTGCTTCAAAACTATACTTGGATTCTCTAGTCCAACTGAAAATTGCGTTCTTATTTAACATGGTTGTCAAAGGCTGTAAAATATTTACAACATCAGGTATAAACCTTCTTACAAAATTAATTATGCCTAACAAAATCTATAGACCTTTCTTGTAATTGGGTAATGGCAGCTCTAAGATAGCTTTAACTCTCTTAGGATCAATGGTGATCCCCTATTTTGATACTATGTGTCTAAGAATCTTTCCTTCATGGAAATCAAAGACACTCTTCTTCGGATTAAGGGATATACCAAATTTCCTACATTTTTTCAAACACATGTTTCAGATGTAACAGATGCTCATCAACATTCTTGGAGAATACTGTGACATCATCTAAATAAATCAGCACAATCTTATTAATCAAACCTTGAAATGCCATATCCATGGCCCTCTAAAATGTGGTGTCATCATTAGATAAACCAAAAGGCATTCTCTTGTAGGCCATAGTGCCCCATTTTTTTTGTAAAAGCAGTTTTAAACTGGTCTTCCTCTTTGAAAAACACCTGGTTATAACTAGAATAACCATCTAATAAGGAAAATATCTCTAAACCAACAACTACTTGAAGGATCTACTCCATGGAGGGCAATGGGTAATGATCTTTCAATGATGCTATGTTAAGATCCCTAAAGTCTACATAGAATCTTATCTCTTAGTTTTTATTTCTAATAGGTACACGGTTAGATACCCATGAGGTGTGTTTAATTAGAAATATTATACACCCCTCAACCATTTTGGCCAGCTCTTTAATCATAAGAGGCTCTAACTTAGGGTTTAAAGGCCTTTATTTCTACCTAACAGGCTTAGCATCAAGTTCTAACTCAATGGTATGCTAGGAAATATGGGGATCAAACCCTTTTAAATATGAGTACTCCCAAGAAAATACATCATGAAATTCTTGACATAAAGCAGCAAAAGCTTGTTTATCTTTAGATGAATAGAATTTTCCTATCTTAAGGAGCTTACCTTTGAAAATATCCAGCTCTTCATAGTGTTCTTCTTTGATCTGAAAACCAACTTTACCCTTCTTAAGCTGATTATTAGTGCTGAAAATTGAATCCAATGTAAAAAGACCCTTGGGTAACTTATTTGTGTTCAGTTGTATGACCTGATCATCATACTTCTGCTTAAGATTTTCTTGATTCACCCAAAAAACTGATCTTCTTCAAGCAAAAAAGACAAAATTTGTTCATCATTGTTAGACACTTTCCAATGAACATTGTTATCAGGAATTGATGGCCTGACTACAAACTTCACATACTATTGTATTTTCTCCTTCTTTAGATCATTGGGAAAGTCAAACTATGCTCCAATGGTTGCAAGCCTATCTGCATGTTTGTTCTAATTCTGGGAACAAAAACCAAGTTAAATGCACTAAATTATTCAATCGTATCCCAGACTTTGTTTATGTATGACTTCAAGGTGTCATTCTTGGCAACACTCAGGCCTCTTACTTGATTAACAATCAGCTCACTATCTCCATAAACCTTCAAATAGATTACTCCATTTTCCTTTCCCATTCAAGACCTTGAATAAGTCCTTCATACTCAGCAGTGTTGTTAGAGCATGCAAAGGCAAAATGAAATGCAGAAAAATAATTATCACCTTGTGGGGACAGAGGAATTGCAACTCCACCAACTCCATTCTTACTTCTGGAACCATCAAAAAACATTTCCCAAAGCTCTTCTTGTTTCTTAAAGAACTGATCCATACTCTTTTCAAGGTTTGGAACTTCTGGATCAAGTTCATGCAACATATAGATACCCATTCCAACATCTTGAATATGATCCTCATGATTATCCACCACATTTTTTGCTGCTCACTCATGTAACAGTATATTAGGTACACCTTCAGCTTGCAGCTCTTGAGTAGAAGAAAGCTCACTGTCATCAAAACAACACAATTTATGTCTGCAACACTAGGAACAACATTAATCACACTTGGATTATAATTTTATATATGGTGATTGGCCAATTTCTTAGATTTTATGCTAACCTTAGTTCCATATCTCATTCTAAATAACATATGTGACCAGTCAGCAAACACATAACCTCCTATCTTGGCTATAAAGTCTCTTGAGAGACACAAGGCAAAGAAAGGTGGTAGATCTATGACACATATATCTTGAGGAACTAAAAAAATTGGGCAAGCATGAAGTTTAAGGCTTGGACCCTTGATGACACCTATGGTATTAATTGAGGTTCCATCTAACTGGACAACCCCCTTCTCTAAAGGCTAATATTTTAGTCCTAGTCTATCAACAATCTATTTTGGCATCACAGAGCTACTAGATCAACTATCTATCATACAATTATGGATTATTTTATCACCTATTATCAAAGAAACATAAAATGGAGGTGGTTTGACATCCTTACCCATTTCTTTGTTGGGTTGTTTTTTGTTGTCTTGAGGAGTGTTTGTTAAAACAACTCTAACCTGACCTACTGATGGCTCATCAGTCACCTTTAAATGTGACAAAGTTGACTGTAACATGTCCTTTTGACTTGGGATAGCTAATGAATCCCACATTGACATTGTTACACTCATATTTTTCATGTTATCAATAATATTAAAAGGCACGGCTAGATTTACCTTTTGATGGGTCTTTACACCAGCATGATCTGCTTGCAAGTGTGGCTTCTCCTTGGCAGCTCCTTGAGAATTCCTCTACAAAATGTGAGGAAATTTTGATGTAGATGGTTCAACATCTGCTACTTTCCCTTTATCAATTGTTTTCTCAAGCTCAAAATCTCTTTTATTTGCTCTTGTGCTTGCTGCAGCTGTAGACTCATTTGCATCAACTCCACATAATTCTTCTCCTTGCTAGTTTAGCAGAGTAGCATCATTTATAGGTTGCTCCTATTGTTGTGGAGCTCCATCAATAGGTATGTTAGGTTGTGAACTTGGAGCACTCTACACCATTAATTTTTGATTAATGAGTCCATTGGAGCATGTGGCTTGATTGTGAGGTTGGTTGCAAGGATAGCACCACTCATACTCTGCTGCAAGGTTGTTCTAAATAAGGATAAGGTCCCTAGATGCACTAACAGGTGTTGTATTATATGTCTGAAAAGGCCTTGAATTTACATTTTGCCTTGGACCTTGGTAGTTACCCTGGTATGGATTCCTATTACCTTGGTACTACTGTTGTTGACCTTGGTAAGGCTGATTTCCTCCTTGGTGTTGTTGTTGATAAGGTCTGCTATGAGATTGTTGCTTCTCTAAGCTCACCAACTTGTTACCAAAAGTTTGAAGTAGACTTTTGATCTCGTATAGCTCTTGAGATGAGATTGGAACGATAGATTCTTGAGCAACAATAGCTAGAACAACAACAGTTAAAGTTGGTACAGTCAAAAAAGGTGCAAAAGGTGGTATCTGCAAAAGCATGTTAGGCTGAATATCTAGAAAGATAGGCATTGGAGGCGTAGGAGCAATCTTACCAACCTATATTAAACTATTTTCAGCTCTGATTGCTACCTCATATGCATTTGGTAAAGACACTCCTCCCTTTGATTGTATCATGACTGATATATCATTGTTTAAAGCCCTTAGATAGTATAAGAAGGTATACTCAAGAGAAGGCCCTACTGTTTCAAGTATCCTAAACTAATTCCTCTAAAAATGGAAGTTGAAGTTCATCATTTTCTACTAAGGAGCCCTTTTAATGGTTGTAAGCTTCTCAACCAGTGACAAGTGATCAAACTTGTCCTGGAACTGCTTGTGCAACTTATCTCCTAACCCATCCCAATTTGTAATAGTACCAACTGCTAGGCCTATAAACCACTGCAATGCCTTGCCTTTGAATGATGCAGCCAACAGTCTAACAACTACATCCTCCTAATTTATGTGGTGAACACCACACAATGAGGATACATCTCTTATGTGCTCAATTGGGGTAGTCTAATCCTCCCCAGTAAAAATTGGTAAACTCTTGAGGGCAGCCACTAGTATGTCATTGTGTTGTGCAAGATTTAATGGACTACCTCCATTAAATGGCACAAAGGGTTGTTTTCTTGCCATTGGATGTGGCCGAGGTGGATTTTTCTATGTTTGAAAAGCAACTGCAAAACTTGCTGAAGCACTAGAACTTAAATATGTAAATGTAGCAAAACCTTAGGAAGCAACAAAAGAAACTTTCCTTGGGTTGCTTGAAGGCGAGTTTGTTGTTCTGAAGCTTGGTGAAGCAAAAAGAGTCTCACTCTGCCTCTTGGATGGTCTACCTCTCCTCCTTGGTGGTGAGAAAATAGATTTAGGTCTTACACCAGGTGGTGTCAATTGAACCCTCTTTAATGGAGGAGTTTGTTTTGCTATTTTGTCTTGTCTTTTGGGTGGTGATAGTTGCAAAAACTCAAAATCTTTAATGCTTCTTGTTTTTATTTTTCTCGTGTGTTGTAACAACACTGGCTCTATTGTTTTTTCCCTTCTCAGAGTCGCCATATATGCAAATGCAACCTCTTAAAAGGCCTAAACTTGCTGGTTGCATATCAAACCAGCAAAACGTTGAAAAATGTGTCTTAGCGGGCATGCCAAAAATTATTCTCTTAAACTTGCACCCGAACTGAGTTGTGAAACTCAGTTAGCTAGAGAAACATGGGAGCATTCTTAGGTTGTGGGTCACCCAAAATGAGAATGAACCTCCAGATAGGTCGGCTTCCTATCTGGTTATCACCTATACTACTGATTTTCTCTTAGGAAAAGGGAGAAGGATAAACTAAAAATGGTAAAAACTAATCTATGGTGATACACCTAAGTGGACATGAAAACCAAAAAAATATGACATTTGATTTTGATTGATAGTGAAAGAACTTTCAAAACTCATTACATACTAGCTTTTGCATTAATATTTCACTAAGAGGACATAAAACATAAACTCATAAATGGAAAATTAATTCACAATTAAAAATATGCATTTTTAAGACACTCCTAGCATCCTGTGTAAACAAGATTTTCATAGAAAAAGGTACAAATTAAGAGACAAAGTTATAAGGAAAAAAGGATAATTTCACTAATAACTTGATCCATCTTCTGGATATACACAATAATTGCAACAATAAGAAAAAAAAAAATTCATTACCATCTATCTCCAAGGTATAAACTATATTTAATATCCCAAGAGTTACAAAAAATGCCAAATACTATGCCAAAGGACTGTAAAAGTCACTAAGTCTGAATTTGCATAATCAAAATTGACTCAATAATGAGTTACAAAAGTGACTAAGTAGAAAGCTTCAAATAGTTCCACCAAAAAAGGAACTAGAAGCATCTTGGGTCGGATGCAACAATAAACCCACAAATCTAGCCTCTAGATCTACTCCAAATGTGCTTCAAAAGGTGGAAAAAGTCAAGCTTGACCATGTCAAAGATAAAAGCATCATAAAACACCCCCTAGATGCTCTCAAGTCCTCATCAAGGCAAATAAAAGCTCCTAAATGTCCTCCACATGTTTGCAAACTGAAAATAACCTCCTCCATTATGCTTGCATTGACATAAATCCTCAACTATATCTCCTTCATGACTTGGTCAAATATTGAAAACCACATCTTTTACATCTAATTTCACATTAAAATAACATTTTTTACTGTTATTTATTAAATATCACCTAAGGAAAATATTTTACATTTCAAATAGAAAGCAAAATTAAATGAAGTTGTTTGACTTGGTCATAGGAAACAACTTAGAGCATAATTCAAAAAGACTTATCACTACAAAGCATAAGGTATGAATAAGTTTAAAACTTATAAGGCAAAAGAAACCCCCACGAGCTTCATAAATTTGCAAATTTGTTTAAAACAAAAAGGTAACAAATGCCACTAAGGAATTGGCATATGCTAGGGAAAAACCTTAAGTAACAAAAACGAGGGCAAAAAATGAAAGCATCATTCCATTTGTTACTTGAAGCTTTGAGAAGAAGCTAAGAGCACCACCCTAGGGTTTCATTGAAGTTTTTTGGAAGGCTTCTTAGCACCGCCAAATGTTTGCGGAAGCACAAACTGAGGATTTCATGGCAGATTGCGAGCTACATCAGAAGAACTTTTTCTACATTTCCCACAACAAAGATACCCAAAAAATCAAGGTAATATTTTAAGATCATTATATATCATTTTATGCAGAATAAAATAACTCATTTTGAGTTTATCTTCAAACACATTCTCTGGTATTTTCTGTATCTTCATGCTTCTCATGTGTATTAGCAAAAGATAGAAGAAAATGAAACATTTTTTTGTAAAATATTTTGATATCTCTTCGTTACAGGCTACGGTCTCATGATTTTCTTCTGCATTTTGTGGTATTTCATTTCATCTAAATACAAATATTTCCCTATATTTAAATGGTCACTATTTTGAAGCATCTTGGTTCAAGCATTGGAGGCTTTCTATGCATTTTTAATGGCTTCTTTCCTTTTCATTACCACGATTCCACACTATCATTCATGGAAACGATAACAAATACTCTCCCTCCTGCTTTTTCATTAGAATCATGAGGCTTCTACAAATAAATTTAGGGCCTCTTTCTTTTGTTTATGCTCGACCCCTATGATGAACGTTCCTAGGCTTTTGTGAGCATTTGTATGTGTCTTCACTTAACACTTGAGGGTTTCTATCATATATGAGGCTCATTCTACAATTTTCCCCTCATTCATATATTTCCATAATAAAAACAAGAGTGAGCTTCAATTTACCCTTCCTTTCAATGCATACAAAGATAAAATCATCTTCCTATTATTTCTATGAATACTCCTGTAGATTTAGACATTTATGTATATGAATGGTGGACTTTGGGCCACAACCATACTGGGTAACACTCAGTCTTTGTATTTCCTTTCCATAGCCATATATTGTTTCTTCAAGTGCTTAAAGTTGTTATTTAGTTCTATCTTTCTTCATGGCTATGCTAGGTTGAACTTGTGCCCTTCCTGAAAATGGCCATACTTTGGCTCGGCCTCATGATTTAAGCACTATAAAAAATTATTTACAGACAAAACACCAATTGGGTTTGTTTCATTTGATTTTTTCCATTAGTTTTTTCTTTCTTCATTGTAGATCTCTGAAAGTTGGAAAAAAAACACAACTCGGCCCTCATGAAAATAGGGTTTCCTTGAACTCTTTACAATTTATCATAGGTCCTTCCTTTTGATTTCAATAACTTGTATCTACACCACTTGCTTTATGATGATTAATTTGTGACCAAAGTCACTATCCTCTGTCTCAAAGTTACTAAGGACTACCTCTTGATGTCAATCATGCGTATAACTATTATCATAGAATGAAATTTTGTTTGCAAGGTCCTCACATATGTTAGACCATCTAAATTTTGCAAAGGAAAAATAAAGAAAAATAAAGCAAACATGCTATCTTCTTCTTACAAACTGCCTCACTAAAGTTGATATTGTTACAAGATGACTTCACTTCCTATAGTTGTAGACTCATGACACTCTAACACAAGAGAATTTGGCCATGAAATTTGCCTTTATTGCATAACTTGAATGACATGATTGGAAAGCTTCAAGGTTATCATACTCATAATCCAAAAGATATTACATGATTTTTATTTATCTCATTTTTTGATATGTTTTACTAAAGTCCTCAAGGAATAATGATGAATGACCTTAGCATAAGCATATTCACCCCTTTGGTGATGTTGTTCTTGATTTACACTATCACTTGTTGTCACACATCATCCATCCTAAACTATCACTACCATGTATTAATGGTTGTCCCTTAATGTTAACCGCCTTTTAAATGACACTCCTCTTATACACTGTCTTATGCAAACTTTTATCAACATTCTCACTTATTTTCCTTTGAAAGTGAAATTTTCCTTATACTAACTATCATGCTTTCATTTCAGGAATAATGTCTCATGCCATGTGATTGAATTTGGTGATACCATTGCTCAATTTTTATAACATCATGATTCTCTTGAGTATCGGTTTGTCATTTACACCAGCAAACTCATCATCTTTACTGCTATGAACGATGAATTCACTCCTCTCAATAGTATCACAATGTCATGAAAGACCTTAAAAAATTATCTTGTTATAACACAAAATAATGGCACACTAGGCTCAACCCTTGTGGGAGCCACATTTACCCCACATACTATAATTGGATGAATTATGACAACAATTTAACTTTTCCTATATCTACACAGGAAATAGACAAGTTAGAAAAAACATGTGCATGTTTTAGGTATGTTTGATGACTTCATTTGTTTTCCTAAACACCTAAAGTATGCATTGCTTGTTTGATTCATTTGGAAGATCAATTTATATATGTATAAGTGCTTTCTCATGTATGGTTTGATACTTTTCATTGCTTAGAGCATTGCTCTAACACCATTTTCTATTGCCAGATGCAAGAACTAGGAGAAAAATGGAGCTAGGAAAGACATAAGTAGCATGAAGCAGCGGTAGGTAAAGATGACACAACAAGAACCAATAATTCTTAGGAAATGATTGGTCTCCCTCCCTACATGCACATTACTTTCATTCACCTATTCATGTATATGCTTTTCTTTAATTGCATTGAAAAATTAAATTCAATCTCATGGCTTGTGTGAGATAATGTACATTTTTACATTCAATAAAGATTACTACTTTGTTCAGAAAAGATTTGTCTAAATCCTTCTTTTGTTACATGCACTTGTATGGATGCAGTAATTTGTAAAATGTAATCTTTTTGGATTATTTCATTTATGCAATTGAATGCAATGAAGGAAATATTTAAAATGTAGCTCTTCTCAGTTTAAAAATAAACAAGCTCTACTTGATTGAGCTATAAGTAAAAATACGATAACATTAAGCTCTTAAAAAATACCCTCTCTAATCTTTCTTAGGAACTTTTCTATCCTAATTAAGCAAAGATACCTCCTAAAGTAATTTTATCTCCAAGTATCTAGATTTTTATCTTTGATAGAAATTTAATTTTGTATCCATCCATATCTATAAATACCAACCCTTTATCAAACCATCCATATAATAATTCTAAGTCCAAGATATCTTCATCCAACTTCTAGTCTTCATCACCTCAATCCAAATTCTAAATATATTTATGATCTCCATCCTAATCCAACCTATAAGTCCAAGTTGTCTTCATCATCCAATCCTAATCTAATTCCAAGTCCAAGTCATCCCCTATCCAAATCAATACATCACCAATCCTAAGACATGGATCTCTAAAAGAAACCTCTATTTTTCATGTCAACCACTAAAGCACAAGCTGAAATAAAAATGGGTTCTCAAGAGAATGTTGTCATTGAGGATATCACCAATCAACATACATCTCCCCGTGATGAAGAATCATATGTAGATCAACCCGAACACTCTCCTAAGTTGCAAGCCTTTGCTCAAGATCCCCATATCCAAGAAATGATACAAAGAATATATGAGCTTGACAAGGGTACCATCTTATTAGACATTTTATCTAGAGGAGATAAACTTCCATCCAACTTTGATATGTCACAAATTAGGATGAAAGACCCTCCTAATAATCCATCATCATCCAACTACTATTTGAATGATATTTTTGGGTCACAACCTAACCCTAACCATCCCCTTTACACAACCACATCTCAACCAGCTTTTGACCAACTTCTTTCATCCTCTTCTCAACTAAGACTCAATGTTCCTACCAACACAACATACACATCTACCCACCCTACCATACCTACCTAACCCCTCACTACATTAATCAATGCTAATTATATTCAGCCTCAAGTATCTCACACATTCACATACTTACATACTAATCAACATATCACAAACACTTCTCAACCTCCAAATACCTCCACCATAAACCACCCTTCACTGCCCCTTTACCAATCCCAAAATAATCATCAATGCACACACAACCCTCCATCCACCAACATTAACCTTGCCCAAGAATTACAAAATATGAAGAATATGATTCAAGGAAATCAAATGGGTAAACCCAAGAAGACCTATAGGTTTGAGGACATATGTACTTACCATTTTAAAAAATCCATATTATCCATACCCTTCCCTAAGAACTATGAAGTACCCAAATTTGATAAATGTAAGGGAAAGGGTGATCCCGTTGAACATATTAAATTTTTTTATGTAGCATTTCAAGAGGTCACCTAAAGTGAGGTCTATCAAATGAGATTATTCCCTAGAAGTATTGGGGGACAAGCATTAGAATTGTTCACACATCTTCCTCATGGTTCAATCACATCCTTTTTAAACTTAGCCGAAATATTTGTGACATATTTTTCATATAACATTGAACAAGTCACATTGGATAAACTATGTAACACCAAACAAAACCTGGGGAAGCTTTACCACCTTCCTTCAACATTGGAGACAACTAGAGAGTTGATTCCCTTTACATATGCCTAAAAAAAAATGGTTAACATATTTATTGAAAAATTAAAAACAGACATAAGTCTTCAGCTACAGTTACAATGTGTTAATACTTTTGATGAAACGATTGAAAAGGGGTTAACCATTGAAAAACATTTGATTTCTAAAGGGGTAGTTAAAATTTATAAGGACCAAAAATACAACAACCAACCCAATGATAAACCCAAATATTGGTCCAAAAATAATAAAAAAATTATGAATGATGGGGTAACTAACAACAAACATGTGCAAAACATTCAATCTGCCTCATCCAAAGATCAACACATATCACCAAAAAAAAAAATCTCCAACACTGTCACTATTCCCCAAGGAAAACCTAGAAAAAAAAATCAACCCAAGTGCAAGTACACCCCTTTGGGTAAACAAATTGAAGTCATATTCCATAAACTTTCCCAAGAAAATCTTATAAATTTCCTATTACCAAATATTTTGATGAAAGTCAACCTAAGCCCACATGGTACAAAGATAATGAATAATGTGAATACCATATGGTTAAAGGTCCTAATACATCTAAATATATGAAATTCAAAAAATCGCATACAAGACCTCATCGATAGGGGAGAAATAAATGTTAAATGACAAACTCATAACTCTCCTAATGAAGAACTAGGCATATATACATAGCTCTTCCCATCACATAATGATGAGAAAGCTTATGGATCCTATAATGCAATATCCTACACATACACTAACACTATTCAAACACCATCTCATGACTCTATCATAGGCCGCATAGAAAATGACAAATATGTTGACACAATCACTATCAAAGTAGCTAATTATGTCATCACCGCCCATTGAGGCTGAGTGTAAACACAAGGGGCATCCTCCTCCTCATCCCCTTCCACAAACAATAAATATGGCATCTTATACCATCTTGAAAAAACCCCATCCCATATTTTTTTAGTGTTGTAAATTGTCACCCTTGACAATTTCACACTATGTTTTGTCCCCCTAAATTGAGTCCAATTAAGCATTTAATTTCCTAAATTATGCATCCTATAGCCTATTTTTATTGGTTTTCAATAAATTGCAAGCATTGGACAAATGCATTAATTTAATGTTTTTCCCTTGACACCCTAAGTCCTAGAAAATAGGGCCAAGACTGGGATGCCCTTAGGCATCCCAGTCCCCCTATTTTGTTGAGATCTAAATTTGAATATGTTAGTGTCAAAATTTTGACATTTGAAATTCAATTTGCAAATGTCAGTTATCAAGATTTAATTTGTGAGAAATTGAATAAATTCCTATAAATACCTACTTATTGCATCATTTCAAATCTAAGGAGAATTTATGAGAATATTTTTGTTAATAACACTATCAAGCAATTCAAAGCTTTATTGCAAAAATTCAAGATCCTAACATCATGGAAAATCCTATGTGAGTTTAAGCATGTTTATGTTATCATTGTTTGTGAAGGCTAACCCTTGTTGTAGGTCTCCAAGAAATTCAAGCAATCAAGAAAGAAACATCCAATACCTTGAAGTGATGTGCATGACTTATTTCTTCAAGAAAGCCATTGAAGGGTGGTGAGTTGCAACACTTTTTGTCATTCCTTCCTATAATTTATCCTTTTTTATCATTGACATTGTCATTGTCAAAGTGGAAACACTAACATGGGGTTTGACTAAGGCAAGCCCCTAAATGGCATAACATTTCCTCTCTTTTTAAATGTGTATATTTTAGGTTTGAAGAGGATTGAAGGGAGTGTGAAGATATTTTTTTCATTGTTGCATTCGAAGCCCTACACCTTGTCAACTCATGAAAACTCACCTACAAATTTATTTGACAGTGATCCGACAAGTTTGCAAGTGAAAATATGGAACTCAAATCTGCCATCAAAGGATTGAAAAAGTATAAATAGACACCCCTACAAGGACCCAGATGTCCTTGGGTGACGTTTTCCTTCCTACAATGATTGACATCAAACTTTCAGGATAAGTACACATCACTCTGCCCTTCCTAGATCTACTTGTAAATCTTTGTTTCAATCTGTTAATTGTCAAAAGCTTGCATTTTATATTATGGCACATATTCTAATTAGGTTAATCAAAGAAAATCAAGTCCAATCCATTCCAAGGCTCAAAAATATGTAGATCTAGGTCTAATTGTCTTACCTTCAAGGTTGCAAGTCAATTTATTCACATTGTGATCTCCATCTTAATGAAACATTGGAAAAAGACCCAACACAACACAAAAATTTGAATCCTATGTTTACACATTAGACCTAGGGTTCTCTTTTTATTTGTTTCATTTTGGTGAACCTGACTTTTTAACATTATATACCTTATAAAATTCATCCTAGATATAAGTTTTGTATTGCATTGTTTTGCATTTCTCATTTAGGGTTTTAGTTTTGCATCATAAAAGACATTAAAATTAAAAAAAATGCATATCATATTGCATCATAGGTTGTATTAAGGTTCATTTCAATCATTTAGGTTAGATATACATTGAAAATTATATTCATAATTGTTATTTTTATCATTACACATTTTCATTTAAGTCACATTGTCTTCAGTTAAGCGAATTCTAGAAAAATACTCAGTTGAAGACCTGTTTACACATAGAAATAGAGCACTTAGACAGTCTAATTAACATTTAGTTTTTCAATTTTTAGACACCTTATCAAGAATTGGGATGCCCTTGTGTACCTCTATCTTGCTACACTTGGATCAACAAAATTTTACACACTTCTATGTCTCTATATCTTTAGTTTGTGCCTATTTGTAGATCTTTGTTTTGAAATTCTTAATTACAATAATTTACGCATCTTTCATATAGCTCAAAAAGTAAAAATAATTGCATTATTTTATTTCAAAATTGCATCAAAATTATCATTTTCAGATTTAGGCATCTTATAATCAGTCATATTTTGCATTTTAGATTAGAAAAATTGTATTCAAAATAGTCATTTATTGTTTACACATTGTTACGCACTTGCATTCGCATAAATTGAATAAATTATAGAAACAAATTTACTATCAAAATTGTTTGCAACCAAACCTAGAATCCCTGAGAAAAATTACACACAACCAAACTTTGAATTTTTTAAAAGCCTACCCCAAGACACAAACACCCTTGGGCACCTCTGTCCTACTATTTTTGGCTCAAAATTTATGTGACAGAATTCTCTCAAGATCCTCTGTCTAGATTTTTTGTATATTTTCCAATCATCTATTGCATAATAATATAAACCCTAGTAAAATCATTATCATGATGGCTCAATGTTTCAGTAAGATGTTGACTTCTTTGAAATCCTTGGTTGATGTATTAAGTTGTGTGTTTGGTGATGACCCTAATTCCAATGAGAATATTCATGATCCTTTCACCTCCCAATGCATTTCTCTGTGATGTAGACATCTTCGGACAAGATGAGGAGAGCATGAATGAATTCATACATAATTATTTACACAACCTTGAGAATAATGCAGCCTTTTATCCTTCCATGAGATTGCCTAATCACCCAATACCACCTATCATATCACCACTTGAAATTCTTTCTACAATGCATAAAGGAAGTGACTTGTAATTCATACCTTAACCAATGCACATAGAGACACTTATCAATACCAATAAAAAGGAAAGCATATAAATAAATCTTCCATCATATGAGCATAAAGTTACAAACACACTCATTAACTTGGAACAAAGCTATGGACAAGGTTTTAAGATATTGACAAAAAAAGGATGTGACATAAAGAATGAACATGAGATCCATTCCATTTTGGAACAAACACCATCTGAAGATAAAAAAAGGAATAGGTTACCAAGGTCCTCCACCTTTACATCAAACATTTGTTCCACCGACCAAGAAATACAAAGTGCATGGTCCTATTAAGAAAGGTGGGTAACCCTCTTTGCATCCTTTATGAAAGATCGAGAATAATCTAGCTACACTAATAGACTTGGGATTAATTACACTACCACCTATGTGTGAGAGAAAATAAAATAAACAAAAGAATACAAATACATCTTATTTTGCATATCATAGAATATTTGGACATACTATTGTTGAATGTTGTGCTTTAAAGAAGAAACTGAGAGAATTTGATCCTTATGAGGATCAAGTTGAACATATTGTTGAATAATCAGGATACTAAGAGGGGGGTGAATTAGTATCCACATAAAATTATTGAACAAACACTTTTAATTACTTTGCAACAAAGAAAAAATAAGAGAAATAACAAAATATGAAATTCCACAACACAAGAACACCAAATTTTATGTAGAAAACCCAATAAGGGAAAAACCATTGTGAAGATTAGCTCACAATTATTTAGTTATTTCAATACTGGTTACAAGGAGGCTCACTGCTTACAAGGACTCACTGTCCAAACATGGAGGCTCACTGCCTACAAAAATTATGTAAACAAAAATGGCTAACCGCTAGATTTGAAATGATAAAGTTACACCACAAGTTCAGATTCAGTTCCTTTGATGCTCAAAGTATCCGCTCACATGATAGAAAACTAATCTTCAACCTTCTATTCACTTACACACACACTTCTTCTTCTCTTCACTTTTTTCCTTCATTCATCTTCAAACCATCTTGTATATATATCTACATGCATCAATTAGGTCAGCCTAATTGGATGAAATTCATATTTTCAAAAAGATAACTTGTCGGCTTCATATAAAGCTTTTTCGAAAGTAATTCACCCATGTCATGCAACATCATGTTGGCTGGGACCAAATTAGGTCTCATATATAATGGAAAATTATGTTGAGCTATAGACTGAATATTAGGTTAGCCATGATTAACCTAATACTGAAATTCAATCACAAAAATAGATGCCAACATACTATCCAATCATATGAGCATCTAAGAGTGCATACACACATGCTTCTGGTGATCATAGGCCTTTTTCCCAAAACCTTAAACCATATTGATTACCAGAGAGAATATCCGGGCCAAAATACTAGATCAAATACTAGATGGGATAAGCTTTATTTGCACACTGGTACAAGGTACTAGATGCATGGTGACATCAATGACAATATAGAACTAATATTTTTCAACTTCCAACAATCTCCCCCTTTGCCATTGATGGCAACATGTGCAAAAATTCCAATTCAAAAATCTCTCCAAAATTTTTCCTCCAAATATCTCCCCCTTTAACATTAGTGGAAAAGGGTTCCAATAAAAATGTAAAGATGGTGACATCCACTATTCAAAATTCTAATTCATTCAAAATTTCAAAAACCTCAAAACTTTCAAGCATCCAATCTTTCAAATTTATTTCAAACCAGAATGACACTTTTCACCTGAAATACCTTCTTGTACCTTTATTTGATAATAGGATATAATTTCTTCCATTCAAGTACTACATAATCCATTCTTGTACACATGCTTTCCAATAGTGCCAACAATGTGAAAGAGGATGACCAATCTATAGATGAGTATTGTCTTTCACAATCTTCTACATCAGAGAGTATTTCAGAAAGATGGTCTAATTGGACCTTAACAATTTCCTTAAGAAGCTAGAAGGTCTTCACTACATCATCCCTTTTTCTTTGCAAAATGATCATTTCAGCTTGTAGTTCACCAACTCTCAGCCTTTTCTTTCCCTCTTTGTCTTCAAATATATAAAACATCTTTCCAATATTGTTCACTTTGGATTCAATTGCTTCAATTTTCCTTCTAAAATTATCAACTACTGTAGGCCACCGAAGATAATATTTTAGATATCCGACATTTACTTTTGTAAGAGAGGGGGACCAACCACTGCGAGGTCCCAGGTCACAAAAGTCCAAGAGTGGAAAGTATTCCCTAACTTACCTCAACTTAAAGGATGGCTAGGATAGGAGGGATGAGAATGATGAGTATTATGTGTCCTTCAACCACTCTACAAACCCAAGGGTTGGAAAGAGACTAGACAAGTCACTTTTAGGAGTCAACTCTACATCTCAAGTAACTCTCTATCAGAGGACAGAAGTGCGGTTCTAGGATGACAACATGGCGCGCTGGTGTCTCACAGGTGTGCTGGCATCCATACAGATAGAAAACTAGAGAGACAAGGTTGGAATCCCGAAAAAGGACCAATAGTCTAGTTTAGCCGTTTTGGGAAGTAAAGAACAAGACTAGGAAAAGTGAAAGGTAAATATAGATATGATGAAGGAAGTATATTACCGAAAGAGTGAGGAAGATAATTTTGTAGAATGATCCTCTCACCAGCTTGCTCCAAGATCTCTCCACCTGCACACAGAAAAAGGGGGAATGTTGGGGCTGTTTAGGGGCCTGCCTCAGTCAGACCCCCATTTTGGTATTTCCACCTCCACAGATAGCCAAGTTTGCAATGATAGAGATAATGATAAAGAAAGAATACAAGCTACATATACAAGAAACGCTACAAAATAGTACATGCTTACTTAACTGAATACGATAAAGGAGATGAGAGGAGCTTACCACCTCCATCCAAAGAACTCAAGGCTTGTGGAGGGAGTGAATGACATGAACTCAAGCCACTGTTATGATGGCATTTGTCCTACGCTCACACTATTGGAGTGATGAAGTAGTGGATTTCTGCAATGGAGTGAAAAGTGCTGCTACAAAGCTTGAAAGTGGATTCTCAAAGCATGGAGAGAGTGTGCTAACTTGTTCCAAACTTGAGAATGGAAGAATGGAGTGAGAATATGAAGGAGAAGATGAAAAATGACCATATTCGAGTTGGCCAGCTGAAGAGGGGCATTACACTTTGACTTCCAATCGAAAGTGTAACGTCTCTGCAGTCTCCAGCCGTAGGAATCTTCTAGGGACATAAGCGCACAATGTGGATGTCTGCGCATCACGTGGGCATCCCTGTCAGAAATGTCCCCACTAACACACAAACAGGGTAGCAAGTGGAGTGCAAGCAATAGGACTAAGTGGAATTAAACCTTTGCTTTTGGTTTTCTAAAGTGTAAATGGGTGAAAGAAGAATTTGTTTTAAGGGTGAAAATTCACACTCATACATGTTTTCCCCACTTTAGCAAGCGTGAGTATAGATGAGTGATTTGGTAAAGTAGATTATTAAGAAAGTAACAGAGTAAGAGATGTATACCTGAACTGACGAGGAAGCAGAGCACAGTCTGGCGAACCCGGAAGTGCAAGAGATGACTTCATAGTTCAGTAGAATTACAAACCTAAAGTATGAAAGTGCCTCACAGGCTCACGGTCCTACAAGGGGGTATCCTTCAAGAACTGTCACATGAAGGAAACCAGCAAAAGCACCTTCCAGCCTCGCAAACCTACAAGGAAGGTATCCCCCAAGAACTCTCACATGAGGGAGACCGAGTAAAGGGGACTCCACAGAGTCATATATGGTGACATGTTTACCCATAGATAGAACACATCAGGAAGCAGCCACACAGGCCAGTGAATGGGCAATCACGTAGACCATTGCTAAATTGTAAGACTTTCAAAGGGGTCCCTCAGGAACCCTTCAAAAGGAAGGAGGTTCCACTCAAGGGATGCACTATTTGAAAAGTGAAATCTAGTGGAGCTGCCCCTAAGCTATACATAAGGATGCGAAGTAGGTTTAGTTGGGATACCCTCAGACTAGACGTAAAGAAGTGAAACTGGCCTAATCGGGTTGCCCCCGAGCTAGATGCCATAGAACTTTGTTGAAAACTTTTGAAGGGCTCCCTCAGGAACCCAACGTGAAAAGGAGGGGTCCACTCAAGGGACACACTATTCAAAGCTAATGTCTTCCTTCTCAAATCAATTTATCACCAAGGAATCCTTTTGAAAGATATTCACTTCATCAAGGAATTCAAAAGGAAGGATATGCGCCCATGTGAGGGGAAGACTAAGACCATTCCTGCTTTAGAAGAGGGTTCCAAGGCCTTTCTTTATGGACCCATGATGAAGGAAACATATTCCGCTAGGGTTTCAAGTTGATAATGTAATTCTAACAAAGAAGTGAGTGAATGGTTTTCAAGAAAAGATTCATTTGGCAATGAATGCATTTTCTAAAGACCAAGTAATGTAGAAGAGGCATTGTCACACATGAAAGGGACAACTCAAGAAAATACAAGAGAAAGATAAAGAAAAGAGATCACACACAGAGGGCATGAGGGGATTTGGTATCATGGGGTAAAATCTACCTTTATTCATATATATTAGGTAACCATGATAAGAGGTGAAGGATCATCAATCCCCAACCAGATCAAGAAGAATGCATGAAAGAAAAAATAAAAAATTGGGTCAACATGGAAGGAGGCCTAAATGCTCCCGATGCTTTGCATCATCCCCAATTTATCAAAAGTCAATTACAAACATGGAAGAATGAAGATACGTATAGAAGAAGGTTTACAACATAAATAACACGCCTATATCCAAGCACCAACAGGTGTGATGAGGGTCATCCAGACACATATAGCATGATTATAGGGGAACACATCACAAAACATACACACATCTACTCTAAAGATCAAGGAAAGGGTCTCCCCTAACACTGGTCAACCAAGAGGTTGTCAGCTTCCCACTCTAGATCATTGTAGGGGGGAGGATGGTGAGCTTGCAATGGTGTAATGTTAAGGGGAGGAGCTTCTGATCCTACCACAACAAGGGACAAGGTAGAGGGACCTGTGAAGTCTTTGTCACTCAACTCTTGTGGGTCCAAGGTCAATGACCTCACAAAGATCATTGACAAGGTCAGAACTTCATCCACCGAGTTAAACATATACTTAATGGAAGTGCCATGCTTCACCTTGATGAACAAAGGAGTTTCTACCCAAGGTTCATCGCTAGGCTCACCAAGAGACTCGGGAGCAGTGAAAAACTCAGGGGAGTTTGGGATTGGTTTCGTTACTAAGATAGAAAAAGTCAACTACATGCCACCTTTCGGAGAAGGTGGGCTCTTCTTATGTCCTCCATTGCTGGAGGGGCCATGCTCTACCTTTTTCTTCATTAGAGGAGGTGAAATCCCCATAGATGTAACAAGAAGGGTCGAGGGAGAAGAGGAAAGAACCATAGTGGACATAACCAAAGTGTTCACCATGTCCATGGGCTTTGGAAAAGGCAATGCATCAAGGATGGAAGTCAACAAGGGCGGCTCCACCAAAGGGGCGATGAACACCCACACCTTTCCAAGTGCATGTGCATTCATAGTGGGAGCTAGGAGAGATTCAAATATAGGAGGGAAAGAGGAGGATGCAACAAGAGGTGCAGTCTTCTCTTCCTCCTTCTTTCGTAAGGAGTCTTGCTCAGCTAGGAGGGCCTTTCACCAACACTTGCACTCACGCGCAAGGAATTTTCTATGGCTCTTCGAACCAGAAGCCAGAGTCTGAGAAGGGATGGAAGGATTCTATTCAGCCATGGGAGTATCTTTCATAGTTGCTTCCAGTGGGAAGGCAGACTTCTGTATGGGAGAAGAAGGGGTAGGTTCAGAAACAATAAGAGGGGTTGACTCTAAAGCCTAGATGGTGGGCCTCTTCCCATTCACTATTTTAGGTACAAGGATAGTAGGAGGCCACAGAGACTGAGACAAAGAGGACTCTCCATGGTGGGCTTTCTAATTTCCATACCAAATGAACATCAGCTCCATGGGTAAGACAATAATCTCAAATGTAGGATTCTTGGCCTTTCACCAAGTGAGCACCATGGGATTCTCTCACAAACATGAGATAGAAGTAGATGGTACCATGATAGGATGAGAGGAAGCATCAGGCTGAACAATAGAAGGGGAAGAAGGAGGATCTCAAGACCGCTTCTCTTCTTCTCTTCTACGTGCCTTGGTGGCATCACTATCAACTTTCAGACAAGCTTTATGTGAAACAACATAAGGTGATGGAGGGTATCTTACTTTCGGCCTAGCGCGCCCCTCCTTGTAGTTTTGATATGTGCGATGTAGGAGGTCCTTCCTAGGTGGGAGAGGACTAAGGGATGCAGCCCAAAAGTAATCTAAGGTATAGTTGCCACATGCAACCGGTGTCATGGACAACATGCACCGATCCTGCATGAATAAACTTCAGACATTTGTGTATAACCGAGGGAACTATGTTCATAGCTACTATCCAAGGGATGCCTAGCTTCACTCTGAAGAGTTCAGATCCTAGTATGATGCCAAATTTAAGGCTTACATATTTAGGTCCAACGAGGAGTGATAAGAAAATGCTCCCTATAGGAGGTACGAAAAATCCGTCGTGTGTGCAGATGGTGCTCTCAGGTGCATCATACCAATCCTTATGTAGGAAGTTAATCAGCATGATCTCCTCAGTTATGCTACTCACTTGTGATTTTGGATCAAAAAGAACACCTGCTACAGTATTCCCATTTATCCTCGCAGGAATGTAAAGAGGATATGGTTCTCTATTGAAGCCCATAAGCAAGCCCTATGAGGTGAAGGTTATGCTAGTACCACTACTCACAGTCTACGCAAAGGGAATAGGTTGATTTAAGAAAGAGGCCATCATGCCCACCAAATAGTACTTCTATAGAGCCTCCTAAGGTTTGCGAGATAGGATAGTGACCCAATTGAGGTTTCGTTACACAATACTTTGGCACCTTCCAACTACACCTACTAGGGGTTGCAGGTTGGGTTACGAGGTGAGAGCCTCACAACACTCACACCTAAAAAACTCCTAGGATACAAGAAAGGAGCTTTAGTATCACAAAACGAAACCAAAATGGTTCACATCAGGTTCAACAAAAATGTAAGAGGGGGACCAACCACTGCGAGGCCCTAGGTCACAAAAGGCCAAGAGAAGAAAGGATTCCCTAACTTACCTCAACTTAAAGGGTGGCTAGGATAGGAGGGATGAGAATGATGAGGATTATGTGTCCTTTGAACACTCTATAAACCTGAGGGTTGGAAAGAGACTAGACGAGTCACTTTTTAGAGTCAACTCTACGTCTCAGGTAGCTCTCTACTGGAGGAAAAAAGCATAGTTTTGGGATGATAGCACAGCGTGCTAGCATCTCATAGGTGCGTTGGCGTCTGTACGGCTAGAAAACTAGAGAGACAAGGTTGGAATCTTAAAAAAGGACCAACAATCTAGTTTAGAAATTTTAGGAAGTAAAGAACAAGACTAGGAAAAGTGAAAGGTAAATATGGATATGATGAAGGAAGTATATTACCGCAAGGGTGATGAAGATAATTTCATAGAATGATCCTCTCTCCAGCTTGCTCTGAGATCTCTCCACATGCACACAAAAAAAGGGGGAATATTGGGGCTATTTAGGGGCCTGCCTCAGTCAGACCCCCATTTTGGTGTTTCCACCTCCACAGACAACCAAGTTTGCAATGATAGAAATAACGATAAAGAAATAATACAAGCTATGTATACAAGAAACACTACAGAATAGTACATTCTTACTCAACCAAATACAA
The DNA here is from genome assembly GCA_007115665.2 of Sequoiadendron giganteum. NCBI lineage: Eukaryota > Viridiplantae > Streptophyta > Pinopsida > Cupressales > Cupressaceae > Sequoiadendron > Sequoiadendron giganteum. Next base: position 416,153,310 of record CM021108.1, on the reverse strand, counting down.
TAAAGCAGATGAGAGGAGCTTACCACCTCCATCAAAAGTGCTCAAGGCTTGTGGAGGAGTGAATGAGAGGAACTCAAGCCTCTACTATGATGGTGTTTGTCCTGCACTCGCACTATCAAAGTGATGGAGTAGTGGATTGCTGCAATGGAGTGAAAAGTGTTGTTAAAAAGATTGAAAGTGGATGCTCAAAGTATGGAGAGAGTGTGCCAACTTTTTCCAAACTTGAGAATAGAAGAATGGAGTGAGAATATGAAGGAGAAGATGAAAAATGGCCATATTCGGGTCGGCTAGCCAAAGAGGGGTTTTACACTTCAACTTCCAATCGAAAGTGTAATGTCTCTGCAGTCTCCAGCCGTAGGAATCTACCAGGGACAGAAGTGCACCGCACAGATGTTTGTGCACTACACAGGCATCCCCGATAGAAACAACCCCACTGACATACAAATAGGGTGCCAAGTGGAATGCAAGCAATGAGATTAAGTGAAATTAAACCTCCACTTTTGGTTTTCTAAAGTGTAAAGGTGTGAAAGGGGAATTTGCATTAGGGGTGCAAATTTATGCTCATACAATTTTATACACTTCTTTGTCTCCATAATCAATTCAAATAGCCTCTGCTTTTCTTTAGAACATCTCTTCTCAACCAAGGCTTCCAACTTGCGTCCATCCAGACCTTCAAGCAGTATTCTCTCTTTAACTATTTCAACTAAATTTTTTGGTAAGGAATCATAAATGATAGATACATCAATACCTTTACAAAGTAGATACTCAACTAAGGCATCATCAATTTTGAGTCTATCAACTGAAGAGGTCATACTCCATAAATCACCAATTTTCTTCATTTTCCATTTTATTAGCATGGACTAAATGTCATTTAGATCAAGAAATTCAGGTGCAGGTAGAGATTCTTATTCTTCTTCCTTCTCTTCGGGAATAACAATGATATTCTTGGAGACAACTTTTATTTTCTTCGATTCCAGAGGGGAATCACTAGTGACCGCTTCCAATTCTTTTGTTCTGGAGGAAGAACCTTCCTCAAATCAACTAGACGTAACTTCACCGGAGCACATTACTTTCTGCAAGGATAAGAATTTTTTTTTACATGCACTTAATTTATCTTCTAAACTTTCCAAGTGTCTGCATATCTATCTTGCAATGGGAATGCCAGATTCCCACTTAACGTCTTTCTTTTCCGATAGTGAGTTCAAAAAATAGAGTACCAGACATGTAAGAAAGGACCCAAAATGGAATGGGTATCCTTCTTCTAGTGGCATTCGTATGTTCTCAATGATATTTTCTAGAATTAGTCTACACATATCAAATTGCTTGTTCTCTTTTACCATTTTATGTGCCAAATACACAATAATAGCCAAAGTAGAGCTATCTTGATTTTTGAAATAAACTTTGTAAGAAATTACATACACAACATACCTAACCGAAGAATCGACAATAGTGTCAATCAACAGTGCTCAGGGATCTTTGCCAACTCCCATCATTTCCTCTACTCGAATTTTATGTTCTTCCGTCTAGGAAGTTCTCTGATGCTACAATGTCTAGTAACTTCTTTGATTCACTTCCTTCGTAATGGGATAGGATTTATCCAATACAATTTTTCCATCCTTGAAATTTCTCAAAAGGAACAAGATAAATTATTTATCATCAATCCAAGGGAATTCTCCCCACAAATCCAAACCTAGGGTTTGTAAGTTTCGCAAGTTGCTCTGTTCTAATCCTAATTCCATCTTCTTTATTCTACGGTGGTCAAATTCATCCAGCTCGATTCCTTTTAATTTTAGTGCGATATTTCTACTTGATTCTCTATTAGAAGGTTCCATTAAAGCTCTTGAGGGGCTCCAAATCGCTTCAAAAATGCTCCAAGAAGGTTCCAAGTCACTCTACAAATCCTTTGAATACATTTGATGATCAAAATTATTTGTGAAATTTCCTTTATACACCATCATTTTTCTCTAACTCACATTAATTGCAAAAAGTTGACAAAAATTTTCTTCCACTCTACTAAGAAACCCTAATTTACTTCGCAAAAGGACATGCTCACTCTTTTTATTTTGGTTTCTTTTGCATCACCTTAGTCCTATCATTCCTTACAACATATCCACATGCCAACATCTGACATGTTGTACTTTTAGGGGTTTAACTGATTTTCTGATAAAGCTCCCCCTAAGACCATGCTAGGTCTGATTCCCAGAGGATTCATGTACACCAGATGAGGGTACAAAAATATCAGTAGTCTTTGATTCTTCCTTTTTATTCCATATTTTATTCATTCCCTACTTAACCTCTTCCTTATCAGTCTTTTTCACTGGTTCATCATCTTCCATCGAAGTAGACTGCTTTCCCTTTTTACTTCTGCACACTTTTGAAATATGTCCTAGTTTTTGTACTGCTATTAGCTCATCAAGCTTGGTGGATCTTGTCTTGAAATCCTCTTCATAGAGTTTTTCTTTCTCAAGTTCTTCCTTTAAATTCATCAATTCTTGTTCAAGCCTATGAAAAACATCAGCTTTGCTTTGTATCACTATTTTTAAACATTCTTCAACTTTCTTCTTTTCATCTATCTTCAATTTCAATTTGGTATTTTCATCATTTGATTTTTTCAATTCCTCACTCACTTCTCTGTATCTTTCCTTGAATTTCTTTAACTGCTCTTTCAATTTTTGGATATATTCATTTGCTTCATCAAGATTTTCCTTCAGGTCTCTATTTTCAATTTCAACCTTATCCAGATCTTCAAGGGTAGTATGGAGCTCTTCTTTATCCATTTTCTCAATCTACAAGATCTCCCTCAAGTTGTTAAACTTCTCTAGAGGAACCAAAGCTCTAATACCAATTGTTGAATAAACTAGATACTGAGAGGGGGGGAGAATCAATATCCACACAAACTCAATGAACAAATACTCAAAAATTTATTATAGCACATAACATATTAAAGTAATAGTCTAACATTAAGTTCTAGAACACATGAACACCATATTTTATGTGGAAAACCCAATGAGGGAAAAACCACGGTGAGGATTAACTCACAATATATAAAGTTATATCAATACCGGTAATAAGAGGCTCACTTCTAGATACAAAAGCTCACTTCTTACAAGGACTTACTGTCCAAAATGGAGGCTCACTACCTACAAAAATAAGTAAACAAAAATGGCTAACTGCTAGAGTTGAACTGCGGAGTTATACCACATGTGTAGGTTCAGTTCCTTTGATGCTCAATGTATTCACTGATCTTCAACCATTGTTTGGATACTTCGCTCACACACACTTCTTATTTTCTTTGCATTCACATTTATTGTACATATATGTATTACTTATCCTTCATCACTTCATCGTATTCTCATCTTCTAACCATCTTGTATATATACCCGATATATCTGCTTGCATTGATTAGGTCATCCTAATTGATGCAAATCATAACTTGTCAGCTTCATATCAAGATTAATTCACCCGTGTCATGCAACATCATGTCAACCAGGATTAACTTAATACTGAAATGAAATCTCAAGAGTCGATGCCAATACATTACCTGATCATATGAATATCTAAGAGTACATTTATACATGCTTTCAACCATTATAATCCTTTTCCCACAACTGTAGATTATATTAATTACCGGAGGAAATATGTGAACCAAAATATTAGAGGTACTAGATCAAATACCATATAGGATAAGTGTGATCTTCACACCGGTACATGGTACCGGACCAACATGGTGGCATCAATGAAAATATATAACAAACTTCCAACACCTATTTTATAATGGAAGATAATTTTCTACCATGAACATGAACCCCCACCGAACTTTTTTCCTTTAACAAGGAAGCTTTTCTTTCCATCATCCTAAACTACCATACACCCACCAAATTCTTCTAATTGGAAAAAAATTTCTACCATGACCTAGCCTCATCATATGGTCCCTCATTGTCACTAGGTTTTGCACACATCCATGTACCCATCTGCATCATAATGCTAAAACTCACATGCATAAACCATCATACTCCACCACCCATACACATTCACCATATTTTACCTCACAATTGATGAGACAACATCCATGAGCCATATCCCTCATTTTTTACTGTTAAATTCTCATGTGCATGACCTTCCCCACCCATAAACATTCACCATATTTTTCCTCACAACCTCCATGAACCATATCCCTCATTTTTTTACTGTCGAATTCTCACATGCACGACTAAGCCACACATACACAACAAAATTACTTGAATGTGTACATGGGTTGGGTTGGCCCTATGCTTAATTGTTCATAACAAAAACATCACATTCCATCAGCCACCATCCATAATAAAAATTTCACCCTAATAATATCACACTTCACTACCACTTCATCAAGCATACATAGATAAACAAAAAAAACAAACATCAAAACATACCAACATGTAGACACACTCGTAAAATCATGATTGGATTAATAACCAACAAACATGGTTAGGTAATCATCATTCCTATTAACTTGCCAAACATCCTTATCCATGTCAATAGGTATTAATCCTTCCCAATCTCAGAATAATCATCATCCTACACCCCACCCTTTTCAAGAAATATGTTCATTTTGTTGATTATGTTTCTTTTTGTGATTTTAGTTTCAAACCCATGGAGTCACCTAGTCTAGGCCATCTAGATCTACTCATATCTTGGTGTTTTTTGGACAAAGTGTGAAATGGGGTATGGTCATTTTTTGTATGGTGTGTTTGTAATTGTCATAACCTACCAATGCTAATTACTACCTAAAGTAGAGGTGGATGAAGCATATTCTCTTAGCTCAAGTATATAATATCACCCACCTATAGTCACGTAAGGTTGTAAGAAGGCATTGTGTGTTAAGGGCCAATATTTCATTTTTTTTTTGTGAATCTAAAGTCCATGCAAAAGACATAGCAACACCATTGGTCACTTATACCACTAAGGAATAATTTCCTTTGCTATATCAAAATTTAGGATTGCTCACCATATTTCTTGCATAACCCCCCCATAACCTATGATTCCACTTACCCCAACCTAGACCTAATTATATTTTGTATCATGAACAAAAATAATAACCATTTATCCATTACCCATCTTGCATTACCTATTATCCATTCATTATTGCATTTTAATCCATTGATGATTTTTGCATCATCCATTACCCATCCATCATAGCATCTTAAATTTTCATTTTCATCATTATTCATTAATCATTCTTCCTCATCCATTTTTCATTTTCATCACTACTCATTTTTTATTATCACATTTTAATCATTAATGATGTTTCATTATATGTCATTAAATTTTAATTATACATTTTGCATTATCCATTTTTGTATAGCCATCATCATTTTAATCATCATATGTTACAATTTTTCCATATCCATAAATCATCATTATCCATCCTATACATTTTTGGCATAATCATTAATTATTATACATTTTTTATTTTTTATTATAATCATCAATCATTATCCATACTTATACATCCATATGCATTATTATAATCATAGATAATCATACTCATGTTCATAAACCATTATCCATTACATATCATAATCATCATACATTTTTATCCATTACACATCATTACCATTAAATATTTATTCATTTTATATATTTTTCACATAATCATAATCATTAACCATTATCCATAATCATAATCATTTTCATAACCATTATTCATTTACAAATAATCATAATAATTTACCTAATCCTAAATCATTATCTATTAACCATTATCCACTATTGCGTATAATCATTATCCATCATAACCAGACATCATACATATTAGTATTACCCAACTTGCATAAAACATGTTAGCATCATATACGTACATATAAAATCATCAAAACATTTAAGAATGTATCCAAAACTATCAATCTAAACATGCATGCATAAAATCATTTAAGGATCTACATAATATCATCATCACATAATAAAATCCATATACATCATCCAAACACAACATCTCATATACATTAAATAATTTTCATGATACAAAAATATAGGTCTCTCATATGTACACTAAAAAAGTCAATACCCCTATGGAGTATAATCCAAAAAACAATCATGCAAGCACCTATATTTTGCTTGCCCCTCTAACTGAGTTGGCCCCATGGGTGGTGATGGAGATGGAGGCTAACCATAAAGAAAAGGTGGCCCCATACCCACTGAAGGTCCTAATATGGCTGACCTCGATCTATGCAATACTAGCCTCTCTCTGCTCTATTGGTACTACTTGCTCATAAATAATACAATAGTACCACATCTCTCATTTCATATGAATCAGTTCTGACACCATATCTTGCATACCTTGTCCAACCAAATCCTGTTGAGTAATATCTCACTCCTACCATAATCTAGCCACATCTACTTGAGCCTAGGATATTATGGCTCATGTGATATCTCTCTCTATTATAACAAGGGCTAGTTGCACCCCTCTATCCCCACCTATGGCACCATCCACCAACCCCTAAAAATGGACAACCTTTTCCTAAACCATGTCCCTCTCCCTATCAAATGTAGGCACTCCTACCTCAACTAGCCTCACTCATCTATCACCAATCCCAATCACACTTGTATGTAACTCTCACCATCAAGGTGGTCCTCACCATCCACATCCACGTCCACATCCTCCTCTTCCCCCCTCTCCTCCCCCCTTCTTGCATTTGAGTCTCTCCTCTATTGAACTCATCAAAATCTATCATCCCCACCATATCCATCATCATCCTACTATTTTTCATCATCATCTGACTCCTCCTCCTCCTCAACTAGAGCAAGTTGATCCCACAAGATCATAAATCACATTGGCCTTTACTTAGCCCACCATGCATCATACTCTGTCATAGTACCTACATCTATAATTGTTGGATAGGGATCCCATAGCACTATTGATGTATACTACCAATCTTATTTGGCTATATATGGCTCAATATAGCAGCCCCATATCCCCCTCTTTCACACTACTCATGTAAACACAACCTCATGCATCAACACAGTCTATTGTAAACCAAACTTCCTCATCATATGTACTAGAAAATAGCACTCAATGATAGTCTTCATCCTCCCCACTAAATAATGAGTCCTCTAAATGTAGGGTATGTAATCTACATCCTCATCCCATACCTCACAATCACAGTATGGGTATCAAATGAAAGTATCCATCTCATCCAAAACCCGCCTCTAATAGGGTAGATCCCTTAATCATCGATGTTACAAAAATGAGGCATATGTAAACACATAAGATAAACCTGGTCTTCTCCCCCTATCCACCACTAGACACAAAACTATACAATGCTCATAGGCCTAGATGTGCAACAAAGTCACACCACAACCTAGGCTCCCCCATCCCTATACACAAGACCAAATGCACCTCTATGTATAACTCGACCAAAACACATGCTCCCTATGTGAAAATAGTCTCATCTATTAGCATCCTATCAAGTACCCCCCCCACTTGATTGTAAAACTTTGGGATCACTAATCAAGTACCAAAACCCATGTCATCAATCTTATTGTAAACAGTGATAGTTGTGGTATCTCTCCCATCCTTTCCTGCAAATCCAACTTGATCCCCGTCACTAAAAGATCATCTGCCATAAACACCCAAGCTAGGGCATTCTTGACATGCATCAAAGCATACTCCACAAGCTCCCCTCATATCGAAAGCTACTAAATATTCCATACATCCTCTAACATAATGGTAGCCTTCACTAGTAGGTAGTTGGAAGCTACTGGTATCACTATGCCACCTCTCTACTAAAGTAGTCATCATAGCCCGATGTTCCCTCAACCAAGGCATCCTAGACACATGGAACAAGCCCATCAGGATCAACCACTCATCATCCATCTTTGTGAGTTGATATTGCAACTGGGTCATTACTCCAAGCCACCTCTTGTGTGATTGTAGAGGGCCCAGGGACTCTTACATCATACTACCAACCAATGTTAGTCCATAAAAATAAAGTAAGATCCATTTTTCTTCATCAAAACCCTTACATACATGCATTTTTATAGAAACATGCCTTTTTCAAGTGCAAGTGCTATTTTTGGAGTAGGCATGTCCCTACCCTATGTAATTTTTGTTTTGGTGCAAGCATTTCCTTGCCCTTCACAAGCGTGTACATATGATGCACAAGCATGGATTCATCTAGTGCAAGTACAACCCTAACCTATGCAAACACTACTTCTAGCACAAGCATGTACTTACCCATCCTGGAGGTGTGAACTTGTGAAACACAACTGTCATTCTAACACAAGCATGGTGATAGCCACCATAGGTGCCTTTTCCTTGCATGCAAGCACCACTTAAACACAAGTGTGATTCCTCAGAAGCATCGATTGCTCAAGTGTAGGCATAAATTCACTCTAAAGAACTAACTTAGGTGCAAGCACAACTCTATGTGATGGAAGAACAATAATCACACACACAAGTGTGGTTTTATAGAACCACACCTTCATTTTTCATAAATACCTAGCCTAATTTAACTGCATTTATTACCCCCTAACTACCCCAAAACCCATAAGTTAGATCACATACCAACTCTCCTAGGTCCTTTGACCATTGGTACTCTTAAACCTTCTCCACACAATATAAATTTTGAGGAATCCATGCCATCACTCCTTCACCTAATCTCCTCTTATCCTCTCAAATGAAAAAGTGAAAATGACACCTTTGGGCCCTTCAAGGCCTATTTATAGGCTCTAAACCCTAATTTTTCTAAATGACACGTGGAAAAATCCCTAATTCTTCTAGTCCTAAATATATTCAAACCTATTTCCTTCTTCCTTTTCATTCTTCCTAACCTTAACATGCATTCTTCTCTTTTCAACCCGGCCTTTCGAGATCTCGCCCAAAAATTATTTTTAATCTTTTTCTAGATAGTCTCTTAAGGGCATCACCTCCTGCCACAACTATCCTATTGGGGTAAATTTTTAAACTTCTTTGACACAACATTATTTTGGATGTCACATCAAAGAGGGGAAAAATGTAGACACCCCAGTTTTAACATCATACCTTTAATTAATTAAAATTTAAAATTTTAATTAATTAAATATCACATTGTTTAATTAATTATTCTGCTTCATCCCATGATTAAATAAATATTACATTATTATATTAATTTTTTTAGGTAAAAGGTTATAAGTCTATATATATTTATATTATTAATAAAGATGTACAAAATTTTCTAATTTTATGGCTCTCATTAGCCTATATCAAGTAACCCTGAACCCTCCAACTTTTGCGAAATTCAGCCCTATTCCAAAATGTATCCCAAACTCCCAATACAGACAATATGATTTTATAGGCCGAAATATGAAAAGTTCATAACTAAGCTTTACATTTACAATATTTGAAAGCCATAAAATTTGAGGTTGTATGATGTATAATATAAGCAATTATGAGAAAAAAAGATACTATTATATTCCTCCATCTAGTCCACTAGGACATCATTTTCATCTTGTTTATCGCAGATATTACCCAAATATGGTTGTTGTTGCGCCTAAAAATTTCCCACATCAGACTATTGTTGCTTGTGAAGATTTCCCACATCAGATTACATAGGCAGCAAAACATTCAGGTTCAAACCCATGAGATTGTGACGTCAGGGGGGACATTATCATAGATTTCAACCTTTGGGGGATTATGCTCATGATTAAGTAGCCCCATAACTACATTGACCCTTATCCTTATCCTTTTAGATAATTCATACTCAATCTCCCCTGTAAATCTATTCATATCAATCTCCCCTGCAAATCTATTTAGAGCTACCTACAAGTAATTTGAGTTCCTCGCCACCAAGGTTTTCTTGATTGCATTATAGACGAAAACATATGCATTTTTGTGCAACGAGAAATATCGAGGAAAAAAACCTTTGAAATACCCTTGACCCCTCCATAGATCATATTTTTGACATGGTTTTAAGAGGATGTCATTTTGTAAGTACTCATCTTTGACAACTTTCTTTGTTATCAACTCTACTGACTGAAAACATTGTAACAAGTCCAGCAAATTTGAAATAAATATAGACATAAGTTGAGAGGGAAACAAAAGCCACCTTTGCATTATTTAATTAAGTATTCCATCACATCCTTTAATTAATTAAATATCATACTATTTAATTATTTATTCAATCCACCTTATAATTAATTAAATATAATATTATTTAATTAATTATTCCATCCCACCTTATAATTAATTAAATATTATACTATTTAATTAATTATTCAATCCCACCTTATAATTAATTAAATATCAATTATCTTATAGTCTTTCCTAAATTAATTAAATATTATACTATTTAATTAATTTAACCTTAGTCCATTTCTTCCAAATCCCCTATTCTCAATCAAGTTAATAAATTTATGATTTATTAGCTTGATCCACATCCTAATCCTCATTAACATTTTCTCTAATTTTTAATTCTACCCATTGCCCCAAACTTTTAGACATGTGACATGTATCCTACAAGCCTCTTAATGACTTGCATGCACATGTCACTATCCATTTCCAAGTCATCCTTTGAACTCTTCTCTCATTGGATGCTCACACATGTGTGAGATGCTCTTCCCCATGGAGCCACCCTACATTTTCCATTTATTACCACTTGTCATATCTTCAAAGCATACTCATCTTACACTTTTCCACTTTTGTTTCCACTTCTCAAAGTCTTGTTCTTCCCAATGTGTGCTCCCAGATGTGTGAGCATACCTTTCCCTTCACTTTTCACTTTCTTGTTCTTCCCAAGATGTGCTCACACACCTTGCTCTATTTCCCATGCCACATGTCATACTCACATGCATCCACTTTGTGACCCTTATCGCAATGCTAAGACTTCACCATCTCCCTCAATCTCCTCCATCCATTTCACAAGAAGTTATCAACCCTCTATTCCTCCATCCAAAAATCTATAAATTGAATCCTTCTCAACCCATTTTGAATCATGTAATTTGAATTGGCCTAATTTATGCTAGAAAATTCTAAAGATCAATCCACAATTATCAACATTTGAGCAAATCAACAAGTTTTTGGGTGCAAAGCTTGGGAGCTCAATCAATGAATGTGAAAATATTGAAGGTATAATCAATTTGTATGCATTGATTTCATGTTATTGTTGATTTATCTTTTTAAATATTTTCTCCATCTTCATTTTATTTAATAACTATTGAGAAAACTAGTGCATTATGCCATATAATAATTCTATTTCATATATGATGCATGCTATAATATAATTATCATAATTATGTTAATCAAAGATTATTTTATGATAAAATACATATCTTAATAATGTAGTTATGAACCTAATGATAGATGTATGATATATGTACTTTGACTATGATTATGTTATTAAATACTTGATGTATATTATTGGGAAAAAGCTAAGAAGGTTGGATTCTATAGCTTTAATTTGATATGGAACTTCAGTTTGTACCTGTTATGCCTTGCATAACCACCCCATCTTTTGCCTTGGTCAAAATGGGTCCCCCTTTTTTCTATTTTCATCTCTTGTTGTCTTTCAAACAAATTCTGGAGTCTTTCTCCTTCCAACACTTTATTTTATTTTATTTTGGTCTGTCGGAATCGGAGCTGGAACCAAATCGGGTTCTAAAATCATAATCAAAACTTGTTCTGGGCCCCATCCCGATAGTCTTTTCTTTCGGTCTATTGTTTTGTCTTTATTGGACTCGGAGCCGGAGTGGGTGTTAAGTTGGTGTTTATTGAAAATTTCAAAATCTAAATTCATTTCCGCCTCCGCCTTTGCTTTTCAACTTTTGGTTTTAGTCTTAGTCCTTATGTTATGTTTTATTTTGTCGGTCTTTTGTTTTACTTTTTGTGTTGGGTTTTGTTTTCTTCTTTATTGGTGGAACCGGAACCGGAATGGGAACGAAGTAACGAAATTTCTTAAGTTTCTGAATTAGTCTCCAATTCCGATTCTGCCCCCGCCACTTTTGGATCATTGACTTTTTGACTGAAGTCATGCTACAGTGAAGTGCTGGTTCTCTTTTAGTTCTGATTCCACCCAACTACATTTAATGCATTAATGACAACTGCTCCTGTCGGTAAGAACTCTGATTTTTACCTCCATTTAAGGATTAAATGTATCATTATTATCATTGTTAAAAACTTGAAGAGCAAGGAAGAGCAGTGGCGGAGTTCGTTTGAGAAAATCTATTGAACGAGGAGAAGATTATTGCTTGCGAATCAGTTCAGAAGGTTAGCTGGGTTCTTTTGTGTTTGAGGTAGGGTTTCTTGTTATTATTGTTCTTTCATTTATTTACTGTTACATTTTTGTGTTTTCTCGTGCTTTGAATCAGTTTTTTTTAACAAAATTTGTGGTTCTTAGTTTGTGTTTTGTTTATGTAGGTTCTTGTTTTGTTTGTTTGTTTGGTTCTTCCTCGTTTCTTTTACGTTTATTTTTGGTTCTTTTTAGTTTTAGGGCATGGTCACTTTCACATTTTAGTTGTGATCGCGTCGTGCTATTTTGATTTGTAGTAGGTTAGATTAAATTTAGGTTTTAAATGGTGATTAGTTGGATTAGAGATTTACAGTGAGGTAGATTAGATATTTACAGTGAGTTAGGGTTAATTGAATCTTGTTTTTACTTAGGGTTTTATCACGTATTCAATCTGGTAAAACGACAAGGTTTAAAATCCGTGCCTTGGTTTTCATGTCGTATTTCCTAGATTAGGGTTTTGTGTATGTCTGTGATCACTTGTAAAAGTTAAAGTATGATGCCCTAAAATACAGTTGCTCCTGTTCATATGGTGATGGTTTTATCGAGTTCCAGGTTAGCCCCACGTTGTTTTGAAAATCACCTAGTTTGAAACCATGAAGTTGTGTGTTAAATTGATGAAATCTTGGATGACGTCATGGTCAACCTAGGTGGAGACGGGATCGGAACCGATCTTGAACTTGAGAATTCTATTTTTTGCAAAAGGTATCGATTCCATTTCCATCCCGTCTCTGGCTCCGCGTATAATGAGAAGTCTTTTTTTGAAATAACGATAACCTAGATGGAAGCGGAGGCGGAATGGAAATAGAATATGAAAATATAAGAATCTGAAGGAAAACCAATTTTTTTTTTCATTCTGATCCCGGTTCCGATCACCTTTTCGGTTCTGACTCCAAGCCCGTTCATTTTTAGTACAATATCTATATCGATTTTGGCTCTGATTCCGGCAATGTTGTAAAAGAGACTTTTAGATTTTGTTTGCTTGGTTCCACCTCTGGTGCTTATATGAAAGGTATGTTTTTTTTAAAGCATGTTTTATGATGATATTTAAAGATCTAATTAGATGTTTTGCTTACAGTAAAGTTGAAGGATGTTAGGAACATCAGGGGAAGCTGCTCGAAGGAACCAGTCTATAGGAACATCAAAGGCTGCACCTAAACCAAAGAAGTTAAAGCCTGAACAATTGCCTTATACCTTAAGGTATAATCACAGGAGTCCAGTTATCAAAGTCAGCAAAGTAGAATCTGACTGGTCAGACATCACTGACACAAACTTGGGCCAGTACAACTTTGAGGAGGCATATGCTGAAATATTCACTGAGGATGCAACGCCTAGAATGAAGAAGATCGCGGAGTCTGGTTTGGCTCATATTAATTTGTTTCCATTGTCAATCCAATGTCTAGAATTGATCTTAACAGCTGCAAGTGCTTACAATCCTGTTACCAGATAGTGCATGGATTCTCAGAACAATGTGATCATTGATCTTACTCCTCAAGCATTGCAAAATATATTCAATGTCTCAGATCCTAAAAACTTGGTGCAGTTGGATGAGGCAGAGGCCTTGGAGAAATATGGTCAATATAAGGACTCCAATAAATCTCATTTGAACAAGAAGTGGTTGAAGACGGAAAATAAATCTTTAAGCAAACTTGTAGACCAACCAAAGAGGGCAGATTTCTACAAAGAAGTATCAAATATAATTATTATGTTGTCTAGAGTTTTTGGGAAGAGAGATACATTTCGGTTCAAGGAATGGATGTTTCCTTTCATCCAAATAATTTTAAATGGAAAAAAATAGTTTGATTGGCCTATGGTCATATCAAATGCTATCCATAATCAACTAGGAAACATCAGAGAAACTAAGTGTTTCTTTATGACTTCTTATATTGTGTATGCAGCGGCAAGGTTGGGTGTTTTCCCAGGTTTGAACAGAGTGGGCATAATGGGAGCGTTGGATGGACAGAAGAAAATGTGGGAGCACTATGACCAGCTGTCTCTACAAGTTTCTGAGACTCACTTCAGAAGAGTCAATGATGCATTTATATATGTAGTCATTAATAAATTGAATGGAGATGCAGGGTATAGGTTGAGTCAGGAAGCCATGGCATTCATTGTTGAATGGGGATGTTGGTACATTCAATACCCCAAATTCACATATTTCAGGTTAGCTGGTTTTGAAGCCCATCCACATCTACTTCCAAGGTGTTGTAATAATAGAATAGTGTTGATGGAATTTGTATATCAGGCTCTTGGAGTTAATGCTCGGTTTGGGATCAAACATAAAACTGGATGTCATAAGTTTCCCATGAAGTTGGATGAGTATGGCTGTCAACACTTGGTAGGAGCAAAGGTGGTTTGTAATGAGCTGATACAGTTGAAATTGGGATTATACATAGCTCGCAAGTATTTTGATCCAAAGGGTAAGATGTATGCCTTGTTTCCTTCAGTGTTTACCAAACATTTCAATTTGCTAGAGGATTTTTGGAGTGATCGGCAAGATGAGTATGATCTAAGGAAGAAGAATTATGAAAGGCTATTTGTCGCACTCATGTCCGAGCTTGGTGTTAAAGAAAATATTCCTAACACATTGGTGGATGATGGAATTGTATTGGATCCATCCTATGAGGCTTTGAACATTGGCACCAAGAGTCTAGATCCAATTCACTAGCACAATGAAGAAACCATTGATATTAAGCGGATCGGAAGGACAGTGCTGGATAGAACTGTTAACTGGTTAGTGCTAAGAACCTAGACTCCTTAAGGACCAGCCCCTAAAAAGGGTAAGGGATATAAAAGGATCAAAAGGAAGACACCTCCTAAAGAGCCTTTGGAGTTCTTTCCCCAAGATATTGATGAGATAGAACTTGAAGCAGTAGGGGATGAAGAGGAAACACAAGAAGGGGATGTTCTAGTAGGATCTGCTACTTCAACACCTACATTAGGTGATTCTTCCGCACAAATCTCACTTACAAAACAACATAAAGGAGAATTTCAAGAGGGAGCTCTTCATAGCATGACTGAAATGGCTAAGGGAAAAGAAGTGGAGAGGGAGATTCATGAGGTTGGGATGGATTCAGATGAAACTGAGTTAGAGAAAGATATGCAAGAAAACATGCCTCTAGAGGAGGATATTGAGCAGGTTTTGACACAAGAAGAGCAATGGAAGCTATTTGAAGAGGCGAAAAGAAATTCTGATGCAAGAGCTACAGTAGAGAAACAAAAGGAAATTGATGCTAAGGTACAAGCTGATGCTATACTGCACCAACAACAGTTAAGAACTAGACAAAGTAAAGCTAAGGCAGCAGCTGATGAAGTGGAAAAACAAAGAAGACAATGAGAACATGAACTCAAGGTCAAAGAAGAGAATGACAAGTTGGAACTGATATAGAAGATCCATGACCTTGAGGAAGAGAAGGCAAAGAACTGGAGGGAAAAGGAAATCTTGGTTGCTAGGTTGAAACTTGTAGAGGAAGTTCGCCAAAAAGAAGAAGGAGCAGAACAATTACAAAAGGAAAAAGAAGCCAAAGAGCCGGTTAAGAAACAACAACAACAACAAGAAAAGGCCAAAAAAATTAATGCTTTGGAGGTAGAAAGATTAGAAAGGGAAAGGCTAGAGGCCTTAGAAAAAGAGAAATTGGAAAGGGAAGCTCTAGAAAGAGAAAGAATAGAGAAGGAAAAATTAGAAAAAGAAAGGTTGGAAAAGGAAAAAGTGGAGAGAGATCAGTTGGAGGAAGAGAGTTTGAGGAAAGAAGAGGAAGATAAGAAAAGGAAAGAATAGAAGGATAGGGAAGAGGCTGAAAAGCTTGTGCAGATGCATATATTGCAAGAAAAACAAGAAAAATCAAGGGTTGACTCTCAAACTCAGATGAATATGCAGCCACCTTCTACCATTACTTCCTCTTCCTCTATGATGACTACTACTCCATGTGCTCCGACTTGGTTAAAACTAGACCTATAGAAAAAGGCAGTAACACCTTCACAACCTCTCAATTGGGAGGATATGATGAAGGAGATCGAACAAGAGAGGCCCAAAAAGAAGGCCAAAATTCTATAGTCTACCTGACTCACAGATAAAGGAGAGATTGTTGCTGAATGTTCCATGCCAATGATAGAAAAGGAGGTAGGGGACATGCAGCTAACAGATTATCAGTTGAGTACTGTCAACTTGGGAGGCCCACTAGGAATCAACAGATGAACCTAATTGATGTGGTGACTTCAACAACCAAGTCAAGAATGATCAAGGATAAACAAAAGAAGGATGAGCTTAAGGCTCAGTTGGATCAATTGCATTCATTCTTGAAAAGTGTCTCCTCTTCGAGATCACAACAAGTAATGGCCATTGAGAATCCTATTTTGTTAAGAAAAAAAGAGGTCGACAATTTGGTGCAGATAAGAAGCAAAGTGGAGATGGTAGATAGATGGATAGACAAATTGAATCGGGAAGTAGGTGAAGTTTTGGTTGAGGGTTTTGAAGTTTACAAAGGCACTGAGGAATTGATGAGAGAAATGCACCAATACATTGTAGCATCAGAAAAACAAGAAGAGGAGTATAAAGACTATAGTCTTAAATTAGAAAAGGTTAGTGCATTGCCTTTAACTACTCTTCTTGAACAGTCCATACTTGAGGAGGAAAATAAAGATTTTGTTGGAAAAACCTCTCGTATACTTCGATTCAGAGAAAATTTCTTGTGTAAGCATAGAAATGAGGTTCAAGAGGTTGTTAATAATTTGACTGAGCAATTTGAGGAACTGGAAGTAGTCATTTCTATTATTGTAGATGTAAATGTATTAACAAAGGAAGGTATGCCTTTGAGTCAAATAAAAGAGAAATGGGATGAAAGACTTAGAGGGATCATGCAGAAAGAAGATGATGTAGAAGAATTGATGATAGATCGACTAATGGATGTAAAAGAAGAAATAAAAGCTACTAGAAGAGAGTTGACAAAGATGAAAGGTATGAGGGAGTTTGTTGCAGCATAATTGGATCGAATCAAATTTGAAGATAGCTGGGTTGATGGGCCAGAATTAGATACATTACAACAAGTCTTCGCCAGTTATGATGAGTTCATCATAGATCCAGCTTCACATGCATAAATCTTCTGCATGTATGACCTTTTTCTTCTTTGCATGTTGCATGCAACACTGACAATTGAGGTGCATGGCTTGTTTCTCTTCTATTTTTCTATTCTCCAGTTAAATTGAATGTCTAATGTAAGAACTCAAGATCAAATCGATCTAAGTTTCCAAGAAAGTTTTTGTTCCTAAAAAGGTGGATAACCTAAAATAGAAGTGAAGTTCAAACTTTTTGTATAATCTATAAATACCTTGTGGGTATCATATTGTAAAGGTCGGCTAATTGAGAATAGGATTGGCTTACTTGATTTTAGGAGATAGAATTTTGTAGTGATTATATAGATAATTTGTACTTAATCTTTTTACAGTTAATAGAATTACAGGTTTTACGCAATATGGTATTACAATTGAGTTGTTTTATTTGATAAGGCTGATAAGTTATAATCTATCTGAATGCCAGTGATTGTGCTGAAGCATGATAGTTTCTTATGTGATGAAATTCATTAGAAGAAACCAGATTTAAGGATTATCTTATTGGATTATCATTGAATTGAAGTTATTAAAGTCTATTGATCTATAATCTTGATGATGAATGAATGTGTGTTGTTTTGAAATCCTTGAAATATTTATGATGTGTAATTGTGAAGTTAATTAAGCACCTAAAATGTATGCAGTGGTATAGATTATGCTATAGATTGTGTCATTTTATGGTTTTCTTGATCTGATTGGAAGAGCATTCATTATTCGAAGATATATGTCCAGATGATAGATAAATTTGATTCATACTTACTGGTTTACCCCTTTGATCTATCTTTTTCTTTTGTTTGAAACCCCATTGATTTACTAAAATAGTTTGGTAAAAAGGAGTCATCGCTTGAATCTTTTTTTACTAGCACAGGCCCCTTGAATATTAGAGTTGCATGAACCGATTGAGTGACACCAGACAGTTGAGAACCAACTACCAGGACCTTGGGAGTTAGGCTACTACATGTTGTCTTTCATTTTAAGGAGAAATAGAGTAGAAATATTTTGTTTTAACGTTGTTTATGTCATTTTCACCATCAACAGTACCTATGTCAATCTGAGGCATAGAATTTATGAAAAGTGTCATGGCTATATGCCCAAGGGCTGAGAGAAAAAAAGTTTAAGTAAGAATGAAATTCATCTAAAAATCCTAGAAATCCTTTAAAGTGAAACTAATTATTAATTCTATTTTTTTTATGCAACAAGAATTGCTACATGAATAGAGCGACAAGAAGGTGACAAGAACATATTGTGCTTTACTTAGTAGAGACAACTGAAAAATACCCTAACTCACTTCACACTTACAGAATAACACACTACCAATTCCATTAACAAAGAAGAAACACCATATTGAATAGAACTGTTTAACAATAACAATCGAATGAGTAATCTTTTAACTTTATTGATAAATGAATGAAATAGAAATTATGACAGATATGGTAGCAATACTTTTAAAACATACTATTAGCGATATTCGAACCACACCACTAATAAAATTAAATGTGGAAAAGGAAATTTTACCAAGATTTCACGGAGTGGGCCCTTCCTCTTGGTTGTGAGGTGATATTACAACAATATGGGAATTGGCATTGATCAAATAATTTGATGCAAACCAAAATGGAATATCTATTGTATTCGTCTCATAGTAGTACATATATATAGAAATTTGATAATTGATATTAGTTATGTGGCCTACGACCCATAACTTTGATATAAGTCTTAGTGAATAATAGTCAATGAAAACAAACAACCTTTTAACAATCTAGAATTCTGATAGTCTATATTTTGGCCATTAACCACAAGTCCAAAACAATATGCTAAAATTATGTTCATGCTACATAACAAAAAGATCTTCACGGTCTTCAACTCCATTCTTTCTCTGCTACAAGAACTCTTGTTAATTCATTTCCAACTGAATGAATCAATTTTCACATAAGTAAATAAATTAATCACATTTTATTCTCCTAAAATATGATAAATAACTTTTAATATTTAAAAGCTAATAATTCCAGAATAAGGAATTAAAGTGGAAATTAATGGGTTTAATTTGGAAAAGGAAAAGGATTTTACATATAAATATTTAAACCAGTTTTTAACCTATCATTTTCCCCCCAGCTTAAGACTTTTCATGTCCTCATGCAAACATCTTTTACTTATAGTCCTAAGGGTTTTCTTTGAGTAGTGGTATGATGGCTAATTTTTGCATAGTTTGCATGATTTCATTAGACCAGGAAGCCTTCAACTACTCAATTCAATACTTATGATCCTTTACATAGATGTAAAAATATTTTGTTGAAAGTTCCTTTGTATGTTTAATAAATTAATTTAATTGACTTTTCATCCCCTGTATTTCCTCTATTTGTTGTTGGTAAGTTGTGGAAGCATCCTGAAGTTGCATTTGCAAAGTGTGAATTTCAATTTGAAGTTGGTTCACCTGATCTCGTAGGAACCAAATCTCCTATATCTACTTTCTAATTATCTTCATAGGGTTAAGTTCTTCTAATGGTGGTGAATCTATAGGTAGCTCTTCTCCACATAAATTTTCAAAACAAGAAGAAACATTTTCCTCCAAAGTAGGACTATTGACTTCCTATAGCTCGATTGTAACTTGATTTTCTTGTACATCCATCTGATTGTTATCATCCATATCCAATTTTTGTTGAGGTTATTTATCTTCATGTACAAGGTTTCCATCTTGGGTGGAACTCTCTTCTCCCAATGAAGTAGGGGGTTCATTTTCATTTACAATATCCATTTGTAATCTCATCATTGTAATTTGTCTTCTTCCTTATCTATTTCTTTCCTCGTGTTGGTTACAACTGCTAATATTTGTAACTTGGAATTAGGTATAGCCTCCATTCTTTATTTCTTTGGTTGCCACTTACCCAAGATATGGGGAGTTGTAATATCCCACCCCTTTCCTGAGATATTTTCTAATTAAACTACTTGTCTGATTTGTCTTGTTTTTATGGTTTTTGAATGATTTTAAAGTTTTGATGATGAGTTTACTAGAAAATGCAGTATCGAATGCAAAGAAAATATATACAATTTAAAATAAAGGTAATATTGAAAGCATATGCTCCTTGGTTAGGAAATTGATCTCCAAAGGATGACTTGTCCACCTCAGAGTTATGTTGATTGCATACAACAATCTAGCTGCCCCAAATAAGAATTAAATGAAGCCAAAACACAAGGTGTTTTAGCCTTGACATAAAATGCCTAAGATTGCAACTATATGGACCAACAATAAAGGACTGGTATGACCTCTTGAAACCCCATGTGGCAGTTAATAATGATGCCAATAGAAATTAAGATGGCCTCCGATGATTATTCTTCAATATTTTGAACTTTTCTCCTCAAACCCCTGATATTTTTGAAGATAATCACTTCAATTATGCACAATGTGACTCTGATGTAAAGACACCTATAGATGCAACCTTTGGGCCATTTTTCACACCTATTGGAAGCACAAATCTGAGAGAATGAATATTCTCAAAGACCAAATTATAAAAAACCCCTTGTTTTCTTCTCCAAATGCCAAAGAAACCATATAATTTCAAGTGTAGAATGAATGAATACTTCAACATGCTTTTTTCAAATATTTTCATATCACCTCCCAAAAGGCACGATTTCTCATGAGCAATTAAATCATTAAACGTGATAAAATATGTGTTATTTTATTGCCAAGTGTTATTTCATTAAGTGGGTGCCAATCTCAATGATATTAATGAGTTTAATTTATATCATTAAACAACCCTTATATCATAAAGTCAATAAATCATTAATAATACCCCTTTTAATATTATTTAATTATTATTAAAGTAATAACTTTAATAACAATAAATATCATAACTCCATTAATAATCAACATTAATTAATTTTGACTTCACCACAGGCTAACCCACTGCTCACTTTGCCCATATAGATTTCTTACTATAAATAGTAAGGTTGTCCCCCAACATCCCACTAACTTACTAAAAATAGTAAGTACGCAAAAATGGAGCTAGAAACCCATGGAGATGATCATCTCAGAATATGTCAATGAATCAGAGAAGAAAACATTGCCATCTAGAGAACCAATTAAATCCCCCACAAGGCCCTCTAATAACCAATATTAGACTATAAAGACATGATAGTAGGCTAATCTATTGAACACTAACCCTGGCTAAAAGGGGAACATTATAGTCCACCCTCCCCAAAATTTCTTGTCCCCAAGCAATCTCAACTAAAAAGAAAACACCACTCCACCTGGGTCCCAAGGGAAGAACTATGAAATTTCCATCATGTCTCTAGATAATAATTGTAGCACCAACCTAAGCACAACTAACAAAACATGATTACCAAGTTCAATCCTTGTATCATGTGTCTCAAAAGTATAATCATCATGAGGAAGAAACTCTAGAAACTAGCATGGTTTGCTTTCCTCATTTGCATAAGGAAATACATCATACTAACTATCCAACTCAAGCGCATAAGATTTGTGCGTCAAAATCAAATCATGTACATGTGGGTCAAAGGTAAACCAATATGCACTCTGTAGAATGTACACGTGAAACTCATTTGTTAGCCCTATTTAGAATCCTTCTGCATAAGAAGGATCCCAAACTCTGCAATCATCACATAACTCCACACAAGGGTCAAGAGGAAGATCATCATCCAACTCAAATAGTGGATTGTCAAAATTCATACTAGCATCACACTCAAATAATAGATTGTTAACAAACTATACACTATCCATGTATTGATCTAAACTACCCTCATCTGGACCTATTGGTGTTTTATTTTTCTAGCTAGGCTTTGAAACTCTCTAAGAGGTAGCCAACCTCAATATTCAAGAATCACAAAGGCTAGTGGCTAACTGATAGGAAATGTAATTGACATACATTTCCCCTGCACTTCAAGCTCTATAAGACCTAGGGGGTAACCCTTTAGCAACATCTAAAAATCTAGACACACAAGTAACATGATATTGCTTAACAGATAATGCTCTCACAAAATTATGCTGAGAAACCTAAAATATCACTCAATATTGGCAAGATATTGAATGAAATTCATCAACCAGCATGGAGAACACGAAAAACACAACTCAACAAAATAGACTTCAAATGGTTTTTTATTTAAAGAGTTGGGACCAAACTGAAAACAACATAAACATGATAATGGACCAATGCCATAAAAATGGGCTATGGAGTCATATAACTAGCATTCATCTTTCAGTGTTGAACATTCTCTAAAGGTCTTGCAAATTTGTCACATTATGACAACCAAACCACTGAAGCTTTCTCTGATAACTCTTCTTATAAATCCACCTGAAACATAACACTCCTGTCACATTTGTTAAAAAAATTACACTATCCCTGAACAATAGGCAATAATAAATGCAGCTTGCGCTTTATCAAAGCAATTACATCATTCATAGAACAAGACCACTGAAGCTTTCTCTGATAACTCTTCTTATAAATCCACCTGAAACATAACAGTCCTGTCACATTTGTTAAATAAATTACACTATCCCTAAACAATAGGCAATAATAAATGCAGCTTGTGCTTTATCAAAGCAATTACATCATTCATAGAACAAGACCACTGAAGCTTTCTCTGATAACTCTTCTTATAAATCCACCTGAAACATAACACTCCTGTCACATTTGTTAAAGAAATTACACTATCCCTGAACAATAGGCAATAATAAATGCAGCTTGTGCTTTATCAAAGCAATTACATCATTCATAGAACAGAAGGCAACAACAGATGTAACTCAAATGCAGCAAATGTGCATGAAAAGATAGACAATTTTATTATTGAATGCAAAATAGCATTACAGTTTAGCCATAGAGACAATTATCAGCTAAAATAAACATAACAGAATAATTTAGAACACACACTTTCAGATTAAATGACTAATAGTCATATTTCCCCCGAGCTTTACAATCTACCCATAGCTTATGCTTGACTTGCCAAGCTTTCATAAATTGGAACCCTTTTTAATCAGAATAGAAAAAAAGATATAGAAGAAGAGAAGCAAATAGGAGCAGCCATAAAACTGATATGGAAATGCCATCTCGAAGCTTCATTCACTGTTGATCATCAATTTGCAAAACCTCTCTCATCTTTTTGCAATAAAATCTACCTCTCAAAATTGTCTTTGCTCATCATTGCTTTGAAACAGAAAATCTGTCGATGTGGAGAATGTCATCATTTTACCCAGCTGCTGGAAAATACCTCTTGCCCATGAAAATTATGTTTCAGCTCTCTTTTATTTTGTTGCAACTGTAAATATTTGCATATTCACTTTATGTTTTAGATGTTTTATTTTAAAACATTATCCCATTTTCATGTGCCTTTTATAGTCTACATTTTACTAGGAAATACTTTACCCATTTACATTTTAATGAATATATTTTACTAACTGAGTAAAATGTTTACTCTGCTCCAGCAAAGACTATTTACTCCTTTTCACATTACTCCTATGCACTTTATTTCCCACCAAAAATCATTTCACCTAGGTTTTATTATAGTTGACTAAGCACCTTTGATTTCACTTTAACAAAATGAAAACCTTTAGGAAAATAAAATTTCACCCACACACATTTCACATTTTAAATAAATTGCCCATTTGCAATTGAAAAATCCATTTCTTAGCTGCAAATATTTCACCTACAGCAAAATGAAATATTCTTCTCCTTTTATTTCTGTTCACTGTGAGGGAGAAAATATTTCCCGTGAAAAATGTCCTTTCCAGCAAAGAAAACTTTATAAAGTGAATATCCAATTCACTCTATTGGTAAAATAAAATTACCACCCCTTTTAAAATATTAAACTCTACTTTTGCGGGTTGTGTTTCTTTTATGAACAAATTTTTTAATGTTTAAGAAAAGAATCGGGCAAAATAGTTTTCATGCCTTACTCTTCCGGTGCTTCATTGTTTATGGGCCCACACTTGCAACATGGCACATTCTTTCCAACCTCATGAGAATTAAAAAGTGAGCACCTTGGAGATGCGAGGCTGCAGGCAACGACTGAGATCAAGCCACATTGAGATCTCCTTGATTATGGGTCGTTGATCTTTGTTTTCATCCGTTTGTCGTTGATCTTCACCGTTGCCCTAACTCTTCTCCCATTCACCATGCTTGAGGTTTTCATCTCAAGGGTAATGGAAGCCAACTCTATTGGATATCTTCACACACTTTTGATAAATTTTCACAGCAAGCCATGGGCTGCTCCCTCTGTAGAATGAACACATGCTCAATCCACTCATCATCAATCATCGAACATGCAGGTCTCCATTAGATGATCAACACTCAGTTTTCTCAGTGACCTCAACTACCCTCTCGGCGCTTTGCTTTTGAAACTCAAGAATCTTCTCAATTGTATTTATTTGCAACTTTACTACCATTTGGATCCACCCGACCTCACAGTGCTCGAGCAATTCGTAGTGAAAATAGCATTTCATCAAAGAATCTTGACATGCTCTTACCTTTGGTGCATAATGTTCTCTTCAGTGAGCCCCAATGGCCACCCCATGATTAGTATGCCCATACTTCAAACCACAGTCTGCGCCATCCCAAGGGGTGGTATCTCCATAAAATCTTGGGCAGGCCAATTGCATTTGTTTGGAAGTCTCAAACTCCCTTTCAACAGCTCCAGTTTTTGCCTGTCTCTCATGGTTAGATGATGCCCCATTTTCAAATCTCTATTCTCACATTACACCATGCAGCTCGAGCCCCTCCACATTGCATTGTTCATTGGATGCAACACTCGGACCCTTCATTGACCCTCAATTCCATGTTGTCAAAATAGAATTTCCTCAAACAATTCTGAGACACTATCACTGCAAATGTAAACTTCCCTATGTATCGCTATATTATGACCACCAACATTGGTCTTTTCTTCGCCTGGGAAGAGATTTTTGAACAAAAGACTCCTTTCCTCAAGAAGATGACTTAAGGGTTGATTGTAGGTCTCCTAAGAACAGTTCCAATCCACCACAAACTCATTGATCATGTGTCAATGTTAGTTTGGAAATTCTAATCATACTCTGTAGGTCTGAAAATATCTGTCACAGCAAGTCAATCAACGATGGAAAGTCAAAAAGCACTTCCCAAAACTCACTTAGAACTCCACCCAAAGTTACCAAGTAGCGTCACCACTCACCCATCAACACCAAACAACTTCCCATGCAAGGAGTTGATAGCTAATAACCTAATATATTTGTTTCAGTCATATCTAGTAAGTTTGATAAGGCTGGGAAACACTGTTAAAGGTCTAAGAAGACTAAAAAATTTAAAATGATTGCTTCAAGTCTGGATCAGCATGGGATACACTTAGTAAACACCTTTGACATCAACCCCAACTCACTAACCACTAACAAGTATCATCACCAATAGCTACATGCTCCATAGACTTCAACCAACACACCCCATCTTCTCATAAAGGCACGTGCAGGTCTGTAACAGTAGTATGAGTCATTTCTCAACACATCCACCTTGTGTTCATACTCTGCTTCAGATGGCATCCCATTCTACATTATCTTGAATATTTTAAAGTATCAAGTCAGATAATTATATGTTGATTATAACTTTATGAGACACATGCAGAGATCCATGTCCTAAAGGTATATGTGGCCTAGGCATGGAATTTGGAGGAAAGGGTAAGACAATCCATCAAAGCCCCTGCATTACTAAAAATCCTTGCCCCTGTCATAATGTGAGTCACTGTAAAACAAACTTGTAAAGTTCCCTGAATTTTATCTTCTTGAATGCAACCTAAATCAAAACTATACTCAATTTTACCGTTTCCAAATATGAGCCATGGCTGCAAATATATGTGTACCCACATAATTAGGACACTCGAATAGATTTTCCAAAATATAGAGTGATTTTTCTCTTTAGTGTCATGGACACCCTTGAAGTCAACGACTTATCTCCAGACCCATCAAATACTCTAGGCATAAAAGCTAGTCAAATATATCATGTTTGCACGATTTTGAATGTCTAATCTACTTAATTTATCACAAGAGAATTGTAGTGAGGAAAACACTTCTGAACTATGTTCACAGGCCTTACCGACAACACTTGTGACACAAGATGTGTCCCCATGTGGGCCCGACTAAAAAAAAAATCGTTTTCAAACAACGTTTACCCTTGAATTGATTTTGAGGTGGCTTTTGGATGCATTTGAAGTGAAATGGGTTTTCATCAGAACTTGTTTTCTGACACATTTGAAAAATGAGCAAAACTGGCCTAGTTGGCTCTGGAATCAATCTGGAAAACTAGTCAAATGGCCTCCTAGAGTAATGAAAACGTGTAGACACATAGTCATTTGACCCGAGAATGTAGTGCGAGAGACGGCTTAGAGAAATAAATAATGAGGTGAAACTTATTAACTATCAAAGTTGCTTACTCGAACTTTCTACAACAAACAGCTGTTCTGAACCAATTGAAAGTCACCCAACTGCTCTTTTTGAAAAAAAAGCAAATCAACTCCTGGAAAGCTGCCACTAGACATAATAGATCATTTAGGTACTCTGAGCACGTGTACAAAATGAATTTTCTTGAACCATCACCAATCAAAAGATATTGACGCTCAAAGTTGACCTTTCTGAAATGCTATCAGGAATGCAGATGCAAAACTGAACAAACTGCATTTGGTTTTGATTTGTTAAAAATAGTAAATGAGGTCATGAAGCTCTAAAAACTGACATGCAAGCTCATCTTGGTATGGAGAATATAGAACAACATTCATTCTGACTTGACAGTTACCCAGTTGCAAAATGCAAGCTCAAACAGGATGCAACTTTGCAAAACTGAACATTTGGAAACAACAGAAAAATGTCAAAACCCTCTAGCTTCACTTTTTGAAACCCTGACAAAACTCATCGTGGGAAGCTGAAAATTGACATGCATGTTCACATATGTCAATTGAGTATGTCTGAAAATGGGTTTTTCATAAAAATCATTTGGCTCCAAATTACGACCCTCCAAACTAGGTCAGTCAGGTAGATTTTTCAGGTGCACTTCTGAAAGTGCAGAGGCAAAATTTTGAAATGGGCATCTCAAATTTACAAAATTTCAGAGTGCCATCAGGACCTATGGAGCAATGAATGGATTCATACTCCTCCTAGTATTGCTCATGCTCCCCCACCGCCTATTCAATTTCTTCCTCTTTCCTTTTACTCTTCTCCCCACTGAGGGAGATGGCACACAAAATCCCTTCAACTATTCCCCTCAACACATATTTCCTCCCATTTTCCTTGAACTTCATCTCCATTTTCTGCAACTTGGGGAAAAATCTCCTATGGCACGAAGCCACATCATGACCAACACAATATCCATCTCACCCATGCCAACAACATAAAAATCATCTTGAAATTCATAGTCATTCAACAACACAATGAGACCAAGGATCCTACTGGTACAAGTAAGATTGAATCCATCTACCACTCTTACCCGAAACCCCTCAAAGTTCTCTACCAAAAGTCCACACCTAGCAATCAATCCTTCATCTATGAAATTATGTGTAGCTCTAGTATTAATCAAAGTGATACAATGTTGTCCATTCATGACTCCTTTGATTCTAAATGATCCTTGATAATAGAGGCTAGAGTACAATGCTAAAGGAGATAACTTATAATCTTTTCCTGGCCTTGTGGATGCTCTTCCTACCTCATTGTCCTCTAGATTAGCTCCTTGTTCTAAAATTTCAGAATCAGAATCATTAGAAAAGTACCACTCCATACGATTTGCTTTGCCCATAAGCATCATAAGATAATCATGATCTCTAGTGTATTGTCCTTTACACCGGTAGCATAATTTTTTTTCTCAACTCATCATGTGACTCATCATCAAGCCTAATCACTGTTTTCTTTTTCTAGTCTGCAACTTGTTGATGGCTCTCTTCTACTAGAGGATTCATGGATTTAGGTAGAAGCTCCTTTTTTGGGGCACCAAGCTCCATATGTTGTGCCTTATTCATTGCTTCCTATACAGTGGGAGGGTCAAATTCTTTGACCCAACCTTCTAATGGCTCAAGCAATCCCTCACTTAACAAAATTACCAATCTCCTCTCTGAGATGCTAGGCACCATCACCGACAGTCTCTAAAATTCACCAATGTATGACTCCAAACTACCTACCTATTTGAGTTGAGCTAGCTCTCTAAAGTATAACTTAGGGTTCTTATGATCAAAGTGTTCAATGAGTCTATTTTTGAACTCATGGTAGGTAGAGATGAGATGCTATTGTAATGTAACCATGCCATGATACCACCACTTGTCCATAATTCTATCCAAGTGTAGTGTATCGAACTTAATTGCCTCATCCTCTGGCATGGGCCTCAAAGACAAGTAGTTGTCTAATTTTTAGACCCAAGATCTAGAAATGCATTTATCACTACCATCAAAGTGTGGCAAGGTGACCTTGCTCATACCCTACTAAAAGTCACATGTAGCCTATGGTGCTTGAAGTGCCCTATGCTCTATCCTGACTACACCACCACCTCTAGGCCTCTTTTGATCTAAGAATTGATTTAGGTTCAAAAACTCCCTAATATCAAGAGGTAAGGTCATATACTCCACATAATGATGAGTGATATAACCAACAATGATTACTTGTGGCTCCTATACCTGAGGATCCTATGGCACCTCCCTCAGAGTGAAAGTCGGCTAGTTGGGTCTAAGGATTGACCCAATAGAGGATGTAGACTTCTATACTACCACATTAGGCTGACCAAATCTGTGCATACCACTATTCTATCTCAGATAACCTGTGTTATGGTGGAATAAACTACCTCACCATGCCCATCAGCTGATACATCATGTCCATAATATTATCAAACTTCCTTATGGCTTTGGAATCTAGAAAATTT
The DNA here is from genome assembly GCA_007115665.2 of Sequoiadendron giganteum. Lineage (NCBI taxonomy): Eukaryota > Viridiplantae > Streptophyta > Pinopsida > Cupressales > Cupressaceae > Sequoiadendron > Sequoiadendron giganteum. Next base: position 416,124,113 of record CM021108.1, on the reverse strand, counting down.
GACTTTTCTCATCCCTTATCCTTCTCAACCATGGTACCTATCACACTATCACTATCACTATCACTATCACTATCACTATCACTATCACTATCACTATCAATATCAATATCACTATCACTATCACTATCGCTATCGCTATCACTATCACTATCACTATCACTATCACTATCACTATCACTATCACTATGAATACCCAAGATTCATGAAATTGTTTCACCTTCAAGAACGGGAGGTGGTTCCCACTATTTTTCACCTCTAGTATAATGTATAAACTCTTTACACATGAAAATACCGAATCACAGGATGACAAGAAACTACTCTGATACCACTATAATATCTCACCCCTTTCCTAAGATATTTTCTAATTGAACTACCCATCTTATTTATCTTGTTTTTATAGTTTTTGAATGATAATTTTAAAGTTTTGATGATGAGTTTGCTAGAAATTTCAATATCAAATGTAAAGACAATATATATAATTGCAAATAAAGGTAATACTGAAAGCATATGCAATATATTATCAAAATGGATTTATTATTTCTTGTACATACAAAAGTTCATACCTAGAAAGCCAAGCAAAGAGTTATTGCAATTCTAATATTTTTTGATCAGCTACAATAGACTCCTTAGTTTGGACATTGATCTCTAAAGGATGAATTTTCCACCTCAAATTTGATGTTGATTACATATAGCAGTCTAGCCACCCCAAATAAGAATGAAATGAAGCCAAAACACAGGGTGTTTTAGCCTTGAAACAACATGCCTAAGCTTGTAGCTATATGGCCCAATAATAAAGGACTAGTACAACCTCTTGAAACCCCATGTGGAATTCAATAATGATACTAACAACAATTAAGATGGCCTCCAATGATTGTTCTTCAATATTCTAATTTTTTCTCCTTAAACCCTTGAGATTTCTAAAGATAATCACTTCAATTATTCACAATGTGACGTCTAATGTAAATCCACTTGTAGATGCAACCTTTAGCTGATATTTAACACCTATGGGAAACAAAAATTTGAGAGAATGAACATTCTCAAAGACAAAATTACAGAAAACCTTAGTTTTCTTCTCCAAATGTCAAATCAACAAAATAATTTCAATTGTAGAATGAATGAATGCTTCAACGCGATTTTTTTAAGCTTTTTATATCACCTCCCAAAAGGCACAATTTCTCATGAGCAATTAAATCATTAAACATAATAAAATATATGTGCTTTTGTTTCCAAGTGTTATTTCATTAAGTGGGCACCCATCTCAATGAAATTAATGAGTTGAATTTATATCATTAAAGAGCCCTTATATCATAAAGTCAATAAATCATTAATAATACCCCTTTTTAATATTATTTAATTATTACTAAAGTAGTAAATTTAATAATAATAATAAATATCATAACTCCATTAATAATCAACATTAATTAATTTTGACTTCATTGTAGACTAATCCATTGTTCACTCTGCCCATCTGAATGTCTTACTATAAATAGTAAGGTTGGCCCCCAACATGCCACTAACTTACTAAAAATAGTAAGTATACAAAAACGGAGCTAGAAACCCATGGAGATGATAATCTTAGAATATGCCAATGAACCAAAGAATAAAAAACTACTAACTACCATCTAGATAACCAATTAACTCCCCCACAAGGCCCTCTAATCACCAATATTAGCCTATGAGGGCCTGATGATAGGTTAATTTGTCAAACACTAACCCAGGCTAAAAAGGGGACATTACAGGAGTCAAGACTCCAAGGTTTTCTTAGCTCCATTTTTTGTAGTACTATGACTTTTAGTGACTACATTATCTACTAGCGCATTCCCTTGAACCACTTCTTCTACTAACACATTGTCCTTCTCATAGCCTTCAAAGGCTTCATTCTCAGTTGATATGTTTTCCTTCTCAATATACCCAAGGGTTTCATCTTGCTCTGGTATATCTTCTAGCTCATGGTTTCCAAAAGATTCTTCTTCTTCTAGTATATTCTCTTGCTCACACTTCTCGAAAGCTCCTTCTACTAGCATATTTTCTTGTTCACACCATTAAGAGGATTCTTCTGCAATAGGAATGGTGTCACTGTGGTGTGTATCTTCTAGTTTTTGAATAAAAACATCCCAACTCAACACGAGCACAATGGACTTCAAACCCTCCATGACAAGTATCTTAATTAAACAATGGTGAGAGAGGGAGTTTTCATGCCCCTTTTTCACCTCTTTACTCATGCATTGCAAATACCAAAACAAATAGTATGGTACATTAACCATAGAAATTTTATGTAGATGGTACAATAATATGAAATGGTGAGAAAAGACATAGTTATACCTACCTTCACAAGTGATATACTGGATGATAAACTTAGAAAAAAATTCTCATGTCTTTGGTAAAGAAGCACGTTTCATACCTTGTCCATGTACCATCTCCATAGATTCACCCTGTTGCAAGAATTTATTTTGAAGAGTCCTTAAATTAGTGACCTTGCTAGTTTCTATAGGAAATAATGTATCACCAATTTGGGGAAAACCAATGACATCGTCTATGGTTTGAACATTGACAACAAAAGAAAATCCCCTCAACTATACTTGATTTTTCTCCAAGCCCATATAAAATTCAAGTGCATCCTAGTTGTCAAAGCCACATAGTTTCCTACAAAATACATGCCATTTCGCTTGCCAAAAAAAAATATAGGCTTCTTTATTAGCTAGAAATGTTGTTGTGTCTGACGGTTCCCACCTAGTATTGGCTCCACCCATTTTATTGTGACAAGAAGTTATGGTGTAGAAAAATGGAAATATTGTATACAAAATGTCAATATACGAGTAAAATGGGAGGATGATAACTAGTAAAAGGCAACATATATGGTGTATATGGGTGAAGTGAGGGGATGGTAACTAGTAAAAGGTGACATATATGGAGTATATAGAAAGATTGGATGTATATGGAAATAAAGGATTGTATTAGCCATAGGAATAGATATGACAGGTAGTAATTAATTTTTTTTAAGATGTGAAAATGGATTTGAAATTTTTAATTAGACTTACAATGGATATGAAAATTCCTTCCCCCCAACTTAATCATGAACATCGTTGTGGTGTTGCTATTATAATTAGCTCACATAATTAAAAGTAGTTAGCACATGTTAAAAAGAATAAAATAATACAAAAATTTAGCAATCATAGGAATAATAATCTGGCTTGACTATAAATGATGGAAAGATTGTTGGACACATGGGAAGAATGTAGATGGAGTTCCCATCTCAGGTGAGAGATAATCAGTGGAGAAACTCGATAGGTAGGAAAGGACACTACAATCTGAATCAAGGAATCGAAGCACACCATACCCAAATGATAGTTATGAAGGATCACATGGAAAGAGAAAATATCATCATAAAATGATAAAGTGGTTTTGACCATCAAATAAAATGATGGTGAAAACCTTTCGTATGTGATATTGCCTACATTGTTGGAAAGCAAGTCGACATGGTTGAGTGAGGAACCAGTGCATTCCACAAAGCAATTCCATGGTGGAAATTCTATTGAAGGTTGAAGATGAGATGTAGTAACCAAATTCAAATGTAGTAATTGGGTCCATCTAGCCACAATGAAATTCCACAAACCCCTATGATGGAAGGCCATAATAGAATTTAGCTAATGTTAGGAATTGAACAAATATTGCCAAGGACTCCAGTCAACCCCCAAAGAGAAGAAAGGTGATGGAGAAAATGGTGGTCTGGAAAAACATACGTGAAGAGAAAGTTACTATCACAAAAGCATCAAGAAATTTCCTTTCATAATAGGGATAGGGAAGTTCCTATCACAATTGATTTGATTTAAAAAAAAATCTTGAGACACAGCCACCAAAAATATGGTTTTCAATTATGTACCACCTAGGGGCACCAAAAAATTGGTTTTCACCCCTAATTTATTTAGCCAATTGCAATCCATCAAAAATCTGTTTTTCAAATTGTAACCTTCTAGTAAAGCTCAAAGGTTTTCATTGCTAGATTTTATTGATTTTTTTATAAAGTACCTTAAAGGTACTTGAAGAGGCAACATGAACTCTTGCAAGAAAATTGAGCTCCTTCTTCAAATTGGAAATAAAATTGTCTTTAGTAATGGGTTGCTTATACAACTTGAGATGGTGGTCATTAATAATAAGAGTGGTATGATAAGAGTCCATGATGTGAAGCTTGACTGCACCATTGTCATAGACAATATCAATCTCATAGGGTCCCGATGACCTAGTGTGTAATTTTCCCTTAAATTCTTGAAATCTGGAATCATAGAGAAGTTCCCAATCCCCTAGTTGAAATGATTGTTGTCAGATAATATTGATCATGCCAAAGAGCATGTTGTTTTTGAGTTGTATCTACATGGAAAAGATCTTGTTTTCACATTTCATCTAGTGCATCAAGGTGATCAATCTTGGATTTCTTATCATTGGTTAGATCCAATCCTAATTGTAAAGTAGTACATAGAGTTTTATCTCAAATTCAATAAGTAAAACTGCTCTCTCACCATAAACAAGTTCATATGGTGTAAGAAACGAAGTGGTCTTCTATGTTATCTAGTATACCCATACTGCTTCAAGAAGTTGTGATTCTCAATCTTTCTGATAAAGATCTATAGTTTTGGTAAGGATATTTTTTATTTCTCTATTAGTGACTTCAACCTATCTGTTGGCTTGTGAATAGTATGAACATGACTTGCAATGTCAAATCTCATATTCATGAACCAAAGAAGAAATTAGCTCTGATGTGAATTGTGGTCCTTGATCCATGACAATATCCTTGGGTACCCCAAACCTTGTGAAGATCTTTGTATATAAAAAATCATCAACCTTAGTGTCCCTAACATGCTTTAATACAAAAAACTCAATCCATTTAGTAACATAATTGATATAAACCAAAATGTATTCTTTGTTTCAATATGGAGGATTAATAGGTCCCACAAAATTTAAACCCCATTTTTCAAAGGTTTCAATAGATTTTTGAGGTTGTAAAGGCATATCATCTAAAGGTGTGTGTTGGCCCATTCATTGGCACTTGTCACAATGTTGAACATACTGCTTGCAATCCTTATAAATTGTGGGCTAGTAATATATAGCAGTGAGAACCTTTTTGGTTGTCCTCTGGGCTACAAAATGTCCTCCACGTGGCTCAATATGACATGTGTGAAGTATATCAAAGACATAATCTTCAACTACACAATGACACATGACATTGTTAATGCCAGAGCAAAAGAGAAGTCTATTCATCCATGTGTACTAACCACTTAGTCCAACAAGTTTCTGATGATCTCTAGGAGAGAAATGCAAGGGGAATTTGCAAGTGACTAAATAGTTTGCAATATCTACAAAACATGTAATTTTGATTAAAATTGCAAAATAGGTTCTCATCTAGAATGGAATCATCAATTGGTATAGGGTCATCTTCAGGTTGCAACTTGGATAAGAAATTTGCAACAAAATTCTCATGACCAGGCTTATCATGTATAGTAATGTTAAATTCTTGTAATAACAACCATTTAATAAACCTACCAATAACTATAGGTTTATTATTAGAAATTATATTACAGAATGATCAGTATGACTAAGCACTTTGTATCCAGTAATGTAATGATGAAACTTATTAACTAAATACACAACTAAAAATCCATTTTTAGTAATTGTATAGTTTATCTCAACACCTGTAAAATTCTTACTAATGTATTAAATTGAATAGAAAATTGTGTCCTCTTTTTGGCCTAGGATGGTTCCCATTAAACAATGTGAAGCATTTGTATGGATGTGTAATGGCAACTCCCAATTTGGTCCTCGAAACACTAGTTTAGTAATAAGCTTTTCCTTGATGGTCTCAAAAGCTTGTTGGCATTCCCGTGTCCATGAGAAAGAGTTATCTTTTCCTAAAAAATAAAAAATGGTGAGGCAATTTTACTAAAGTTTTGAATAAATCTTCAATAATATCCTACATGTTCCAAGAAACTACGAATATCTTTTTGGCAAGTAGGTGTGGGTAAATCTTGAATTATCTGCACCTTTTTTGGATCAACTTGAATTCATTTGGTAGAAATGTAATGTCCTAACACTATACCTTTTGTTATTAAAATGTGGCATTTTTCATGACTTGAGGATAGATTAGTGTCTTCACATTGTTGCAAAACTTTTTCAAGATTCTTTTTAGTGTTACCATAAATAGTAAAATTATCCATATAGCCTCTACACATTCTTGAATAAGATCAATGAAAATACTTTAAATTTCCCTTTGAAAAGTAGCAGGGGCATTACATAAACCAAAAGGTAAAACATTGTATGTGAATTTACCCTAAGGACAATTAAAATTATTTTTTCCTGATTCTTAGGTGCCATTCAAATTTGATTGTATCCGTTAAAACCATCTAAGAAAAAAAAGAACTTTTTACCTGCAAGAGTATCAAGAACTTGATCAATAAAAGGAAATGGAAAATTATCCTTCTTAGTTTCTTTATTAAGAGATCTATAATCAACACAAATGTGCCACTCACCATTCTTTTTAGGCACCACAACCAAAGGATAAACCCATTGACTATATGAAATTGGGTAAATAAAACCTACATTCAACATTTTTTGCAATTCCTCAAGTATTTCATGCAAAATAGGATTGAAACATCTTTGTGGTTGTCTGACTATATGACTACTTTATTTTATGTATATATTGTGTGTGCAAGTGTTTGGATGTATGCCACACATGTCTTTATATTCCCATGCAAATGCAGCTTTATGATTTCTTAACATGGAAATTAAGTCTTGAATTTGTACATCACTCAAATGTGGATTAATATTAAAAGTATGTTCTTGTAGAATTTACATTTCTTGTGATCATGCAGGTAGATTTATATCAAGTAGTTGTGAAGTGGATGGTGAAGATGTGTTAGAAAGAAAAAATGGGTTGTATACACAATTATATGGTAAAAATTGGTGTAATGTGATAAAATGTTGAAGTGATTGTGAATCAATTAACAAAGGAAAGTTTCCAAATGGACAATTATCTATACATGAATGAAGAACAAATCTCTCTAGAATATTATTAAACAAGTATCAATTTTAAAAGAAATTAGCAAAAATAGTATCCTCAGATAGTTCCTCAATATCAAAGGCTTGATCAATTGTTAGAACAAGTAGTGATTCATCTAAATCACGATCAATCTATAGGGGATCTTCAGTATCTAACAATGGTTGTGTTGGTAGGTGCAAATTCAACTATTTCTTATGTTTACCATTGGAGATAAACGTGCTACATGGTTGAAAATTAATAAAAGGATTTGTTACAACCAACCATGGTCTCCCTAAAATCATAGGTATCCCCAAACTTTATTTTGGGTTGTAAAATCATAAAATCAGTAGGATACTCCCAAGAATCAATAGAAATAATTACATCCTCAGTCATACCTTCAAGTTTAACTAAAGAGTAATCTGCCATTTATGGGACTATAGGTATGGGCCTAAGTCCTTGAAGACAAAATTTCTCCTTAGTTTAATTGGTCATAACATTTATAATTGCTCCTAAATCAATTAATGTATTTGGAATAAGAATGTAACCAATTCATACATGTATCATAAGACTCCTTGGATTTGAATACTTAGGAATTGATATATTCCCCAACATAATATCAGTAAGTTGTTCAATAACCTAAACAATTTTTGGATCCTTTTTCTTCTACTACTTTCAAGTATACAAGTCTCAAACTATCTTCATGTATATAGGAATGTCCTTAATTGCTTGCAAAAGAAGAATTTTAATATTGGCATTTCTTATCTTATTCACAAGATCAAATTCAAGTTGGAGTATTTCCTTTTGTCTTGACTGGGACTGAAACCGGTTAGGATATGGGGGTAACTTAGATGGCTCATTTTGTTTATTTTGATTTTCCTTAAACTCTTCTAGTGAATCATCTACTTCAATAATGGTGGGTCCCTAAAGATTTTTACCTAACCTTAATTGTACTCAGTAAATGTCCAATGTATTAATAGTTGGGTAAGTTGGATATCCTGCCACCTCATTATTATATATTGGTTTTGTCACCTTATTATTTGGGTTTGGTGATGGTTTAGCAGGCATTGGAATTGCCTTTTGTGGTTGTGATGGTTTGGATTGTGGATTATGGGATGTGGGTGGTATCGTGGCAAAAATTATTGTGGTTTTTGGTATGGAGTGACCATAGGTGGTGTGAGATAAGATGGATATTATGAAAATTATGGTGGTGGTATCCTACATGCTTGTTTCCATGATTGTGAAGCACATTGATATCGGTTTGGCCATTATGGATAGGGTGTAGGCTATTTCCAACCACCATACCATCCTAATTGGTTCAAAAAAGAAATAGGATGACTATATGCCCTATGTTGTGTGGTGTATAGAAGTCATTCATCATCCTTGGGGGCATAGCTCATGGAGGCTAAGGATTTCATTGAGCCATGTAATAAACAGGTTATTTTATGTAATCAATATTTTCCATATCTACTGGAAGGGGTCATAAGGTGGTATTTCGACTAGCATCCTCTAAGGAAGATTTTTTTGTTTTATTATGAGGATATTCTTCATTAGTATGTTTCTTACGACAGATTGGAAAAAATATGGCAAGTTTTGTTCATTGTCTTCCTATTTTTCACATGTGTACATTTGACCGATGGATTAGTATGGGCTGACTACATCCATGAGGATACAAAGCATATTCAAGCCACTAAACATCAATCCCAATAAGATCAATCAATAAAACTAAGTTAAGCGTCCATTAAAACTTAACATATTAAACTACAGAAGCTTTAAAAACACCTATTCTAATCTATTGAAACTTATCCTATTGAAGAAGTTATGCCGTATTGATGTCGAATGGTGACCCTTTCCCAATCCCATGGATAAATGGGTCTATTTCGATCGATTATATTGAAGAGAATCGATGAAACTGATGATAGATGTGTGATAAAAAATTATTTAAATTTTAAACTAACATGATGCAAGCTATTTTAATATGATGTAGACTAAGATGATTGATATGGATGTATGCAATACTAATCTAAATGGAATTTAAGCTAAAAAGATTGAAAAACCTAATTATAAGATATACTAAATGTATGCATCTATGTTATCATGGAAGCCATTAATGGAAGCTAAGCTAATATGAAAGTAAATTAAGCTAAAATCATGTTAAATGTGAATGCAAATGAAAGTGATTTTTTGTTTGCTAGGTAAATCACTACTTGTGGGGTAGCACCCATAAAGTGATTAGAGATAAAATTTTGGATTGCTTCAAACCTAATATTGGGGAGCACAAAAACCTGCTTCGGACCCACGAATGGGGAGTACAAAAAGGAAACACCAAATCAAATTTACCCTTGCCTTTAGATTATTCCTACTATATTCCATTCCTACCTGTTGCGGACATTTTAAACGCATTTGACTAGAGCTATGAACCAGTGAGGTCACAATCGGGGGACCTCATCCCCAAAATTCTCTCCAAATCCCCTCCTGCCTCCACCATTTTTCCTACCACCCTCAAACTACTCTTTCCTTCCAGCTTTAGCTCTTTTGATGTTGATCTTGAAGCCATTTTTTGCTTGGGTTTTTATTGAACCTATTTCTTCCTTTTTACTTTTGTCCACTCTTGCTCCAGCTACGGAGGAGAAAAATCAGAAGATGTTACTTCGAGATGAGAAGCCCATGGAGATGCTTGTGAGTTTTGGGTGATCTTGATGTTTGAAGATGTGATTGTCGAAGTAGCAAAGATTTCTCTAGATGAGCCAGACATCTCAGAACAAATTAGTAGATCTGGGGAGCTATCAGGTGGAGAAATTTGAGTGCTTGACTATGTTACTATAGGATCTTGAGGTAGTTTTGAATCATCTTGAGATCTCAGTGTAATAACATAGTGTTTTGGTTCTACCCCTATCCACCAGGTGGGTCTTCCTCCAAGATCTCACTTTTGGGTGAATACCTTCTGACATTGGGGCATAGAGTGGTCAATTCAGAAGCACTTTCTACATCGAAAGGCTATTCTTTCATAATCTATAGGTTGTATCCAACAACACTCACCAAACTTCATTGCAATCTTCGTTGGAAGACCATTGGACAGGTCCATTTCCACACAGATACGCGCATAGGTGGAGCTTTGGTATTTCATTGTTTCTTATGAACTATAGTGGAATTTTCCTAACCCATTGCCAATGTCTTGCAAGCAATCAAATTCCCAGAATTGAAATGGAAGATAAGGCAGTCGCACCCAAAAAAAGGTAGTGGAAAAATTTTCCGTTCGTGGATCAAAAGATGGGTACAAAGGTTTCATGCACAGAAAATCGCCTTGAAATACCCACAGACCATTTTTCAGCACCCATTCTTTGTTGGCAGTGGATTCAAATTCAATGATAAAAAACCTCTAGCGCAAGGAAACAAACAAATTTCATCCTTCATAATATTCTTCCAATTTTCAGAAATCCAAGAATGCAAATTGTGTAATTTCAGCCACACCTTTATGAATCTGCAAATCAAAGCGTTTGTTTGCAAAAAATCTTCCCTATCTTTGACTAGTCTGTCCATCTAAATCTCAAGAGTTACAGTCCCTTGAGAAACCCTAAACCTAGATCCATTGTGCCCAAGGGAAGCACTCGCATCAGAGGCTTTTGGTGATGCCAAATGGGGTGGCTCCATCCATCCCAGCACCGCATCCCCAACCTTCTGGCATAAGTCTTGGTGGAAGATCCTTGATCAGGGAGAATGGAATTTCACATTTTTCTCCCTAACCCCACTCCGCACAACCTTTGAAAATTTCAGCTCGCCATTGTGAGGGAGAGGGCCATTGTCGGGGATGGCATTCATCATTGGCATGTAACCATCTGAAGAGCCCCTGTGCAAAGCAGAGGAACCCACAACGTCGTAGGTGAGGAGTGAAGGAGGAATGCTAGGAACAGAACAAGGCATGGTACCGTAAGGAGAGGTGAGCCTAAAAAAAATACAAATGAAAGTGATTTTAATAGCATAAGTTTACTCTTAAAAGGTGAATCCATTTGTCTCCAAATAGTGACCTATTTATAGGAGGAAAATGAGAAATAAAGGTTTGAGATTAAAAAGGTTAATCAATGGTCAAAAAGGAAGGAAGAATGAAACATGGATCATGGATTCTCATCAACGGATGAGAATCAATGATCACATGGATCAAGGAAATAATGAAGGGTTCATGTTCTTTCAAACAAACACACTTTTAACTTGCACAAGAAGTCTTGTAAGTTTGTTATATGAAAGAATATTCCTTTTTCAAATGAGTGAAGAAAGAGAATATTCTTTGGAATATTCTCATGGGTGACAAAAATTAGATATTTAGAAAATTAAAAAAAAGTTTTAATGTGCAAAAGGGGAAGGAATATTCATTAAATAAATGATTTAATGAAAATGGGGAAAGTAATATGATATTTAATTAAATAAGAGGACTTAGGGATTTAAATCAAATAACTTGATGTATTTAATTTAATAAGATGAAATGGTTGCATGAAAAGGGATGAATTAACCCAATTAGATTAATTATATTAATAGATGATTATGATACAATTCGTTAAATAGTTAGGAAAATTTACTTAATTAAGCGAAAAGAGGATGGATTTGAGGATGAAATGGTGTTAGTATACCTGATTCGAGTGCATGATATCATTCAAGACATTTTTAAGTGTCTAAATTTTCCCCCTCTTTGAAGTGAGGTACCTGCTACGTTGGTTCAAATACTAACGCTTTGGAGATTAAAAATTGTTGCTTAAATCAAAAAATAAAAAATTCTGATTTTTTGATGCCCCATTGTTGCCCCGGCAAAAGGAAACCCCCTTCCCCCTCAAGAAATCAGGCGAAAATTTTGAATTTTGGATTGATTTCTTGACAAAGGTTTAATGTTGCCTCAAGGTTTCGAAAAGGCTCCAAGATGAAAAAAATATGCCAAAAACATAAAAAATGGTACAAAATAAGCTTCAATTTGGCAAGATTGGTGAAATTGGTGAGAAACCTTAGCTACATGGTCAAGTTAGGGAAAAAACCCTAATTTTTAGGCTTAAATAGGTGATGAAGGGTCACTTTCAATTCATTTGTGCATTCACACCTTAGAGAATTCTTGCAATTTGATCTCTGACCTCCTGATGAAATGGCGCAACGAGTGATCTCATGACACATTTCCAACCAGGTTTGAGAGTACCAAAGGCCACCAGGCACAAGACCAACAATATGTGATTCAAAACTTGGTGTGCATTTTGAATTTTTAGTGCATTTATTGCAATTTTAAATTTAGGTTAGGGCGGCTTCACCGTATTGTGACACCATTTTGAGAATCGGCGATGGTATTTCCATTTTTAGCGATGCTACTGTAAAGAGCGACACACTTCATAATTTTAAATTAGGGTTTCTATATTTCAAATCACAATGCAAGTTTGATGAGTGATGCACTTGCCCAATTTATAATTTAGATTTAGGGTTTTTGAATTTCAAATGGCGATGCAGGTGTGATGAGCAATGCTAGTCATGATTTAGAATTTAAAAGTATATAGCATCATTGTTTGGAATTTGGACTATAGCGATGCTTTCATAAATAGTGATGCTTTTGTCATTTGGGGGATAAAAACTCCAAACCTTAGCCAATTTTAGTGAAACTTGACGTCATGTGCTTTGTGGGTGCAGGAGGTTATCTAGCCTTTGATGTCCCACAAGGATTGGCCTACTGTTCTATCTAAACTTGATGATTTGTCTAAGTTGCAATAGGAGCACCTGGGAGAGATTGGATTGTGGTACATCGCCTACTATGTAGACCCATCTAGTGATGATGGAAGCGTTATGCGGGTGATGGCATAGTGAGACCTTGTCATTCCACTAAACCACCGGCGAGGTGACAATGACACTGAAGGATGTATGGTAGATTTTTTTGATTTCCCATACATGGAGAGTGGGTGATTTATGAAAATGATGTAGGATATGATGCCTATCACAAGGTTCTTAACTAGGATTTTATTGTCCTAGTCAACTCCCAAATTGATTTGATATGTACAAAGATCGTACATTGACCTTCAGATTGATCATTACGGTAGTGATTTCAAGGTTGGTTTCCCTAGATTGACGGGGCAAGGGATTCTATCTAGGAGGGGGCTAGCATGACACTAGATGCTTTTTAGGAGGACCCAGTATGATGGGGCCAATGATTATGGACTCCCTTTACTATGATATGTATGAATTCATGTATTGTGATGGAAAAGTAATTGGTACAAGGGTCACTCTTCTACATATATGGGAATGGGAGCACATTGTTGTGCTCTGACCGATTGTCTGCATGGATGATGTGGATCCAGATGATCTAGTCATTTGGAGATATAGAGGATCCATCTCTCTTTAGCACACAAGGAAGCTCAACATTCCTTGCTGGCATCGAGTGATCAATGAGATTATAGTGTTCCAATGGCAGCCATGGTTATAGATTTTGACATGGTATGATGATGTATAGCAATTTTTCTTTGCTCAAAAAACAATGTACATGCAAGGTTGAGAGTACACCATGATTGAGAGGTACCTGAATGATAGAGTTGCTAGATAGTTTGGCAAGAAGCAAGACAAGTCTGACGATACTTACACAGTCATCTTTGCAAGATCAGTGTGAGAGGTAACTTGGGGCACATGATACCACCCCACAAGGTCATCGAGGGATTCAAATAGCCAGTTGCTAGGCCATGGGCCTATGATCAGGGGAAATCAGATGCTTAGACAATGCTCGCATATGATGCATTGTTTATAGCCCCTCCTAGATTTATAGATCTTGTAAGTATACCTCCATGAGGGAGGTTGAGGGATGGGAGTAGGTAGAGATCGTGGCCAGCCAGAGGATGGACAGGGCAGAGGACAAGGTAGATATCCACATGATCGAGGCAGAAAACAAGATGGCTAGAATGGACAACATAATGATGGATAGGTCTTGGGTGCACCTCCACTACATCAATAGCAGTAGCCACCCATGCAACAACAACTAGTAAAATAGCTACCACTAGGGCTAGATCCCCATGATGTTTAGATACAACAACTACAAGTGGTTACAGCTAAGCAAGATTAGGCTCAGTAGCAGGTTCTAGCATTCATAACTGAGAGGGACTAGGCTCGGTAGCTGAGAGACCAAAAGAGACATCTAAGGTAGACATCAGATGTTCAGCTAGAATAGGAGGTCAGTCGGCAGCAACAGTTAGAGGTTGTGTCTCAATAGAAGTCCCAGTAGGCCCAGGGTTTATTTGGTCAGACTGTGTCTGCTCAATTATACAGGATAGTGAGGGAGGAGCTATCATATTGAAAGAATTTTCACTACAGAGATGTCCCTCCCCATCGCAGGTAGCCTGATTTTTAGCACCACAGCCAGGTTCAACCCAGCTCCTCCACTTCAATTAGGAAGCAAGACCAGTTGGGTCACGAAGACAACCAATGAGGGATAGGCCTCATTTGATTTTACAAACACCGTTTTGTATAGCCTGATTATTGATACATACATACACTCATAGGCTCACTTTTGATAACCTCATGTACATTGTACATTTTGATGATATACATACACTAATTCAGATACTATACCATGACAGTCGTTTTTGATATATATGAGTTGATACAAACTCAATATGAAGTTCTCTTATTCCATGATTTTATGAATGTATGGATGCATATGATATGATATGATGTGATGTGCTTCCTTTATTTATGTTTATGCGATATGCAATGATGGCCCATGTATATGCGATGGATGCAATTCTTTTTTAGTATATTTTTATGATATGTTATGGGATGGATGCCATGATATGCATATGTTGTGCTAATATAAATGATATAGATGCATTTATTTTTGTGCATTTTCTTATGTAATTTATGAGATGATGATGTATGCATATGGATGTACATAAATTTTCATGATATGTATTCTTATGTAGATGGTTGTAATTTATGCTATGATAATGCAACAATTTAAGATGCCTAGAATAACAAATCTATATTATTCCTCACAACTTAAATGATAATGATGTGGCAATGAAATATATTCTTCCATATTATGATATGTTGCGATGATGCAAGATGTATGCATGCTAATGATTTATGGATGCAAGATAGATGCATTGATGATGTTTTTGTTGACTGTCATGATACCGGGTTAGTGTGGAAAGAAGATAGAATAAATAAGTGAATGATTTGACCATTGATTTTGATGATTGATTTGAAAATTCCAACAAGTCCTTGATCCATCGAGACTTTATTAGAGATGGTGATGAGATATGATGATGATGATGATTTTGCTCACATCTTGGGATTGGGATTTTTTGTCATTCCTTATGTTTGATATAGCACACAAACACGATGCATCAAGGTATTAATAACCAAGATGACATTGTATCTAGTGTAATGGACTTTGACTCTGCAAACAAATAGGAATGTTCTTGTTCACACCTTGACATACGAAAACCTTGTCGAAATGTATTTTAGAAGCTTAGTATATATTGGACCAAAGCATACATGATAGTCAATAATCTACTCCAAACAACTTCCCTACACACAACTAAGCAAGTATGTGCCAAGAATATTTTGCAAGAATACCCTCAAGCACAAAAAATGAAAGATAATGATCGATGCCACATTCCTTTCTCTCTAAATCAATTTGATAATCATCGAGAGGTCCTCAGAATGGGTCAACAAGATAAATCATAAGAAAATATCAAAGGAAAAGAGTCAGTGTTATCTATATCTCTTGCTATTTTAACTTTAGCTAAGGTAATTTTTTATACTAATGTCCATCACAAGAAGGATTCATCCTAGGACATATTGATCGGTTCTTTTGATTAGGATGAGGTGTTTGATAAGTCGTTGATACAAAATTCATTGACTCATTTACTTATGATCTAGACTTTAGATTTTAACCCTTAGGTTCTCACTTTATGACTTGTGATACTTTCTTTCTATTTGTTTCACCAAAGTTTGAAGATGATGATTGATTTATTATGGATGAAGGTTTATTGCAGGTGAAAGTTAAATGGGATAGATGGTTTTGGGGTTTTTTTGAATATTTTAATGTTTTTGATATTTTGAAAATGTTTTGAGGTTGTTTTTGGATTTTTTTGATAGTTTATGTGCATGTTTATGTTTTCAGTTACTTGAGGTTGTTTAGGGTTTTTTCAAGTTTTCCAATGTTTTGGGGTTTTCAATTTTTAAATGTTTAGGATTTTGACTTTTACAAAAAAAATTGTGTTTTTTAAGTTTTTAAAGTTTTTGAATGTTTTTTGCTTTTTTGATATTTGAATGTTTAGGGTTTTTTCAAGTTTTCCAACCAAGAACCTAATGTAAAAGACATATCCTAGGGCCTCAAGGGCTGATAAAAGATTAGCCTTACCTATGTTATACATGTAGAGACCACGTAGTTTGACTGACTCGACTTAGATGAATAGTTGATGAATTGCCAATTTATTATGATGGACTCCTAAAGGACTGACCTAGGGTGTCTCGGGGGCACATCAATGATGGTCTTGCCTATGTTCAAGCTCAGAGACTCGTAGTTTGACAAGGTCCTATTTTTTTATTTTAAATGTTTCGACCTTTTCAA
The DNA here is from genome assembly GCA_007115665.2 of Sequoiadendron giganteum. Classification (NCBI taxonomy): domain Eukaryota; kingdom Viridiplantae; phylum Streptophyta; class Pinopsida; order Cupressales; family Cupressaceae; genus Sequoiadendron; species Sequoiadendron giganteum. The sequence continues at coordinate 416,107,509 of CM021108.1, read as the reverse complement.
GGATTTTGATGTGTTTTGGACATTTTTTATTTTGACTTTACAATTTTTGAATGTTTTTGGATCTTATGTGTAGGAATTTGCAAATGTTTTTGGATTTTTGGCTATACAATATTTGGATATTTTTGGATTTTAATGAGATTTTATGAATATTTTTGGGATTTTCGATGAGATTTCCAATAACCTTAAGATATACAAGAACTCGATCCAATCCATAATGAATTGCTCACAACATGATGCAATAGACTACCTTGATATAGGAAAGACAAACTAACCTTTAGAATATGCCAAGTAGTACTAAGGGGATACGACACTTCTTAATATAAAGCTATGATACAGATGTGTGATAGAAATAAATAGGATAAATGATGGGATGGATGGAGGCAATGTAAAGAATGATAGGATAAAGAGCCAAAGAATATATGGAGGCATTTTATTTCTGTGAGGCACGTGTTTGCCAGGTTTTCACCAAGGTACTTGCTCAAAGTGCCACTAGAGTGGTTTTCATAATTATTTTTAATCAATCCTTTTTCCCATGTTTTTGTATTTTTTGATCTTTTTTTTTTTTTTGTATTTTCTGATTTACACCCTTCAAGCTTAGGCATAAAACTTTTTAAGGTACAAACTATTAGTTAGTTCTTGCAAGGGTTCACCTTTAAGTGTTGACAATTGATATGCTCCTAATCCATAGCTTGTTGTGATGACAAAGGGACCTAACCAATTAGGCTCAAACTTTCCTTTATTGTCTTGATCCGAAAGATTTTTTTGATTCTACTTGACAACAAGATCCCCTACTTGGAAAGACCGATGCGGTATTATTGTTATAGCTTTGTTTCAGCTAGTTTTGGTATACTTTCAAGTGATTAAGGGCATCAAGATGATACTCATCCAAGAATTCTAGCTCATTTAGTAGAGAAACTCTATACTCTTCATGAGTGATTAGGTTCTACAATGACACTCGTAGTAATGGAAGATCAACCTCAATAGGCAAGATGGCTTTTGATCTGTAGATCAAGGAGAATGGGGTTGCACCTGTAGGCATGTGGATACTGGTTCAATAGGCCCAAAGGGTGAGATTTAATTATAGATTCTAGTCATGGCGAGCTTCATTAACTATTTGCTTTAGTATTTTCAAAATGGTCTTATTTGTAGCCTTAGCTTGACCATTTCCTTGGGGGTAATATGGGGTAGAGAATCAATGTTGGATGTTGAATATTTGACACAACTCTTTCACATCCTGATTCTTGAAGGGTGTTCCATTGTCTAAAATAAGGGCTTGTGGAACACCATAATGGTAGATGAGATAATTTAGGATAAACTTATCAATTTTCTTCCCCATTATGTAGGTCATCAGAATGGATTCCACCCACTTGGTAAAGTACTCAGTGGTTGTTATGATAAACTTGTAGCCATTAGATGAGGTGGGAGTAATTTTTCCTATGAGTTCAAGCCCCCACTATGAGAAAGGACAAGGTATGACCATTGGTTGTAACTCCTAAGCTGGAGCATGAATCAGATCTCCATGCTATTGGCACTAGACACACTTTTGGATGTACTGATGGGCTTCTATTTCCATGGTTGGCCAGTAGTACCTATCCTCAACAATTTCTTAGCTAAAGTCATACCACTAGAATGGGAACCACATATTCCATCATGTACTTCTATTAAAGTGTTCAAGGCTTCCTCTTGGTTAAGACAACATAGTAATGTGCCTTTGATGCTTTGACAGTATAAAGTATCACTAGGATCACAAATCAGGATTCCCCTTTAAGAAAGGTCTTCTTAAGGTTGGAGGTGATATCAAATGGGAGGGTTCATCTACTAAGGTAGGTGAATATATCATGATACCATTGGGATCTAGGACCAATGATGACACACACAAATTCATAGTCAAGGATTTCAAAAGTTGGTACAAGAAGTTTTTCTACCAATAATTTGCATTGGAGGACGTTATGCGGCATGTCTAACAATGATCCAATTGTTGCCATAGCATCTACTTCTCAGTTGTTCATGTGAGGAATCTTCTCAAAATTTATATCAGTGAAAAGGTCCTTGAGATTTTATACCATCTTCTTGTAAGGAATGATCTTTTCATCCTTAGTTTGGTGGTTTTCATTGACTTGATTGATAACCAGTTATGAGTATCCATAGATTTTCAACTCTTGTATCTGCCATTGAACTACTATCTTTAGACCTATGATCAGGGCATCATATTCAACAATGTTGTTAGTACATGGAAAAATAGCCTATATGACTTCAGAATTAAATAATCTTGAGGGGTGATAAAGAGAGTACCCGCTCCTAACCCATGTTGGGTGATCGATCCATCAAAGTAAATTTTCCATTAATCTATTAGATTGGCGAGGAACATAGATTCATCAGGGAAGTAAGATATCAAGGCATTCTCCACATAGATAGGTGTGTCTACTAGTTGGTCTATGATCGCTTGTCCTTTGATTTCCTTGAACTCCACATACTCTATGTCAAACTCAATCAAAATCATTACCCATTTGGCCATTCACCTAGTGAGAGTTTCTTTGGATAACATGTATTTCAATGGGTTGATCTTTGCAATAAGCTTGATTTGGTGTGACAACATGTAGTGTCTAAATTTTTGTGAAGAAAAAACTATTGTTAAGCATGCTTCCTCAATGGATGAATAGTTCATTTCATAGCCTACCAAGGTCCTACTGATGTAGTAAATGGCTCTTTCCTTTCTATTTTCATCATGTTGTGCTAGAAGAGCACCTAGTGTTGTTGATGTTGATGAGATATATAAGATCAATGGTTTGTTTGGTATCAAAAGTATAAGCACTAAAGGTGTCAATAGATATTTCTTGATCTATTGGAAGGATTTATCATACTTTGCATCCCACTTGTAAGTTATTCCTTTATGGAGAAGGTGTGAAAAAGGGTGAATTTTTTGGATAGTTGCGATATGAACTTTTGATGGATTGCAATCTTCCTTGTAATCCTCTCATCTATTTCAATGTTTGTGGTGGTTCCATGTTGAGGATGGATTTTACTTTTGTCAGATCAATTTATACCCCTCTTTGTGAGATGATGTAGCTAAGAAGCTTCCATGATGTAACCCAAAAGATACACTTTTTTGGGTTTAATCGTACCTTGTACTCTTCGAATCTGTCAAAGATGGGTCCAAAGACTTCTATATGCTCACTCCTTTTCTTTGATTTTTTCCAAAATATCATCCACATAGTCTTCAAATATTTTGTAGATAATGTTGTGAAAGATGAGGGTCATTGCTCTTTGATAGGTTGCTCCTACGTTCTTAAACCTAAATGGCATCACTTTCCAACAATATGTTCACCATGGACAAGTGAATATAATTTTATGTTGATCCTCCTTGGCGATCATGATTTGATTGTAGCCTAAAAACCATCCATGAGTGATAGAATTTCATGCCCTATTGTTCAATCCATGATGAGGTCAATTTTAGGAAAATCATTCTTCGAGCATGCCTTGTTTAAGTCTTTGAAATTTGTGCATATTCTGATGCCCCTAGTGGGTTTGGAGACTGGTACCAGGTTTGAAACCTACTCAAGATAATCTATCGGTTAGATGCATCCAATGTCAAGAAGATTTTGTAACTCAAGTTTCACCAAGAGTGTTATTTGAGGATGCATCTTCCTTAATTTTTGCTTCACTAGTTTAGCTTTAGGATACACTGCTAAGTGATGCACAACCACTTCTGGATCGAGCACTGGCATATTTGTGTATGACCATGCAAATTTAGTTCTTTGCTCTTTTAGGAATGGTGCTAGGTTTTTTTGTTCTTCATCTAACAAGGACTCGACATAGAAACTGATATCGGGTGCTTCTTATGTTCCCAAATTGATCGCAGTGGCCTTTTTTTCTAAAACTATTAACTTTTTTGGATGCATTGCACTAAGGGGGAGATTGAATCCCTCATCTTTTGGCATGTCTGAGAGGTTTTCACCCTTGGATATGTCCTTTCTTTTTACTATTTTGGGGTCAAAAAGTGCCACAATGTGGTTTTCACTTAGAGATTTGCATGTCAGTTGCATGTCATCAATTTTGTGACTGAAGGATTCAATCATCTCCCTGTAGTATGCCCTTGTTCCTAGCTCTATGTCAAAACCAACTTTGTGATCTTGCCATGGTAAGTTGTCACGGAGTTCCACGAATTTTGAGATTGCTTCATCATTTTCGAATAAATCTAGAATCAGTGGTCCTCATTGGTCCAAGTCAATGAGTTGTGGGAATACTAGGCTTACTTCAGTTTGCTGATCGCTTGGGGTGAAGGATGTTGTGGATATCATGAAGAGGGATTTATTCTCAAATAGGTAAGAAACATTAAGGGGGAAGTCATCTAAGGTCATATCATGTGATGGTTGTAACCAAGAGGAAGCCTCAACTCGTTTAGTGAAAGTGCCTTTTCTGATAAGGGTAACCTTACTAGTAGTACATCCTAAGTCAAGATTCTTTGGACATTTCTTAGGAATGATGGGTTCTAAAAAACCATTGTCATTTTGTCCTAGTTTCTCATTCTTGTTGTAGCCTCATCCCTTCATTAGCTACATGCCTTTGTTGTCATCTTTCATGGGAAGAATAGGGATGGGTCATTCATCTTGATATAGCAGCATAGAGAGATCCTCCTTATTGACATATTCTTTGTTTAGATCCCCCCACTTGGTGAAGGTGGTAGCTGCCATCTTGATTTTTTCGACTACTTCATTGCTAGATGTGGGTTTTCCATGAGATTTTGGAGAAAGAGGTAGCTCCCCCAACACAAAAGTATCCTTCATTAGTTTATAGTTTCCACAACCATCATCTTGGATCACTACTTTGATATCAAGAATGTTCTACACAATGGGTGTTTTCATTTCTAAGGTAGATGTAGGGGATGATAGGTCAAAAAATCAGGAGGATGGTGTAGGCCCTTCATCATTTTTAGGATCTAGGGATTTGATGTTCAAAAATTAGGTTGTTCCATATATTGAGATGGGACTCCTTGGATGGTGACTTTTCCATGTTGTGTGGTGACTCCACACTCCGCACTAGGTCCTTTGATGGTGACAATGATGAAGAGATTATCATAGGAAGCAAATACATTGGAATAGGTATGTTGTACAATTGTGTAATCCTTAGCTTTTCTAGTGTTGTTTCCTTTGCTATAATCTGGCATAGGGTTCTTGTTTATCTTAAGATCTTGGTTTCTAGATGGTACCTCAATAGATATGGCTTCACTCTCTATGAGATCTTGGATAATATTTTAGAGCCTCATGTTGTTTTGTGTCCTTTGATTTTATGAAAGTCATAGAGATCTTTTTCATTGTACCAGGGTGGTTTATCCTGTGGTTCTTAGTAGTTTTCAAAACTGGGAAGTGTTATCAAGTTTGATTCTACCAACTTATTCATGATGGTTTTGATAGGTTCTAGAAACTGTGTGTACTTGCATTTTGAATATTTTTTCTTGTTAGGGGTTCAAATTTGTTGTGTTTTAGTGTTATTGATTTGATTATTCTGGGATGGTGTTGGTTGTTGCATAGTTGGTTGAACATTAGAAATTTGATTGTTGTTCGGCCTAGGAGCACTTAGGACCATCTTAGCATCCACCACACCATCATTTTTTACATTCTTGTTCTTAGCCCAATCATGAGGCTTGTCATCCAAACTATTTGATGGGCGGTTGTCTTTGTAAGCTTGAGTATTTCTTTGTGATATTAGTGCTCTACCAATGTTAAGGGATCTAGGTAAAAGCTCATCATAAGAGGTAATGAACTACATTTTCAACTAGAAGGATAGATCTAGATCTATATTTTTTATTATGATCCCCACTTTTTGTTCATCCACTTTCTCTTACTAGCTCTTTGTCTCCACCATTGTAAGAAATTGGCAATAGATTCTCCTTTGTTTTGTTTGAGAGTATACAACTCATCTAGGCTTACTGTTGGAAGAATGAAGAAGAACATATCATTACACATTTTGTGTTGTCATTGATGTCACCATGTTATATGAGTTGCAACTGTAAGTTTAAGTTCAAGGTTGATCTGTTATTTTGAATCGATATGAACGTATTATCCTCTGGTATTTTGGTCTGCAATCTTTCACTGATGATTATCATTTCTTGTAGTTTTGGGAAATGGTTGTTGGATGTTGGAAGCTTGTAATTTCAGAATCTCATGTGTTCAAGTGCTCATACGGTGATTTGGCATTACTTTGTTGTTACATTTTTCTATTAGGCCTATCTCTAGCCGACCTAATGTATAGTTGATGTTGTAATGGATTAATTTTTGTATTGCAGATGTAATTGTGACCTATCTTTGGTCCATGCCAAAATATTGTAGTGTGCTACATATTTTAATTTTTTGTGGAAATATTTTGTACATGCTTAAAGCCGACAATTACCTTTTAGTGAATAAGGGTTGCATCTAATTAGGTCGACCTAATTGATGCTTACAGATGATTTAGATATAAATATTGGATGGTTTTAAGATTGAAAGATATGGAATAAATTTGAATACGAATCAAGTCAAATATATGTCTACTAGTATGTGAGTTTAATAAGCGTTAGAGGAACTGAATCAACACTTGTTAGGTGTAACTTTATTATTTCATATTCTGGCTATAATCCATTTTTTATTGTATCTTTTGTAGGTAGTGAACCTCCCATTTTGGACAGCGAGTCTTGGTAGTGAGCCACCCATTGTAATATCTTATAATCGGTTATACTATATTGTGAGCTAATCCTCACCGTGGTTTTTCCCTTTTTAGGTTTTCCACGTAAAAAATCCTAGTGCTCATGTGTTGTGTGATTTTATGTTCTATTAATGCTCTTGCTCATTTTTATTGGTATATGCATTGGAGTAATTGGATGGTGTTTGTTCAATAAATTTAAGAAGATATTGATTCACCCCCCCCCCCCCCTCAGTATCTTAGGTATTCAATAATTGGTATCAAAGCTTCGTTCCTTTGAAGAAGCCTAATAGCTTGAGGAAGATCTTGAAGATTGAAAAAATGGATGATAAATAAGAACTCCAATCAGCTCTTGATGATCTTAACAAAGTTGAAAATGAAAACAAATATTTGAAAGAAAATCTTGATGAGGCAAATGAATGCATCCATAAATTGAAAGAGAAATTGAATAAATTCAAAGAAAGACATAAAGAAGTGAGTGAGAAATTAAAACAAGAAAATGAAGAGATCATTGAATTGAAGGTGCAAGTGAAGGAAAAGAAGAGAATTAAATATTGTCTGAATACAGTGGTGCAAAGCAATACTAATGAATGCACAAGGCTTGAACAAGAAGTGGTAAACCTGAGAGTAGATTTGGGAAAAGAAAAAGTCTATGAAGATGGCTTCAAAACAAGCTCCACCAAGCTTGATGAGTTGATTGCATGACATAAACCAACTAAAGACAAAGGTGGCTTGGGACTGGAAGCAAGTGAAATCTCAAAAGCTATGAATACCTCAAACAAAGTAAACAACTAAAAGACTCTAGATAAAGGGAAGCAGACAAGAAATCCTAGAAACTTTTCTAGAAGACCACCTAATAGAAAACCAAATGGTCAAAGGTATCAATCCTTCAATGGTGTTTTTTTTTATTGCAATAAATTTGGTTACAAGGCAACAAAGTGTAGAACTAGAAAAAATCAATATACTAGTCCCTTCTCTGGACAATGTTTTGCATGCAAGAAAATTAGACATAGAGCTAGTGAAGGTAGAACTAAGATGATGAATTAGTTTAATGGAGGTAGAATGAATCAATATTTTATTGGCTACTACTATACATGTAATGATTTTGGACACAAATCAAATCAGTGTAGATCAAGGGTTGAGGAGGTCAAACAAATCAGAAAAATATTGTTTGCTACAACTACAATAAACCTGACACATTTAAAGAGTTTGTAGAAGTAAAGGGGGAAAGCAATCTAATCCGGTAAAGAAGAATGAATTGGTGAAGACAATTGACAAGAATTAGGTTAAGAAAGAAATGACCAAGATATAGAAAAGGAAAGAAGATCCAAAATCATCAAAAGCCGATGTGCCCCCATTTGGTGCAGATAATTTCTTTGGGAATTAGACCCAGCATGGTCTTAGGGGGAGATTTAACAGAAAATTGTTTGAACCCCTAGATATTTGGTGTGTAAATATTTGGCATGAAGATATGTTGTAAGTAATGGATCAAAAAAGGTTATGCAAAAGGAACCAAAAGAAAATGTGCAAACATGATCATTTGCAGAGTAAATTAGGGTTTCTCTATGTAGTAAAGAGGGTTTTATCAGCTTTTTGAAATCTACCACATTTAATGTGAATTGAGGACGATCATTGGTTTATAAAGTGAATTTGTAAGGAATTTTAATAATTTGTGCATTCAAAGAAAGTGGAGAGTGATTTGGAGCATTCTTGAGGTGATTTGGAGAGTGAGCTATGCAAACCCTAGTTTTGGTTTTACGTGAAGGAAAAGGTATTTTAGTCTTATGTGTTGTTGTGGTTTTGTGTGAGTCATCTTTTTGAAATCATTAGAGCTTGATTTGTTGAAGAATGGAAACTCTTGTAGTTGTAAATGTGACATAAAGACCTAGACCATCCTATAAGAAATATTCTATGAGGTTTTTGAAGATGACCCTCTGGGTGCCTTCTCATCAATTCCTCACGGTTTCATGCCCACTGAAGACACTAGTATGTACATTCGAGTTAAAATTGAGGAATTCAATCACAAAAAGTTGATAGATATGTGGCAAAATGAGCTCACTGGGGATGATTTCTTGATAAAACTTGAGTATTCAAATATTGTTGCGAAGAAGTTGGATCGATGGAATTACTTTCCTAACTTTAGCTCCATTGTTGATGATAATGTTGGAAAAAAAAGAATAGAAAACTGAGGTGAATTAGTTGTCATAGAATTAAACTTATCTTAATTTATCAACCTTTAATCTTAGATCTAATAATTAATAGTGAAAGCATGAAACAACAACACATCAGAAACACACATAACACCAAGATTTTTGCATGGAAACCTTGTTAGGGGAAAAACCATAGTGGAGGTTAATCCAAAATTTATACCTTTTTAAAAGTACGAAATAAATCAATAAGGAATGCACATACATTTAGGCACACTACCTAGAGCTCACTGCTCAAAAGGGAAGGCTCACTACCTTACATAAAAACTTCAAATTAAATCCATCTGATGAGGTTGAACTGAGAAATTACCTTCTTTAAAAGCCTGATGAGAGTTCTGATTGGGCACAAAAACACTTCTTTACACTTTGCTCAAAATCCCTCACACTTTGCTCTATAATCGAATGATCTAATATTTTTCACACATATCTCGCACATACTTCACATACATTCATTGAGCACACTTCAAAATGAAGAAATATACTCTTATATATCCACTTCATGAAATTACATCAACAACTCTATCGGCCAAAAATAAGGAATAGATGAATACAAACTATCAACCCAATTCATGAACAAATCTCAATGTGTACCAACCTAAGTCAATCACAACATAATGAAGACCTAAATCAACATCCTCGAACACTCCAAGCATTCAAAAAATAATCCACAAGGATCTGCAACACGCTACAACTACCATGTTGGCCAAGAACATGAAAACTCGAACACACAAAGGAAAAATATTTGATCATGATTACACCAATCAACATGAACATGCAACAAGGATAGAGAATGATCTAGAAACATCAACGGACATCACACGAGCATATGTGACAATTGATATTACCAAAATCATGTTCTCTTCTTCCAGAAACATCAGCTACAGTGACAGAATAACTGTAGGAACACATAAACTTACAACTCACACAAATCTTGATGCACACCCCTAAAAATTTTGGAGTATAAACTAGATAATCTCAAAAACAAACCCTTTAAAGCGCAACACCTGAATAGCAACATATTGAATTTTCCACCATGCTAAACTTCATAGACTTCCTTCAACATATTTATTTAATTTTCTCAATACCCTTGACATATACAACCTTCAAAATCATCAATGCTAATAGTGTTGACATCAATGACAACCACAACATCCAACAATCTCCCCCTTTGGTATTGATGGAAACACATGATGTGAAAAATGCCATCAACACAACTAACTCTTCTCATATTGTTCTTCTCCTCCTTACATTACTCTTCCATCTTCTCCCTCTTAGTACTTATTCCTCTTCTCCCCCTTTCTTCTATAAAGGTTTTTCACATTACTCTTCTCCCCCTTTGACATCAATGGTGAAGGTACACATGCTCTGAACCACATATCTGAATCATCTGACTACTCCCCCTTAGTAGCAACCACCACAACATCAATCCAAAACAAGATATGACTATGAATGCATGGATTGATGCAAAGACTTGCATCTTAGTTCATATTAGGAGGGGAAATTACCCCTAACTTTCCTCTGAGATACTCAAAAGTATCCTTAGGAAATGCCTTAGTAAAGATATCTGCAATTTGTTCTTTTGTAGGTATATACTCCAATCTGACTTCTTTATTACTCACTTTGTCTCTCAAAAAGTGATATTTGATAGATATATGTTTTGTCTTTGAATGTAACACCAGATTCTTGGAAATTTTTATGGCTCTTGAGTTATCACAAAATATAGCAATAAGCTCATTATACTCAATTATGATATCTCTCAGCATCTGCTTCATCCATATTACTTGAGTGCAATTATTTGCAGCAGCAATATATTTTTCCTCAGCAGTAGATAAGGAAATGGAATTATGCTTTTTACTTAGCCAAGACACCAACTTCTTCCCTAAGAAGAATGCACCACCACTAGTACTTTTTTTGTCATCCATATCTCCTGCCCCATCTACATCTATAAGGGCATTCAAAGTAATATCAACATCTTTAGGATACCAAAGACCAAAGTTAACTATCCCTTTCAAATATTTGAAAATTCTATTCATAGTAGTTACATGTGATTCGTTCGGATAAGCTTGATATCTAACAACCATGCATATCGCATTCATAATGCTTGGTCTATTTTGAGTCAAATAAAGTAATCCACTGATCATTGACCTGTATCTTGTTTGATTAGCCTTAGGAGAATCATCATTCTATGTTAACTTACATCCAGTTACCATGGGTGTACCTATAGGTTTTGAGTCTTCCATGCCAAACATTTTCAGTAACTCTCTTACATATTTGGACTGAGATATAAAGATTCCATCATCTAACTGAGTAATTTGCAATCCTAAAAATAATTTCATCTCTCCAATCATTGACATTTCAAATTCACTTTTCATTTTATCAGTAAACTTCATGCATAAGTCATCATCACCTTCAAAAATAATGTCATCAACAAAGACTTCAATAATCGGCTCTTTATCATCATCCATCTTGAAATACAGATTGATGTTTGTAGTACCTTTATTGAATCCAAGCTTCAACAAGTATTCATCTAGTCTAGCATACTAGGCTCTAGGGGCTTGGTTGAGTCCATAGTGCTTTCTTCAATCGGAAAACCATGTCTTTTTCATCAGTTAGTTGAAATCCATCTAGTTGCTCAACATAAACTTCTTCCTGAAGCTCACCATTCAAGAATGTTAACTTCACATCCATTTGATAGAATTTGTAGTTCTTAAAAGCAACATAAGCAAGAAATAATCTTACAACTTCAATTCTAGCAACAGGGGCAAAGGTTTCTTCAAAATCAATACCGTCCATCTGTGAGTACCCTTTACATACAAGTCATGCTTTATTCCTGACCACTTCACCTTTTTCATTTAGATTATTCCGAAAGACCCATTTGGTTCCAATCATATTTTTATTCTGAGGTCTAGGAACAAGAATCCATGTATCATTTTTCTCTATCTGCATCGGTTCTTCCTTAATTGCTTCCATCCAATATTCATCTTTACATGCTTCATTGATATTGTTAGGCTCAATTTTTTAAATCAGGCAATATTATTCTACAATTCTTCTTCTAGTTTGTACACCTTTGTTCTTGTCTCCTATAATCTGATTTTCAGAATGATTTAGCTTTACATACCTTGGGACTTTGGGATTCTCTCAAACTTCTAGTTCTTTTGTTCTTTCTTCTACACTTCCACTAGCTTCTCCTTTATGATTCTCTTGAGTTACCAAAAAAAATTGAACTTGATTCTATGTCTATTCATTATTTCCATTATCAATACTATCATGTTGGTCATCTGAATCATATCCACAATATCTGGATGATCTAACAGTGTCTTCATCAACTCTAACATTTGCACTTTCAACCATTTTCTTCAATCTTCTATTATAGCACCGGTATGCTTTTCTCTTAGTAGAGTAACCCATAAATATTCCTTCATCACTTCTAGCATCAAACTTGCCAATATCTTCATCTCTCTTGATATAACATCTACTTCCAAATATTTTGAAATATTTAATAGTAGGCTTATAACCAAACCACAACTCAAAAAGAGTCTTACTAGAATTACCATTGACATTTACCAGGTTGATAGTATATACAATAGTGCTTACGAATTCTCTCCAATAGATGTGAGGAACATTACCTTCCAACATCGTAGTTCTAGAAACATCTAGAATTGTTTTGTTCTTTCTCTCAACAAATTCGTTTTGTTGAGGAGTCCGAGGAGCAGATAACTATCTTTTGATTCCATGTTCTTCACATAAAGAATTGAATTCTCGAGAAGTGAATTTACCACCTTTGTCTGATCTTAAGAATTTAACCTCCAAACCTATCTCATTCTCTTCCATATCTTTGAAACATTTGAACTTTTCTAATGCTTCATGTTTTTCTCTTAAGAAAGCAACCCATATCATCCTAGAGTAATCATCAATAAGCAACATAAAGTACCTTTCTCCTTGTAGACTTCTGATTCTAGATGGACCACATAGATCAGTATGTACCAGATCCAGTATACCATTAGAATGATGTTGTTTTCTTCGAAAATAAATTCTTGTTTGCTTTCCCATCTGACATTCCTTGCATATAGTTTTAGTAGGCTTCAGTGACTTAGGAAGATATTTGACTACTTGTGTGGAGCTTACTTTGACAGTGTTATCAAAATTCACATGACACAACCTCCTATGCCATAGCCAGCTTACATCAACTTGAGCAATTAAACAACTTTCACTAGCAGCACTTAGGTGAAAAATATTACCTCTTATCTTTGTACCTGAAGCAATTACATTTCTAGAACTTCCCAATATCCTGCACTTACCATCTTTGAACTGAAGATTGTATCCCTTGTCTACCATCTATCCAACACTCAACAAGTTATGCTTCAATCCTTCAACATAAAGGACATCATCAGTATTATATTTACCACCAAGAGAAATAGTGCCTTTGCCACAAATCACACCACCATTGTTATCTCCAAATCTTACAACACTGTCGTCATATTAAATCAAGCTTATAAACTTGCTTTTGTCACTAGTCATATGATATGAGCATCCATTGTCAATCACCCACTCATCCTTTTCATCAATTCTGGCTGCAAGAGCTTTCTCAATATTCTAATTATTGGTAGATTTAGTGGACACCAGACCATTTTCCTTGATAGCAATGAATACCCATCCATCTTTATTTCCATTTTCTTTATCAAATTCATCATCAGTAACACCTTCTTCAACATAATAACATTTCCTTTAAAATCTAGACTTGTTAGGTTTGTACTTAGAAACTCTTTTAGGACACCTTCATGCAAAATGACCTATCTTTATGCAAAAGAAAAATTTAATAGGCAGCTTTCCTTTATGCTTACCTTGTCCTTTGGCTTCTCTTTTCACAATCAATGCTTTCAGTTCTTCTAGCTCTCTTTCTTCATCATCAATCTATCTCATCTTCATAATTGAATGTCTGTCTGGAACTTTCTCCTAAATCATATCTATGTTGGTTTCTTTTGAATACAATATCCTTGAATGCAGATTATATCTTAGGAGCAGATTCACCAAATTCACTCGATTCAAAGGCAACAAGTTTTCCAATCAACATATCTCTTGTCACATTTTTTACTATCATGAGTTCTTCAATAGCATGAGCTTTTGTTTTGTAAGAAGTAAGCAATGATCTGAGCACTTTAGCCACAATCTCATCTTCTTCCAAGGTTCCACCAACACATCTAATATCCAACACTAGTTCATTTACTTTCTGCATGAATGTAATAATGTTTTCATCTTCACTCATCTTCAAGTTTTCTCACTTGCCTTTCAAACTTTGTAGCTTAGAAACTTTCACTTGTGTATCTCCTTCATACAATGTCTCCAATTTCTTCCACATCTCATGTGTTGTCTACAGACCCATCACATTTGTCATCTTTGAATCTGTCAAAGCACTCAGTAATGCTTCCATAGCCCTGATATTATTTTCAGCTTCCTTGATCTCATCTAGAGTAGAGGGACCATTATGAGGAAGAGTATATGAGTTTTTTGTAATCTTCCGGAAGGGTTCACCAATGCGATTCAAATGACAGTCCATTCTAACCTTCCACAAAGAGTAGTTTTTACCATCAAATCTAGGACTATCCTTCTTGTATGATTCCATCTCAGATCACCTCAAGCTATTAAGCTTCTTTAGAGGAACCTTCTCTTATACCAATTATTTGCAAAACAAGAATAGACAACTGAGAGGGGGGGGTGAATCCGTTGTCACATAATTAAACTTATCTTACTTTTTCAACCTTTAATCTCAGATTTGATAATTAACAGTGAAAGCATGAATCAACAACACATCAGAAACACACATAACACCAAGATTTTTGCATCAAAACCCTATTAGGGGAAAAACCATGGTGGAGGTTAATCCATAATTTATACCCTATTAGAAGTATAAAAGAAATGAATAAGGAATGCACATGCATTCAGGCACACTACCTAGATCTCACTACTTAGAAGGAAAGACTTGCTGCCTTACATAAAAACTTCAGATCAAATCCATCTGATGAGGTTGAACTGAGAAGTTAGCTTCTATAAAAGCCTGATGACAATTTCGGTTAGGCACGGAAACACTTCTTCACACGTCGCTCAAACTCCTTCACACTCTGCTCTGCAATCAAATCATCTAATCTTTATTCACATATATCTCACACATACTTCACATACATTCATTTATCACACTTCAAAATGAAGAAACAATCACTCTTATATATTCGCTTCATGAAATTACATCAACAACTTTGTCGGCCAAAAATAAGGAATAGATTAATACAAACTGTCGGCCCAATTCATGAGCAAATCTCAATGCATACCAACCTAAGTCAATCACAAAATAATGAAGACCTAAATAAACATCCTCAAATGAACAAAGCATTCAAAAATTAATCCACAAGGATCCACAACATGCTAAAACTACCATATCGGCAAAGAACATTAAAACTCGAACACACGAGAAAAATCTTTGATCATGATCACACCAATCAACGTGAATGTGAAACAAGGATAGAGCACAATCTAGAAACATCAAAAAACATCTCATGATCATATGCAACAATTGATATTACCAAAATCATGTTCTCTTCTTCTAGAAACATCAGCTATAGTGACAGAATAACTCTAGGAATACATAAACTTACAACTCACACAAGTCTTGATGCACACCCCTAAAACTTCCAGAGTATAAAATAGATAGGCTCATGAATAAACTTTTAAAATTGCAACACCTGAATAGAAACATACTGAATTTTCCACCAAACTAAACTTCGCAGCTTCACAAACTACCTTCAACATATTTTTTTAATTTTCTCAATATCCTCGACATATACAACCTTCAGAATCATCAATGCTAATAGTATTGACATCAATGACAACCACATATCAAAAAAACAACCACAACATCCAATAGATAAATATGTTAAACCAACTCTCAACAGAATGCATGACAAGTTTTTGTGGACTGAAAGACCTCATCTTATAACTAAGGAAGTAAGGTAGTTACCGAACTTTGTGACACTAGACCAATATCAGCGTTGAAGTCTGTGAAGAATGAAGTGGTGATGGAAATCACTGGAGCTACATTTGATAGAATGTCTCTTGCAATGAATCCTATTACTAATCTTGTTGTGAAGTATACAACTATAATGATCAGACACAAGATCTACTTCACAAATAGAGAAAATTTAATGTCTGCTACATAAATTTACATCGGTTATGACATGGTGGCTAATGGTGTTGATTATGATTTGTTTTAACTTCTTTGGTAGAATCTATTTGAGAATATAAAGATGACCAAGGAGAAGAAATATGTATTTAAATTTGGGTCCCTGATTGTTTGTTTTATGTTCTACTCTCTTAGAAGAATTCCTAGAAGATATGATGTGGTGATTTGGGACACATCTAGATCGGTTTCACATCAAATTTTTGATTATATGCATAGTTTGGGTGATTTTAAGATTCAAGATAATGCACTGATAGAATTCTTTGTTGTATTCAAAAGCAATGTGAATGAATGGGAAAGGATCCCTAGGAAAATTATTGAGAAGTATAGGAATGATATCATATTTCATGTCTCCACTAATCAGTGCATGATTGAATCTATTGAGCCTCAGACTACATGGATTTAATCTTTGGGGTATGAGGTTATAGAGGATGAATCTGAAGGCTATGTACAAGTTTTGTTGAAAAGTATGAAAGATACCAGTGAACCTAGAGTTGACACTAAAAAATATATGGAAGTTCACTTGGAGCATAAGAAGCCTATGATAAGAAAGAAGGTAGATGAAATGCTTCGAAATTCTAGCTTCACTGATGAAAAGATTGCATAAGGTAGAGCCTTGGGAGAGAAAAATATTAGAGAATCATCAGGTCTAAGGATATTCGACGGGATTGCTCCTTCAAAACCAACTTCTAGCCCTGCACCGGTGAAGGTTGAACCCAATTCTCCTAATAAAGGCAAAGGCCCAACTCCTTCTAGACCTACTACAAGATCTGGTAATAGAAAATAAATTCCTCCAGTGGTACCTATCAAGCGAGGAAAGAAGGAAAAGGCTACAAGCGAAAAGAACCTTAACATTACTGAATAACAAGAGGAAGATGAGGAAGACCCTGCAACAAAATTGGTAAGAAAGAAGAGAGGAATCATGTCCTCTGGTGAAGGTGCTTCATAGGAAGCAAGTGTTGGTTCTAAAATATTTTATTATGTATCATCCTCTAAAGAAGATGAAGAATAGGGTTTTGGTATTCATGTGCACACCAAACCAGAATCAAAGAAGACTAAAGTACCAAAAGAGGTAATTCTAAACCAAGAAGAAAAAAAGTCTCATCGATAAGACATGGTTCCCCTCTTATATTAGAGGATTTGGTAAATAGCTTGATACATTTTGAAGATATGTTGCAGCCTACAACAAAAATTTATGATCAAGTAGGTAGAGATGACAGAAAAAAATTAATGATGGCTATTATTCAGTATGTTATTACTTTGGAAGTTAACTGGGACTATGTTAAGCCCAATGTGCCTAGAAAAATGTGGGAAGCCCTAATGAAAAGAAAATAGAGGCTGTTGAATTGGGAAAAAAAGATAAGGAATGAGGTGTTTGAGTAAATTGCATCCTTTCTGACCTCAGATGATAAGGAAACCTTGAAGAAGGTTTGTTCAAAGATGTTCCAGATGAAGAAAAGAGTAAATACTATGATTTCAAAGGAAAAGAAGCAAATAAAGAAAATAAGGAAAGAAACTGCATAAGCCATCAAGGGTATGGCTGAGAAATATGGTATGTTTGGTGCACTCCCATCTGGTTCTGCACCTAAGTCAGGATAAGAAGTTTATGTAGAGGTTAAGGAAGACATTCCTTTTGGTACAAGTGATATAGAAATTCCTCTGGAAACAAATGATGCAAATATCCCTCTGGATACAGGTGTTACAAATGATCCTTCGAAGATAGAGAAACAAAATGAGGAAGAAGTTGAATTAGAGAAGCACAATTTTGTCCCTCTAAAGCTTACTAAAGAAGAAAAGGATAAAGATGAAGGTGAGAGGGATGAAGGAGAAAGAGATAAATATGAAAAAGAAGAAGATGGAAAAGGAGAAGAAGTGAAAATAGAGGAAGAAGAAAAGGTAGAAGAAAAGGAAGAAGGAAATGTAGAGGAAGAAGAAATAAATAGGGAATCTATCAGGAAGAATGAAGAAGATCAAAAGCACATTGTAGAATCTCAAAGGTCCCCCAAAGAATCCTCCTCCAGCAATGATGTTTTGAAAGGCTTGTTATCCAAGTAGATCAAGTTCCAGTTGGTGATTCCTCCAGAACTTCTACAACTCCCCATGATTCAAGGTAGTGTGGATCTAGATAATATTTCTCATGTTCATAAATTGGTGTTAAGGGATGCATTGCATGCATCTGGAAGAAGATAAATTCTAGAAACACATCAGAAAGGGAGATAGCTTATTGATGATTACATCAAAGCTTCATAGGAGGCCACCCCTGGTACATCAATGGATACTTCTCTCACTTCGGTAGGCAATTTGAAACTTCTATTCGACTCCTTTAAGGAGTATGTCACTAGACTTGGTGAAAATACAAGGCAAGAGGTTGAAGAGAAATTGACAAATAAAAGGCTCTTGGAGCTTCATGATAAGTGTGCTTTGGCACACACCAATGTTGAAAAGAATTTGGAAGTTGTGCAAGCTTGTGAGTCTGAAGTAAATACTATATTTTCTTACTGCATAAGGTGGTTGGATGCCATATAGAGAATCAAAGATCTCATGGAATCCATTGATTCTTAGTTATTTGTTGTTTCTAGTACATCCAATGCATCTAAGGATAGGGACAAGTCAACTTAGAATGCTATCTCTACTCACAGAGAGAAATTATTCATGCTACAGAAGCAGAAGGAAGATATCATTAGAAAATTTGGTCTACTAGGTGATAGTGTGAGAATGGAATACACTCTGGTTGCTAATGCTTTGGCTAATGCAAAAAAAACTAGACAAGATCAACCTAACTCCCTGCACACCAGATGATGTTGAAAAGAGATTGATAGAGTTGGAATCTCTAAATAGGATGTTGATATCTGCTAAGAAAATTTGGGAGAATGGAAAGATTACATGGCAAGGAATTCTCAAGGAGCTTCAAAGCTCACCTTCCTCTGGGTAATACCTTTTACACATTTTTGATACAAACTCTTAAGGGGGAGTTAGGAATTTTGATTCTTTTGATCATACAAAGCTTCAGACTGTCCTTGTATACATATGTATATTCATATTTTTTTTGGACCACCCTTTTTTCTTGATGTCAAAGGGGGAGAGAAAAGGGGAGAGAGTATTGTACATAGGAGTTTTATAAATTCTTTTGGCACATGTTTCCATCAATGAAAAAGGGAAAGATTGTTGGAAGAATGAGGAACATATCATTATGTAGCTTTTGTGTTTTCATTGATGTCACCATGGTATATGAGTTGCAACTACAAGTTTAAGTTCAAGGTTGATCTGGTATTCTGAACCGGTATGCAGGTATTATCCTCTGTTATTTTGGTTTGTAATCTTTTACTGATGATTATCGTTGCTTGCGGTTTTGGGAAATGGTTTTTGGATTTTGGAAGCTTGTAAGTTCATAATCTCATGTGTTCAGGTGCTCGCGGTATGGTGAGTTGGCGTTACTCTGTTACATTTTTCTATTAGGCCTATCTTAGGCTGACCTAATGTATATTTGATGTTGTAATGGATTAATTTTTCTATTATGGATGTAATTGTGACATGTCTTTGGTCCATGTTGACATGTTGTAGCATGCTACACACTTAAATTGTTTTTGGAAAGATTGTGTACATGCTTAAATCCGACAGTTATCTTTTCGTGAATAAGGGTTGCATCTAATTAGGCCGACCTAATTGATGCTTTTGGATGAGTTAGATATATATTGGATGATTTTGAGATTGAAAGATGTGGAATAAATTTGAGTGCAAATCAAGGCGATATATGTCTGCTGGTATGCAAGTTTACTAAGCATCAAAGGAACTGAATCAACACTTAATAGGTGTAAGTTTATCAGTTCATATTTTGGTTGTAAGTCATTTTGTTATTGTATCTTTTGTAGGCAGTGAGCCTCCCATTTTGAATAGTGAGTCCTAGAAATGAGCCACCCCTTGTAATATCTTATAACTGGTTGTACTATATTGTGAGCTAATCCTCACCGTAGTTTTTCCCATTTTGGGTTTTCCACATAAAAATCCTAGTGTTCATTTCGTGTTCTTTTATGTTATATTAATTCTCTTGCTCATTTATACTATTATATACATTGGATTAATTGGATGGTGTTTTTTTAATATATTTAAGAATATATTGATTCACCCCCCCTCTCAGTATCTTTGGTATTCAACACTTACATCCATGTCAAGGTTAAAGGAGAAATGATCTATGAATTTATCAGTGATTTATTGAAAAGTTTTGCCATTGGGAGGTAGTTGAGAAAAATAATCCATGGTTGTGCCTGTCAAGCTTCATGGAAAGAGGCACATCAAATACAAATCATTGTAGGCAACCAACATACACATGATGTTAAACTCTTAGATATGGTCCACAAGACTTCCTCTCCCTTTGTATTATTGAATTTGGGGATTTCAAAATTGAGAGGTAATGGTACCATTGTGATGTTTCAATTGAATAGATATGAACATAAGTTCTGTGTATGAGGCTTCTTCATCTTTCCCATCTAGAGATCTTTCATTTCTTGTGATAACACCTTAATTTTCAATGCTAGATTGTCTTGCACATTTGTTGCAGGAACATACATTACATACTGTGGGATGGCAAATGGGTTGTACATAGGATTTTGATTAGATAAGGTGTTCTATGGTGTGTATGGTGGTGTGGGATTTTTTGAAGGTGATTTTTGTTTTGATGTATATGTTTCTAATGCATTCAGGTTGATGATGTACTATTGAGGATTATAGTAGGAACTTTTTTGTTGTTGTTGTTGGGCATAATGTTGAACTATTAAGGCTTGCTTGTTGTTTTTGTGCCACTAGGTCTTGTTGCTGCTGTTGTGCCACTAGGGCTTTCTATTGGGATTGTTGTTGTTGTTGTGCTACTAAGGCTGCTTGATGGGCTTGATGTTATTGTTGTGCTAAGGCTATTTTTTGTGTTGCTAATGTTGCTTGTTGTTGTTGCTACTATTGTTGTTCTGCTAGGGATTCTTATAATTGTTATTTTTGTTGTTGTGTTGTGAGGGTTTCTAGCTATTATTTTTGTTGTTTTTGTGTTGCTAGATCTACTTATTGTTGATGTTGTTGGTGTGCTACTAGGGTTACTTCTTGTTGTTGTTGTGCTGCTAGGGCTAATTGTTGTTGTTGATGTTGTTGTTATTGATGTTGTTGTTGTACTGCTAGGATTACTTGCTATTGTTGTTGATGTTGGATGACTTGCTAATAAGCCTATTGTGCTTTTTGTAAAGCTAATTCATGTGCTTGTAATGTAGGATCAGTTGGTTGTTGGGACATCTATGATGGATTTTCGGTGTTGATGTTTTGAGTGGGTAGTGGAATATTGATGAGAGGTTGGGGGTTCTCTTGGTTTAACATTCCTTGTAAGATGGTGGATTGGGATGGAGGAATATAAGTTTGAGGTCCCATTTGATTTTGCATGGTGAGAGGGATCATGAGGAAATATGATGATGGTGTCATTAGATTTTTTGATGGTAATGATATACTAGGACCTTGAGTCCATTGATTAAAAAGGTTCCCTTGACCGATGTCTAGTGGATTTCCTTGTGTTAGGGATGTGGTCAAGGTATTACCTAGATTGATGGGATTCCTGACCAAGGGATTTTTTTGATTCGAGTTGATGATGGATGTGTTTTGCGAAACCAATGGTGCAGATGAACCCATCGGGGGATTGGATATAGATTCCCCTATTTGCATTAAGGGTTGACCTTGCATTAGGGTGTTGGCATGCCCTTGTTGGTCGATTTGAGACGCTTGACCTATACTTCCTTTTGTGATGTTGGGCACATTTATGGTATCCATGGGGATGGATGAAGATGAGTGACCTTGATATGTTGAGGTTGTCATAGATTCATGAAGTGTAAGTGGTTTATTTTGATGTAAGGGATGTTCTAGAATGGGAGGAGCAATAAAGGTAGGTTTATAAGTAGTGGTTTGAGGTGGATTGGTATTTAGGGTACCCATAAGAATTTTTCTTTCCAATGGAATAGTATGAAAAAATTCCTTAGCAAGACTAGTTGTAAGACTAGGAATGGGTGTTTGATTTAGCCCTAGAGATGGAGTTGTTAAGCCTTGCATCAAAGGTTGTGCAACAAAAGATGGAGAAATTGGAGCTACATTTTCTAAGGCTTAATGTTCCATGATTTCCTCCCTAGTAAGTTCAAATGGGTTGTTTGTAATGTCTTCTATCTCATATGGACCTTATGGAGATGATGGTTGTTGAGACAGGGTAACTTGACTTCTTGAATCAAATTCTTGAGGATTTGGATCACTTGAGGTGAATGTGACTTTTTTTTCTCCATGATTCTCTTGTGTTGTGATCTTATCTTTACCATAAATTTTGGGTCACCTATGGGAGATTTGTGTTGATATTTGTAATGTTTAAACTCTCTAGTTGACTGAAATCTAGGTAAAATGGATGCTCTAAGCCTTTTTGGAGAAATGACGATAATGGGAGATGAAAAGGTGAATGATGTGGGGAGTGATCTTTGCAAACATTTTGGAACAACACTTTTGACTTAAGTTTGATGTTTGGATAAAGGATTTTTATGAACTTGTGAATCATTAAGGTAGACTCATGACCTTCAAGATAAACTAGTCCAAACATGATAACTAACTTAACCAAATGCATGGAAAAGGATTCATTTCACATACAAAGCAGCTAAGTTAGAGTTTGGGTTGAGAGATGTTTAAGTCAAAAAATGTTGGTGTGTTCAAAATTTTTGCTAAGATAAGTGAAGTGAAGGATGTGTTGTGATGAAGGGGTGGATGAAATGTTTGACCTGCTATTAACCAAGAGTGAACCTTTATTTGATAAGACCAAGGTGGTGAGAAAAATGCTAGACCTCTAAAAAGTGTTCAAATCCTATGATCAAGGAGAAGTTCTTGTGAAATATGTAAATCTGGTTCATTCATGAAATAGCATAGAAAATGTCTCCTTGGTGATTTATCTCAGTTGTGGTATTTTCTTAGGATAAATCTTCTAATGTAATTTGAACTATGATGTCTAAGTTTGAAATAGTGGCATGTAGACCTTCTCCTAGGGATTTTGATTTTGCGTGAGATCATTTAGAGAAGTATAAGTTTATGGAAAAGAGGATATTTATTGCCACGTGGGTGGTGGTAATATGTGCCTTCCATCCATAATATCAACTTGTTCCTCTTCTTGGTCTATGATGTATGCTACATTTCTCCACTGGGTTGGTGTTTCCTTTGATTCAAAAGTGAAGCTTCTCAGACTACTAATTATATCAGTTTTTTCTCTATCAATGAGTTCAAAGTTTGGTTGAATGATAGCGAGCGTAAGGTCGAGTTGTTCAACCAGAGTGATTGGATGCCAAATGGTCATGTGGGGTTCAATTTATCAATTTATCTTGCTTAAGTGAGTTTATTTTTTACCACAAATACTTTGTCTTGATTAAGTTCAAACTAAATTTCTATGTCAAAAAACATCATAAATTTCACAAGGTCTATTTTGTGAAAAGGATGAAGTTAAGGGCATATTTACCTAGGTTAACTTTGGGAAGTATGGATTGAGATGCAAATCAAAATATTTAGAAGTCTCTAAGAATAAATCCTTAGGACAAGCATCAGTATAAAGGTTTTGTCAAAGGGTATCCACACTTAGACCAAAGGGTTTGAAATTTTGAAAAGACTTGTTGATGTTTGTTTGCAATTGTTTTGGAACCAAACAAGTGTTAAACTAACTCACAAGCATTTGCAATCCTAGATAGATTAGGTATGTATTTCTCAGTAGGCTTACCATCATTGGAAGAGATGATTAATCCATAAAGATGAAGTGGAAAAATAAGCTATGTCAAGGAAATATAACATATTGGCATGCCAAGCAAAGGAGTCCCTTCCCCATTTTCTTTATGCCTCAATCAAAAAATAGACATGGTAAGTAACTTATGGGTATAATGCTACTCCCATTCACTACTGTGAAATACATTTCAGAATTTGGACTTGGTTAGAAACTACAACAAAGTTTTTAATGACCATGTCCAAGATAAATTGGTGCCATACATGAGGCGATTCACTCAATTAAGAGGCCTCCCAACCCTTAAAAATATCTAAGGGTTTTAACACATCTCAAGGCTACTAGGGGAGACATTCATTAGTATGGGACAACCACAACCAACTGGTTAGTGACTTTTTTCACTCCAAATTATTTATATAGTGAGCCAAATAGAAAACATTGTTTGGGTCATTCCCTCTCACAAGTTGGGAGGCAAGCCCTCTAAAGGTAACACATGTTTGAAGCGTAAAATATTTTTTCTCACCCAAGATTACCAAAAGGTGAAAGGGGAGAGGATAAGTTCTTCCAAGCATAAAAGTAGACTTACGTGTTTCTCTTCACCCAAGATCACATGAAACACAAGGGGATTGAATATGCACAACAAGAATACATAGAAAAATCAAACACATGTTCATTTTAATCCATCATAGAAAATGAGTTCATTTTAAACACCAATTTGAAGTGTGAAATTTGTATTGTTCAATTTTAATCCAACAAACAAAATGATGTGAGAGCTAAATTTTAACCAATTTGAACATTCATTGTAAAGCCCAAAAGAAATTTAGTTTGGTCCTAAAATGTGAAATAAAAAAAACATAAATGGGTTATAATTGCCCCATAAGTGTCGCAACACCTTTTACAATTATAATTC
The DNA here is from genome assembly GCA_007115665.2 of Sequoiadendron giganteum. NCBI lineage: Eukaryota > Viridiplantae > Streptophyta > Pinopsida > Cupressales > Cupressaceae > Sequoiadendron > Sequoiadendron giganteum. Next base: position 416,082,736 of record CM021108.1, on the reverse strand, counting down.
AAATGATAGTAGTATGCTTCTTCACTTCAAGTTGTATTGTCCAAACCTACAAAACCCAGTTAGCCTAAAAAAATGAGAAGTTAGTGATGTGTTGAAAATCAAATAAAATCAAAATATTAAAGCATATGGTAAAAACCACTCACTATTTTTGCTTACCAGTAAAAAGCGTCATTGTTCATGATAGCATCACCACAATTCAAATGATTTTCGCTCTGGTGAAAAATAGCACTGCTTTGTAGTGCAACTGAGATGAGGATAGCGTCGCTATTTGGTGGCATCACAATTTTAAAATATTTGACACTTCTAAAAAGTATTAGCATCACAATTTTTTTTAATTAGCGTTGGTGTTTTAATTACTCATCATTGTATCTACTAAAAAGCGTCACTATATGGCGACGCCTAACAAAAGCATTGCTAAAATCTCCAAGAGCTTCTTTGTATCTATTAAAACTAGAAAATGGACTTCAAGATAAAAATTCATTAAATTTTATTGGGTTTTCACTCCTTCTAGTGCCAAAATGTGACCGAAGGATTAGTATGGGTTGACTACACTTGATCCATGAGGATACAAAGCATATTCGAGCCACTAAATGTCAATCCCAATAAGATCAATCAATAAAACAAAGCTAAGCATCCATTAAAACTTAACATATTAAACTACGAAATCTTTGAAAACACCTATTCTAATCCATTGAAACTTATCCTATTTGGGGAGTGGTGTCGCATTGATGTGGAATGGTGACCCTTTCCCAATCTTGTGGATAAATGAGCCTGTTTTGATCAATTCTATTGAAGATAATTGACAAAATTGATGATAGATGTGTGATGAAACATGATTTAAATGCTAAATTAACATGATGCAAGCTATTTTAACATGATGTAGCCTAAGATGATTGATATGGATGTATGCAATACTAATCTATATAGAATTTAAGCTAAAAATATTGAAACCCTAATTACAAGATATACTAAATGTATGCATCTATATTATCATGGAATCCATTAATGGAAGCTAAGCTAATATGAAAGTAAATTAAGCTAAAATGATGTTAAATGTGAGTGCAAATGAAAGTGATATTAACAACATAAGTTTACTCTTAAAAGGTGGATCCATTTGTCTCCAAATAGTGACCTATTTATAGGAGGACAAATGAGAAATGAAGGGTTGAGATTAAAAAGGTTAATCAATGGTCAAAAAGAAAGGAAGAATGAAACATGGATCATGGATTCTCATCAATGGATGAGAATCAATGATCACATGGATCAAGGAAAGAATCAAGGGTTCAAATTCTTTCAAACAAACACACTTTTAACTTGCACAAGAAGTCTTGTAAGTTAACTTACATAAGAAGTCTTGTAAGTTTGTTATAACGAAGAATATTCCTTTTTTCCAAATGAGTGAAGAAAGAGAATATTCTTTGGAATATTCTCATGGGTGAAGAAAATTAGATATTTAGCAAATTAAAACAAATTTTTAATGTGCAAAAGGGGAAGGAATATTCCATGGGAATATTCTTTTTGGAGGATTGTGCAAAGGAGGAATATTCCCTTGCAAGTGGGGGGGTTAGATTAATTAGTAATTGATAATTATGTCACTTAGGTAAATTTCATGATATTCATTAAGTAAATGATTTAATAAAAAAGGGGGAAAGTGATATTATATTTAATTAAATAACTTAGGGTTATTTAATTAAATAAGAGGACTTAGGGATTTAAATTAAATAACTTGATGTATTTAATTTAATAAGACAAAATGATAACATGAAAAGGGATGAATTAACCTAATTAGATTAATTTTATTAATAGATGAATATGATGACATTAATTAAATAGATAGGAAAATTTAATTAATTAAGAAAAAAGAGGATGGATTTGAGGATGAAACAGTGTTAGTATACTTGATTCGAGTGCATGATATCATTCAAGACATTTGAAGTGTCTATAGTACAAAGTATCAATTTATTTACCCATATGACTTAAAAGATCAATTTTTAGATCATTGAGTAATGTACCCAAATCATGTTTTGTGATACCTATTGTTCTTTTAGAGGAGACATGCTTCCCAAGATATCCTCTTATAGATCGGGTGGATCTCGAATAATTCCTACAAATATCACAAATGCCATCAAACCTTAATTTATAAATATCTCCACCACCTATAAGATTTAAAACATCAATACATTCATCATGGATTCCTCTAAGAAAAATCATCTTTATAGTATCATTATTTAATCATATTTGTCTTTTCCTTTAAAGATTAAATAAAAATTATTCAAGATAATCCTCCAAATTTTCCTCCTCTCACTTCATCATATAAAATATTTCATCTTGAACTTCCTTTGTCTTGCAATACTCCTGATACTTTGTTCAGAACCTCTCCTTGATATCTTCCAATGTGCAAATAGTTTATGGACCTAAGCCCACAAACCACCATAATGTTGCATCCTTTAATGTAGTTGGAAACAACTTGATATTTTGAGCATCATTCTGGTAGTCATAGTTGTGACATAAGATATCAAACTCAAATAGAAACATGTCAGGATCCTCCATAGAAAGTCCTCTAAAAATTGGCAAAGCATAATGAGGTATATTTTTCATAGGAGCTTCTTCTCTAGGATGGGCAATAGGGAATTTTAAAGTGATAGGATTATTATTAGCCAAAGCTCTATCATTTTTGTTATCATGATTTGGAAGCCATGACTTCAAATGCCTGAGGTGTATAAAAAGATAAAAATAGTTTAGACTGTTTATGCTCTAGAGGCTTACCACTTAGCAATTCATAAGATTCTTCAATTTATTTATCAAACTTAGGGGTAATTATTTTAGGTAACTCATGTTTTGTGATAGATGGTGACTCGAAATCTAACTCAACAAGAGTGGAATCAATTACACACTTCTCAAGTTCAGGTTCAACCAGTTCATTTTTTTTATGGTTTGTTCACAGATAGTGACTTTAATCCTTTTTGGGGGTTTTATTGTATTGTTGAACAACTTCCTACACTTTGTTTGAAAAATATACCCTTTTCATCTCTAACACAACTCATGCATGTATATTATTTAATATAACATAAACCAAGGGTAATTACCTAGGTAAGGTTGAAAATTGTGCATATTTTCTCCTTGATTCATTGGTCCTAACTTAACTTGCTGGATTAATAGGAATTTAATGCCTTTCCTCGGCAATAGCACCAAAATTTTGGGACAAAGTTGAGAAGGTTGGATTCTAGGATTATAGCTTCAATTTAATATGGAACTTCAACTTGTACCTATGTCAATCTGAGAAGCAAAACTTGTGAAAGATCCCAAAAATCCTTTAAAGTAAATACTAACTACTAATTTTATTTTGTTTATATGCGAAAAGAACTGCTATATGAATAGAGCAATAGGAAGGTGACTAAAATAGATCAAGACTGCTTTGTTTATAACAGTAACTTCAATTTCACACAAGAATAGAGGCAACTGAAAAATACCCTAACTCACTTCACATTTATAGACTAACACACTACCAATTCCATTAACAAAGTAGAAATTCCATATTTAACAAAACTATTTAACAATAACAATTGAATGAGTAATCTTTTAACTTTACTAATAAATGAATGAAATATAAACTATGACAGAAATACTTTAAAACATAGTATTAGTGATATTTAAACCACACTACTAACAAAATGAAATTCATAATTGAAATGTAGAAAAGGAAATTTCACCAAGCTTCCACATAGTGGGCCCTTCCTCCTAGTTGTGAGGTGATTTAAAATTCTTACACACACACACACAAAATTCTTACACACACACACACACACACACACACACACACATTCCTCCTAGTTGTGAGGTGATTTAAAATTCTTAGTGAATAATAGCCGATGAAAATAAACAACATTTTAACAATCTAGAATTATTATACTCTATATTTTGGCCATTGGAGACAAGTCCGAAACAATATGCTAAAATTATGTTCATGCTACATAACAAAAATATCTTCACGGTCTTCAACTACATGCTTTCTCCACTATGGGAACTCTTGTTCATTCATTTTCAACCGAATGAATTAATTTCCACATAAATAAATAACTTAAGCACATTTTGTTCTCCTAAAATATACTAAATAATTTTTAATATGTAAAAGCTAATAATAGAATAATAAGTAATTAAAGTGGAAATTAATGGGATCAATTGATTTGGAAAAGGAAAAGGATTTTAGATATAAATATTTAAACTAGTTTTTAACCTATAATATATAATTAATGCTATGAGATTTCCACAATCCATAATGTTTGCAATTGTTGTTTCTGGATTTTGATTGTGTTTAAATTTTTTGCATCAACATTTCGGATCACACTCTATGATCCATCATCAGGATGTAAAGAGAGCATAAGGAGATCAATAATGTTTTGTTGCAAACTCAAGATTGCTTAAATGGAGGAAAGAAAGGAGGAAAAGGACACACAAAATGAGGAGAAAGAGAGAGAAAGGAGGAAACGATAATGTGAAAAAACTTAAATGAAAAGACAATTTTGATGAAAACAATTGTATGTCAAAGAAAATATGTAAATGAAAAAAGTTTGCATATACTAACTATCTAAAGTGCACATATATCTATACTAATTAATGAAAAAATAAAATTAAATCTACATAATACTTAATAAAAAAATTCTAAATCATAAGAATGCAAACTAATTAATGTATGAAAGGAAAGAAAAAACCTGATGAGCACTTATTGCATACAAGAATATATATATACCAATAAAAACTATGCAAACTAATAATAATCAAATACTATCAATATATACAAAAACTACAAAGAACACTCTAAGAAAAATATATGCAAATATAAATGCAAAAGGAAAAAAACTATATAATGTGCATATTATTTAATAAACAAATGCTAAATCATATATTTTATATAGAACATATACAAAACTGAATATAACTATTTAAATACAAAGCTAAAAGTGAACATAAATCAATACTAATTAATGAAAAAAAAAAGAATCTACATACTATTTAATAAACAAATGCTAAGACATATATACTTTATATATAATATATGCAAACTATTAAAAATAAAATACTACAATACATAAAAAAATATACAAAATCACAAAGAAAACTCTAAGAATCAATGCATGCTTAAAAATATATGCATATATAAATGCAAAAAGCAAAAACCTATATATATACTAATTAATGAAAAACAAAAAAGAATCAACAAACTATTTAATAAACAAATGCTAAATCATAAGAATGCAAACTAATTAATATATTAAAAGAAAAGAAAACATGATGAGCACTTGCTGCATACAAGAATATATATATAAAAACCGTGCAAAACTAATAAAAAATAAATACTATCAATACATAATAATAAAAAGACAAAAGGCATGCAAACTATTAATCTCATATTAAGCAAATTAAATAAGGAACCAAACATCATATATAACAATATAAAAACTAATAAAAAGACAAATACCTATCAATATATAAAAATAAATACACCAATCTCATACCAATAATAAAAACTATGCAAACTATTAATAATAAGAGATTGGTGCAATATAAATAAAAATAAAATATCTTCATATATATACACCAAGAGAAACAAAAGGCATGCACTATAAAGAAAAATCCAATAAGAAAACCACAATTCTATCAAAAAACTATGACCTAGACACACTCTTTTTTAACACAAAAATGAGGAAAAAGAGAAGGAAAGAGGGCAATTAACAACAAGAAAAAGAAACAACCGAAGAAGAAGAATAGAAGGGGAAGAAATGAGATATGGCGAGACCCAAAAAAGGAGCGGAAGACGACCCAAGGACAAAGGGAGGATGGAGATGATAAGGGGGATTATGGATGAGGGTAATGGCAGTTTCTCAGGTTAGAAAGAAGAGGATGCCAGGCTCAACTTAAACTCAAACCTTCATCACGATTAAGGTTGGTGGGATGATTGATGATTTCTATGGCTTCCTTAAGCTTCCTCTTGTAGAAATTGTCCTCCTTGAACAAGATTTGAGTGTTTTATAAGCATCTATGATGCTTGGTTGAAGAGGAGTGTTTAGCTAGGGTGGATTTGAGAACACACTCATGCTTGATGTCAGCATTGTGCTCTTTAATTCTAGTGAAGAATGAGCGACCCATTTCACCTATATATGAAGTGCCACAAGAATAGACAACCTTGTAGGCCTCCGTATATAGGTGAAACAAATCGCTCGTTCTTCACCAGAATTAAAGAGAATTCTAAATCACCTCACAACCAGGAGGAAGGGCCCGCTACATGGAAGCTTGGTGAAATTTCCTTTTCTACATTTCAATTATGAATTTCATTTTGTTAGTAGTGTGGTTTGAATATCACTAATACTATATTTTAAAGTATTTTTGTCATAGTTTCTATTTCATTCATTTATCAGTAAAGTTAAAAGATTACTCATTCAATTATTTTTGTTTTTGTTTTAATATATAATTTTATGTGTAAGTTTCTTACATGTACTATGTTCAATAAGATTACATGTGATCTATGTCAATCCTAGGTGATGCATGGAGAAGAAATCGCTCATGTGAAGGATGGGATTTATAAATTATGAATAAAGGAAAATAAATACATTAAAATTATCTAAGAAGAAGAATTTAGCATATATGTGTTGCATCTATTCATGAATATAAATTAATAGGCTCCAATATTTTTTTATAAAGATCATATCTAGGAATGAAGGTTCATGTGAACAAATAAGGGAAAACATCTAACTAGTTTTATTATGAATATGCAATGAACAACATGAATAACCCTCTTAATATAAGAGGAATTCATATAAAATAGAATTAAATATAGTAAAAAAACAAGAAACATAAATTATAATGATATGATTTAAGTCATCCACCTCTAGCTATCTTATAAATTATAATCTCTAATAATTACCATTTTTTCAAATGGTTAAAATCCATCCATGTGCAGCATTATTGAGTCACCATGTGTCCAATGTAGGATTATTCTTAACAATGCATGATATGCATGTTGAATATGGTGCAATTTCATGCATAGTGGTGTACAATGACAAGTGTTGTGCACTAGGCACATAATTATAGAGAATATAAGAGAATTTACACACACAATGGTTCCAATATCTTATATGATTTTAATTTTATCATTCATCCTTTCTTGAGAATCGATGTCCCCCATTGTGTCTTTATTGAGATATAGAAACTAAAAAAAAGCTATTGAGTGGTGTAACACTTTCCTTTATCTAACATATACTTTATCTTAAGAAATTTGAATAGATGATGTGAAACTTGGAACATAAAAATTGTGATATTTTGAATGATTTAATTTGGTGTGATAGAGTACAAGTTTTTAGAATATCAGTCTAAAGTATGTTGAGTTAATGTTTTTTCAAGAAGGGGGGGAAATTATGGATTAAGGAGTTCCACATTAAACATTGGATGCAAACCCAAGTATTGTGGGGGATCAATAATAAGGTAATTCTCACCAACTACACACAAGATGATGTATGGAAGATAGCATAGAGACTTCATATTTTGGTGTGGACCCTTGAAGTGATCCTTCTAAAGATTCAACAAAACTTTCTTACCAAACTTGAAGGAATGAGGTGTGTGATGTGAATCATGGTGCTATTTGTATTTACATTTTTGGTGTGAGAGAGTCTATTGAACTTGTTGGAAAACTATTTTAATGTTTTTCAAAAAAATCACTTGATCTACTTCATATTCCTATGTACAACTCCAAGTGTGATGGTAAATAGAAGAATATGTCAATGGGTGTTGTAAATTGGAACATAAGACATATATAAAAAGGAGTATACCATGAAAAACTATGTAAATCTATATTATATGCATTTTGGATGTAAATTAGGCTATCATTCCAAGTATAAATTTATATGTGGTCATAGATTTGTAATAGGTATAAAATTGTATGATTCATAACTTTTATTTGTGAATAAATATATATTTATCAATCCAACTATGTATCTAAACTCACACAATGATTATTAAAAGGCATTTATTATTCTTGGGTTTTGATTAGACATAATGGAGGACAGTATCTCAAAGTGCAACCAAATATTATTGAAGAAGAGACAAATCATTTATGTGTCATGATGATATGTTTTCAAACAATCATGTTGGCCATATTTAAAAACCTATCCACTAAAAAAATATCAAATCATTTTGGTGTTAAATATATTTCACTCATGAAATACATGTCGATAGATTCCCATATCCTTTATATAATTCAAAAAGTTATGTAAATCTCAAGCTTCTTAATCATGGTCTTTGTGATGCAATAATGATAAGAAGACTTGATTTGTAGATTAATTTATACATACACATGACGCTTTAATATAATTATTGTTGTAGCATTACCAAGGTCTTGGTAATGCTAAATTGTCCAAATTTCTTTGAATAATGTGCCTCCTAAATGAATCACTAGTGGGGTATGCCTTATGGAACAAAAAAATTCCAAGCCCGAAAAAGAAGCCTAATAATCAAATGAATTTCACCAAATTGTTTAAATTGCATGATCTTGGCATAGGTTTATGTGAAATTCAAATATATTGGGTAGAGTTTTTTCCAATTAATAAAGTTATATCTATAAAAATTTAGCACCATGATGAATGCATGGGAATGCATCTTGTTGAGGTAAACTATTGTCCTATTACATATTTACCCTTTTGATTAATTACTAGATGAAGCTATTGTAGGTATGTCATCCACTCCATGCAAAATTCATTATCTATATTAATTTTTATGATTAGAAACTTAAGTGGCTTATGATCAATATTAATAACAATCACCTTACCCATAATCTGTTGAATGAACAAGACAACTAAGAGGGGGTGAATCAGTTGTATCAAATTAAAACATCAAATCCCTCAACAGTAATCAAATACACATGAACTCATTAAACCCTTAATCTATTATAATGTTTAAACATGAAATGCAAATAATATAAACTAAAACAACACCATACACAAGAGAACACCAAATTTATGTGGAAAACCCTAGGAGGGAAAAACCATGGTGAGGATTATCTCACAATATAAGTAATACCAAAATTGATACAAATTTTCACTACCATAATAGGACACACTGTCCAAAAGGGCTCACAACCCAGTATCACTACCAGAATGAGAAGAAGATAGAGAATAAATGTTACATAGAGAACATGATCTGAATGTAATAGAGAATCCACTGCGATAGCTCCAACACCTTTGTAGTCTATTTGAAAGATTGTAGAAACCTTCTGCTCACTACATCTGGTAATCCAACACTTTGAAAGTTCACACTGATCTACTCAATTTTGCATCAATCACATCATATACTTTTCACACACATCCATTTTGCATCTATCTTCACCTCCTTTAGCAATTCAACTCGTACTTATATCATTCACAACTTGAGACACATCTTCAAGTCAGTTACACACTCCTTACACTTTACAAATTCAAAAATAGGTCAAAACTAATCATTCTCATGGTGGATAGGGATGAAAGTGGACCAATACAAAACTTAATTAGGACCCAAATCAACATTCACACACCATGCTATGCCTTCATCAATACTTACATATCTTTGAATGTAGTGTAAACACCAGGTCGATTGTTACCTGTAAAAACACCATTAAACTTTGAATTACGCACTTCCTCAAATCCAAGGATGACTTGTGAACCACAAACCATGCTTCATCATGATCTAGAATATCCCTATAGCATCCTAAAATCCATAAAACTCCTTCACAACAACTTTCACCTTCAGAATGTACATGCCCAGTACACTCAAACTACATTGCCAAACACTATAACTCTAAAATCCATCTTTTAGAGTGCCAAACCATGAATCCTCTTGACATAGGAAAGAGATCAACACCATCAACATACCTTCAAAATCAAAAGATCTAGAGAACAACTATGGAGAAACGCGGAGCAAGAAAATTTCTCCCAAGCACCTTTGTAAGCAACACTACAAAACCAGTTCACATACTAGTGAACATAACTTCTTTTGAACATCAATCAAAAATCCCAAATTTTGGATATAGAAACTATGAACACCTCCAACCAACATATCCAAACCACACAAGCAAATATTCAACCCAAATGAAATGCGGAGAAAAGCCAAAACACCTCTACAACATCCTATTACCTCTTTTTATCAATTTTCTCAATATCCTCGACATCTTTATCACTACCAAAACCATGAACAAAAGCTTATCAAAGAAACACTAGAGGTTAACATCAGTAACTTCATTGATGACAAAATAATGCAACTAACCAAATAAATAATCTCTTAGCCACTATACAAATGACATTGATGATAACACAAGCTTGTTGACATCAATGACAACACCTTCATACTTGGAACAATCTCCCCCTTTTTCACTGATGGTAATACAAGATTTGAAAAACCATCAAAAACAACATACATAATTCTTCCCTTTCAAATTTTTATTTTTCACATGGTTCACTCTCCCCTTGTATAGATACACTTTTTTCACATGAATCTCTCTCCCCCTTTGAGATCAATGTAAAAGGATAAAAATGTCTTGCATTGTTCTCCCCATTTGATATTGAACCAAGATACTTGCTACTACTCTGAATACTCCCCCTTAGAAGTATACACCAATCAAATTAGTAACCTCTACAAAATGAAAACACTTTCTATACTATAATAATGACACTACCTACTCCTCCTAAGAGGTAGCCACCAACCACAGTCCAAACAAAGAATGAATCCATAAATCCACTAGACTGATGCATATTTATATGCATCTAGTTCAAAGAAGGAGGGGAAATAACCCCCAAATTCTCCCAAAGATACTCAAAATTATCCTTAGGAAGAGCCTTAGTTAATATGTCAGCAATCTAAACCTTTGTAAATACATACTCAAGCTTCACTTCATTCTCCACAACCTTTTCTCTTAGAAAGTGATATCTAATTGAAATGTGCTTTGTCCTTGAATGCATCACAGGTTTCTTTGAAATATTGATTGCACTTGTATTATCACAAAAAATAGAAATCAGCTCATCATACACATATTGGATTTCATTTGTTTTGTCATTTGTCCTTGATGTCAAAATGTTTTGTGATCTATATCCTTGATGTCAACAATGTCAACATTGACAGAAAGCAATGCTTTGGAATTCACATTGTTTTGTCAGTTGATTTGTAGTCACAAGTTACAGTTATAGGTATATGGCATTATACAAGTTAATGACACTTTATGACAAAGTTTTGTTTTCAGTATGAGCAAATCAAGGCAAACAAGGCATATGTTTTATATCATTATAATAATGAATTAGTTGACTTATCATGGTTTGGTGTATAAGGTGGAATAGTTTGATACAAGGCTCTTTTTATTTGATCACATTGTCTCCAAGGCCTTGGTGGTTCAGGTTCAGGTATATTCAATAGATATATTATTTCAGTTTGATCTTGGTTTCATTAATTGTTATCAAGATGATCTTGGCATAAGATGTCTTTATCTGATTTCATATTGCCAAGTATGAATTTGGCTTACATTTGATGGTAATCATGTTACTCAAATTACACATGGCTTTGAATTGGTGTTGTTACTAATTGGGTTCTTCATATTTAAAATGAGATATGGTTTGCATTATATATCACATAGTGTATTTTGGCTTACAATCGACCTGATCATATTTTATACAGTTCATTTGAACTTTATTTTTGTTGGCTTAAGCATTGGGAGACTTGGATAGTCGATGACATATTTCACTTTGGCATTATTTATTTGCATTGGTCTATTTCATAACACTTGGGCAGTCATTAGGTTATTGCAATTTGTTATCTTTGCAATTGATGACTCAATTCAATGAGTCATGTGGACAGTGAAATATTCACGTGGAAAGTATAATACATGTGGGCAAGATGAGTGGCAATTGAGTGGGTCATTATTATGTTGGTGGTGAAACCCTAGCTGCCATCCAAAACTTGCAGAACCAGTATTGAGATTTTGATGGTCTCTTGTTCAAGTTAGCTGGAATGAAGGAAGGAATGCAAGGTAGTTGTTTATCTCGCAGCTAGAAATGAAGGTATTCTTGGTGAATTGTATGAGATTTTTGTTTGACATCTAGCCGACATAAAATGAGATAAAATCTTGACAATATCTTTGTCATTTCAAAATGAAGATTATAAAACGGTTTTTTAGTTTGCAATAAAAACAAAAAAATAGTTACAGATAACTGTGTTTTTATGTTTTGGTTACTCGAGTTTGAGCTCAAGAGTTTTGGTGTTTTTACAAAAATTTCATTGTTTATTTTAAGCATGGCTTTCTGCCATTGCTCGGTGTGAGATTTGAAAGGGAATATATAGTGAGATATTGGTTAAGACAATAGTAACTGGAAGAGAAAATGGGTCTATTTCCAATCTTCTTTTAAAACATAGATAATGATGAAGATGTTATACACAATGAAATTTTTTGAATATCCTTAGTTTCTTTTGAAAGGCTCATTCATTTGACAACCTTCTTAAGGTTTTATTGAATATCATATTACTGGTGCGCTGTTAAGGTTTTATGACTACAAATCAATGCAATTTTAAGGTCTTAATGGTTTATCATTTGTGACATTTGTAAAACTGGGAGTTGGTGCTCCTAACTTGAAGTGGGTGCTTCAGTTTGTACTTGGAGTTGGTGCTCCTAACTTGAAGTGGGTGCTTCAGTTTTTACTTGGAGTTGGTGCTCCACATTGTTATAGAGTTGGTTCTCTTTGAATGAATTAAAGGAACATTTCATGAGTGGTTTTTTATACCCCATGAGGGTTTTTCCACTCAAGAAAATAATGTGTTATGTGGTGAAATCTGTGCATTTGTGTTTCAGCCCATGTGCTTAAGTGTTAATTTTTTTCATTCTGTCATTTATCAATACAATTCATGCAATGCTCTGATACTTGACTAAACATTTCATTCTATTATAAAAATGTTCAAAATATACATGAATTCTTGTGAAAATAAAGCATTAAAAGGAATTGTTCAATCAATTTTACATGAACAATCAATATCATGCTTTGACATTGTTATGTAAGTCTTTTATCAATTTGTCATTCTGCTAAAAGGTCTTTGATGTGTTAGAGTTCACTTTGCAAGTTAAGAGGTTTCATAAAGTTGTCTCAAGGTCGTTGTTTAATTTTCTCATGAAGTTAAAAGTTTGAAAAATAGTACATTACTCTGATTCACCCCCCTCTCAGAGTAATTCATCTTCCAACAATTAGTATCAGAGCATAGGGTCCCGCATTAGGTTTCATACATAGGATTGATTCTAGTCTTAGAATTCAATATGTCACATGTGCAAGAAGGTTCATCTATTGCAAGAGCTCCTCTATTTGATGGCACTGATTATGTTTTCTGAAAAATCGAAATGGAAACATATCTAATTTCTATTGATATAAATGTTTAGAATATTGTGCAAAACAAATATGATGTACTTGCATCAATACCCACTAATTCTGATGAGAAAATAAAATATGAAACAAATGCTAGAGCTAAACATGCTCTTCTATGTGGTTTGACAAAAGAAGTGTTTGTTAAAGTTATGCATTGTAAATCAGCTTTTGAAATTTGGGAAAAGCTTGAGAATGTGTATCAAGGTAATGACAAAGTAAAACAGTCCAAGATACTCACTCTTAAAAATCAGTTTTAAGAATTAAAAATGAAAGATGATGAAAAGATTGCAAATTATTTTCTAAGGGTAGATGAAATTGTAAATGCAAGAAGAGGTTTAGGTGAAACAGTTGAAGAATTTGATGTAGTTAGAAAAGTGATCAGAACTTTGCAACCTAAATTTGAGTCTAAGGTTTCTACTCTTGAAGAGAAGGAACATTTTAATGATCTTACCTTGGACAATCTACAAGGTATTCTAACTACATATGAAATGAGAATCGGTAATACCGGTTCTACATCAAAAGAAACTGCCTTCAAGGCTGAAAAGAAAGAACTATCAGATGTTAGTGAATCTGATTTATCAGACTCAAAAGAAGCTCTTCTTGTCAAAAAAATCAAAAATAAATATAAGGGTAAGTTTCCCTTTAAATTTTTTACTTGTGGAAAGTGTGGACACTTTGCTGCTAAATCTCCTTATGGTGATCAAGCCAATGAGGATGAAAAGTCAGAAAAATAGTATAAGAAAAAGGCTTTTAATCCTAAAAAGAAGTTTATTATGCAACAGGTTTAAAACACAATTTTTTAAGTGTGACACAAATATGTGATTAAGATTTATGTATTCTTTTTGATGATTGTGGGTATCAGATTAAAAGGAAATAGGGAGAAATAGTTATTGTTGGTTCAAGGACACAAGGAAATATCTATGAAGTGACTAGTGTGAAAGTGCTTGATCAGTTGAGGATGAGTCTCTATGATCTTCCTCCTATTTCTTTTCACTAATCAATCTTTGTGTTTGTAGGCTGTGCTTTAAAGTTTTATCTTATATCCCTGAAAGTATAAATTGCAATAAAATCTTTGCAGTTTAGTTGGTGTTTTGGAATAGTTTGCAATTTAATTACATTAAGGATTGTTTGTTAACATTGTCTTGATTATGGCAACAAGTTGTAGAAAGTTTTTTTCTTGAGAATGAATAGAGAATTGATATTAGTTTCTTGGTCAGTCAACACTTAGTTGTTCTATCTTCATAAAGAGGAAGGCTCTATGATATGAGGAGAGAATTTTAGAAACTCTATGTCTAAGGAGATGGAGAAGAAAGATTATGTTACTTCATGAAGCAATGTGGAACAGGGTTTCAAGGCTTCTCAAAATAGTCTTGTCTAAATGCTTTTAAAAGTATGCATGGTCTTAGGGGGAGACATTCTTATCTGTTTGCACCATTTATTTCCTTAAGAATTGGTTCAAGATGCGGCTATATTTGGTTCATCTCTGAATATTCCGCTGGATGGTATTATGTGCATTATGGTTTGGATTGCATATTGATTGATATAATAGTTGTCTAATGTTCAGATTGGCAAGTTAAATTGTTTTAGATTTCATGAGATGATTACTTAAGACAAGACAACTTCACTGAAAGCAACATTTGTTGCTTGGACACATGTCAATAATAAGTAGGAAATTGATTGATATCAATCACAGTTTGCCAGTGGTATTGATTTTTTGTTGCAGATCTAAGGCGCTTGCAGGGGTATGGTAGCAATACTAGTGTTCTGACAGTGTTTATGCAGATGATAAAGTGACATAATTGCATAACTCGATGATATTTGTTTTGATAAACAAAAGTGTTTGATGATTGTTGTAGGAACATACTGATAGTGATTTGTATATTTCCTATCTATGATATTTCTTTTTGTATGCTGACAGTATAGTATACTTGATGACAATTATTTTTTTATTTTTTTTGTTATCTCTTGCACAACTTTCACAAAAGATAATGCTTTGACAATGGAATAGTTGCTTTGGTATAATAGTGCTTTGTTGTTACTTGGTAGTTCATGGTCTTTAGCTTGCAAGTGACAGTACTTTGTTGGTTTGCATAGTTGATCATTATTTTGTTGATAGGGTTCAAGATAATTGGTAAGATAGGTGACAGTGTGGTAATATTTATTGATAGTACCTTTATGCTTCCTTTATTCATGCTTGACAGTGATTTGTTGCTATACAAAAGGAATTTGCTTTTGGCATGATATGATGTTTTTTATCTTATGAGATTTAGTTGGAAATGTTCATATCCTTCATAGTATTTAGAAATTTATTCTTATAATGCGCATAGTGCGGTGTTGTTTAATCAGGGCTTCATCTGAAATAACTTGAATAATTGTGTTTCTACTTGCTGAATTCTCTCTATCCTTTTTCAAGTATGGTACTTAGAAAGGAGTAATGATACCAATTTTGATATATTTTTATATAGCGCTTCTTTGTAGGGAGAGCTTGGTTCTACATGTTTTCATTTGTTGCAGCTGTTTTTTTTTATTGAATAGTGCTATATCATAGAGAGAGGTTTCTTGCATATTTCATGATACAAAATATTTTTTGGGTGATTGGTTATAATACAGTTTGGTGATCTATGCATTCTCAACTTGTCATTGATGTATGGCAATGGTATTTATTTTTGGGGTGCTTAACAATGATATTCCTTTGTGCTTTTGACAATGAGTTGCTAATTGTAGGTTGTGCAATTGATGCATACATTGATAATCTTGATCTCACAGTACTTGATTTTATGATATTTACATGCTATTAGTATTATGGTTGCCAGATTTATTGTGTTTTCTCATGTGAACACAAGGTGATATATGCAACTGAGTTATTTGTTTATGTCTAAAGTAATCATATGATTCTTGACTACTATTTTCAGATGGATATGTGTTGGTTGGCTTCAATTTTATTTATTTATGGAATTTCACATTCTCCTCTATTATTATTTGTCATTGAGGCAAAAAGGGGGAGATTTGATATGTGTTTTTCCATCAAGTACAAAGGGGGAGTTTGTTGGATTTTAGTTATTTTGTGGTTTGTCCTTTATGTAAACAATGTCAACATTGACAAAGTGCAATACTTTGGAATTCACATTGTTTTCTCAGTTGATTTGCAGTCACATGTTACAGTTACATGTATATGGCATTATATAGGTTGATGACACTTTATGACAGTTTTTTTTTCAGTATGAGCAGATCAAGGCAGACAAGGCATATGTTTAATATCATTACAATAATGCATTAGTTGACTTATCATGGTTTGGTGTATAAGGTGGAATACTTTGATACAAGGCTCTTTGTATTTGATCACATTGTCTCCAAGGCCTTGATGGGTCAGGTTTAGGTATATTCAATAGATATATTATTTCAATTTGATCTTGGTTTCATTAATTCTTATCAGGATGATCTTGGCATAAGATGTCTTTATCCGATTTCATATTTCCATGTATGACTTTGGCTTACATTTGATGGTAATCATGTTACTCACATTACTTGGTGTTGCTATTAATCGGGCTCTTCATATTTCAAATGAGATATGGTTTGCATTATATAGCACATAGTGTATTTTGGCTTACACTCAAGCCAATCATAATTTATATAGTTCATTTGAACTTTATTGTTATCGGCTTAAGAATTGGGATACTTGGACAGTCGATGACATATTTCACTTTGGCATTATTTATTTGCATTGGTCTATTTCATAACACTTGGACAGTTGACAGGTTATTGCAATTTGTTATCTTTGCAATTGATGACTCAATTCAATGAGTCATGTGGACAGTGACATATTCATGTGGACAATATAATACATGTGGGCAAGATGAGTGGCAATTGAGTGGGCCATTATTATGTCGGTGGTGAAACCCTAGCCGCCATCCAAAAATTGCAAAACCAATATTGAGATTTTGATGGTCTCTTGTTCGAGTTAGCTGGAATGAAGGAAGGAATTGCAAGGTATTTGTTTGTCTCGCAGCTGGAAATGAATGTATTCTTGGTGAATTGTATGAGATTTATGTTTGACATCTGGCTGACATAAAATGAGGTAAAATCTTACAATATCTTTGTTATTTCAAAATGAAGATTATAAAATGGTTTTTCAGTTTGCAATAAAAAAAATAGTTACAGATAACTGTGTTTTTTCCTTTTTGGTTAGTCGAGTTTGAACTTGAGAGTTTTGGTGTTTTTACAAAAATTTCATTGTTTATTTTAAGCATGGCTTTCTGCCATTACTCGGTGTGAGATTTGAAAGGGAATATGTAGTGAGATATTGGTTAAGACAATAGTAACTAGAAGAGAAAGTGGGTCTATCTCCAATCTTCTTTTAAAACAAAGATAATAATGAAGATGTTATCCACAATGACATTTTTGAATATCCTTAGTTTCTTTTGAAAGGCTCATTCATTTGATAGCCTTCTTAAGGTTTTATTGAATATCATATTACTGGTGCGTTGTTAAGGTTTTATGACTACAAATCAATGTAGTTTTAAGGTCTTAATGGTTTATCATTTGTGACATTTGTAAAACAAGGATTTGGTGCTCCTAACTTGAATGGGTGCTTTAGTTTGTACTTGGATTTGGTGCTCCTAACTTGAAGTGGGTGCTTCAGTTTGTACTTGGAGTTGGTGCTCCTAACTTGAAGTGGGTGCTTTAGTTTTTACTTGGAGTTGGTGCTCCACATTGTTACAAAGTTGGCTCTCTTTTAATTAATAAAAGGAACATTTTACGAGTGGTTTTTTATACCCCATGAGGGTTTTTCCACTCACGAAAATAATGTGTTATGTGGTGAAATTTGTGCATTTGTGTTTCAGCCCATGTGCTTAAGTGTTAATATTTTTCATTCTTTCATTTGTCAATACAATTCATGCAATGCTCTGATACTTGACTAATCATTTCTTTATGTTATAAAAGAGTTCAAAATATACATGAAGTCTTGTGGAAATAAATAATTAAAAGGAATTGTTCAATAAAGTTTACATGAACAATCAATATCATGCTTTGACATTGTTATGTAAGTATTTTATCAATATGTCATTCTACTAAAAGTTCTTTGATGTGTTAGAGTTTACTTTGCAAGTTAAGAGGTTTCATAAAGTTGTCTCAAGGTCATTGTTTAATTTTCTCATGAAGTTAAAAGTTTGAAAATTTGTACATTACTCTGATTCACCCCCCCCCCCCTCTCAGAGTAATTCATCTTCCAACAACACCACTCAAATGTCCTTAAATTTTTGCCTCATCCACAACACTGTGTGCAAAAAGATTTTGTTGCAATATACTCATTTTTTATAGTAGATAAAGAAACATAATCTTGTTTCTTACTCATCCATGATACCAATCTACATCCAAGAAATAATGCATCACCACTTGTAATTTTTCTATCATCCACACAACCAGCCCAATCTGCATCTATGTAAGCACTCAATGTGAAATTATCATCCTTAGGATACCACAAGCCATATTCTGGAGTGTCCTTCAAATATCTAAATATCATCTTCACTGCTGCAACATGTGCCTCTTTAGGATCTTCTTGAAATCTAGCCAAAAGACAAATTACATGAATTATATTTGGTCTAGTAGAAGTTAGGTATAGAAGTCCACCAATCATAGATCTATACTTGCTATAATCAACCTTAGGGGATTCATCATCTATACTTAGTTTACAACCAATAACCATAGGAGTACATACCAGTTTGGAGTCTTTCATTCCAAAATTCTTCAACATTTCTTTAATGTACTTCGATTGTAAAATAAATATGCCTTTATATGTTTGATTGATTTTTAGCCCAAGGAAGAAATTCGTCTCCCCAAACATAGACATTTCAAACTCTTTCTCCATCTCTTTTGCAAATTTCTTGCACATAGTTTCATTGCCTCCAAAAATTATGTTATCAGAATACACAACCACTATCAAGATTTGATATTTCTCAAGCTTAAATTAAAGGTTGTTATTTGTGGTGCCTTTATTGAATACTTGTTGCATGAAATATTTTTCCAACCTTACATACCAAGCTCTAGGAGCTTGCTTCAGTCCATATAATGCCTTCTTCAATATGCAAAACATATTAGGTTTATCTGATAATTGAAATCCTTCTAGTTGTTCCATGTAAACTTCTTCTAGTTCTCCATTCAAGAAAGTAGACTTCACATCCATCTAATGAACTTTAAAGTCCTTATGCACTACAAATGCCAAAAAAATCCTAATCGCTTCCATTCTAGCCACCAAACAAAATGTCTCTTCAAAGTCTATGCCTTCAACTTGTGAGTTTCCCTTACACACAAACCTTGCCTTGTTTCTTACCATTTCTCCATTATCATTCAATTTGTTTCTAAATATGCACTTAGTACCAATTATTTTCTTGTTTTTAGTTCTAGGAACAAGTTCCCAAGTCTGACTCTTCTCAATCTTCATAAGCTCTTCTTCCATTTCCTTCATCCAATATTCATCTTTGCATGCCTCACTCACTGTTTTAGGTTCAACTTTAGAAAGTAGAAATATATTTACCTCTATTTCAATAGCTCTTCTTCTTGTCAACACACCTTTTCTTTTGTCTCCAATGATCTGTTCTTTAGAATATTTTTTATGCACATACTTAGGGATCTTAGGGGTCTTTTCTAAAGCTTCTTCCTCTTCAATTTGTACTTTATTTTCCTTAGATTTATCTTCTTCTTCTCCTCTGCAAGCAGGTACATTTGATTCATATCCATCTATTACCATTGAATTCCTCAAATCTTCATCAACCTTGACACTTTCACTTTCCATAATCTTTCTCAATATTCTATTATAACATATGTAAGCTTTACTTTTAGTAGAATATCCAAGGAAGATTCCTTCATTAGACCTTACATCAAACTTCCAAGTTTTCATCATATCTTCTGATATAGCATTTGCTTCCAATAACTCTAAAGTACTTAACAGTAGGGATCCTTCTATACCACAACTCATAGGGAGTCTTTTTGTTGTTATATTTTGCTTGAACTCTGTTAAGTATTTAAACAAAAGTATGAATTATTTCTCTCTACTAGACTTTCGGACGGTTATCTTCTTTCATCATAGTCCTTGTAGCTTTTTGAGAAATCTTGTTTTTTATTTCAACCACTCCATTTTGCTAAGGAGTCCTAGAGGCAAAAAAGTGCTTTTTATGTCATTATTCTCACAAAACATCTTAAATTCATTAGATGTGAACTCTCCACCTCTTTCACCTTAAATACTTCTTACTCTTGTAGGACCACAAAGGTTGGTATGCACCAATTCCAAAAATTCAATAGAAGAATGTTATTTTCCCTTGAAACTACTTGTTTTTTTTCTATATTGACAATCTTTGCAAATAGAATTGATATGCTTTGTAATATTTGTTAGATCTCTCACCGCTTGAACTGAATTAATTCTAACCAAGTTATCAAAATTGGTGTGACGCATCCTCCTATGCCATAACTAGCTATCATTAATCCAATTCATAAAATAGTGACTATTAACACCCTTGAGCTGATAGATATTTCCATATGTCTTCTTTCTGACAACAATCATAGTTCCAAACCCTTTTTTTATCTAACATACATCATCCTAAAACATAGTATTGTATCCTTCTCTACACATTTGTCCAACACTCAAGAGGTTATTTCTTAAACTTTTAACATAGTAAACATCTTCAGTATTATTCTTGATGTCAAAACTGATTAAACCTATTCCACAAATCTTAGCACCTAAATCATCTCCAAATTTAACAAGTCCTCCATCATATTTTTCAAGTTTAACAAACTTACTCTTGTCTCTGGTCATATGATTTGAGTAACCACTATCAATAACCCAATAGTTCTCATGCTATCTAACATGAAAAGAAGATACCAAAGTGCCTCCAATCTTATCATTTCTCTTTGTAGCACTTCCCCTAATGAAACTTTTAGAGTTAGCATAAATAGATTCATCTTAAGCCAAGAAAAAAAATTCATTATCATCAACATCTCCATAATCAGATTTGTCATCAAAAATACCAACATCTTCTCTAACATACTAGCTTTTCTTTATCATATTTCCTTTGTTTTCCTTGTTCTTATTGTTCAAAACTCTATTTAGACATCTCAAAGCATAGTGACCTATATTTCCACAATTGAAACATTTAAAAGGTAATTTACATTTGTACATATCGATGCCCTTTTTTATCCTTCTTACAAAGTTAGCTTCTACATCATCAAGATCATCTCCATCTAAATCTTCATTTTTTTCTAATTTTCTACCCTTGAAAGCAATCTCCACTTTTGCAACTTTATTCGAACCATTTTTTCTCATTTCAAATGTGGTTAGTGTGCCATACAATTGATCTCTCTAAGTGTAAGTATTAAAATTTTCAACTTCCTCAATAGCATAAACATTTTCACTATAACAATTTGGAAGATTTCTGAGAATTTTCTTTACCACTTTAGGTTCTTTGACTTTTGCATCAAGACCTCTCATAGCACTAACAAACTTTCATCAACCCTCTACATATAACTTGCAATTGTTTCATCTTTAGACATTCGCAAGTTCTCAAATTGTGTCTTCAGGTTTTTCATCTTAGATTGTTTAACCTTATCATCTCCTTCATAAATACTTTCTAACTTATCCCAAATTTATTTAGTAGTTTTTAGATCCATAACTTTAACTAATTCAGAATTTAAAAAGGCTACTCAAAAGAACAAACCTTACTCTACCATTTGTTTCATAGGCCTTGATCTCATCACTTGTTCTCGGTCCATTTGTAGGTATGGAATATAAATTATTCACTACCTATGCAACATCAAATCCAAGGTACACCAGATAGCCTTCCATCTTCACTTTCTAGAATGCATAATCTATGCCATCAAACATGGGGATCTCCTTCTTGTTCGTCATCCCAGATCTATCTCGAGTTGTTAAAATTTTCTCCAAGGAACCTTTCTCTAAAACCAATTGTTGAATGAACAAGACAACTAAGAGGGGGGGTGGATCAATTTATCAAATTAAAACATCAAAACCCTCAATTGTAATCAGATCCACATGCATTCATTAAACCCTTAATCTGCTATAATATTTAAACATGAAATACAGATAACAAAAACTGAAACAACAACACCATACACAAGCGAATATTAAATTTACATAGAAAACCCTAGGGTGGAAAAACCACGATGAGGATTAGCTTACAATATAAGTAATATCAAAACTGATACAAAAGGCTTACTGCCAAATAGGACACACTATCCAAAAGGGCTCACATCCCAGGCTCACTGTCAGAATGAGACGAAGATAGAGGATAAATTTTACATAGATAACATGATCTTAATGCAATAAAGAATCTGCCACAATATCTCCAACACCTTCGCAATTTGTTTGAAAGATTGTAGACACCTTCTTCTCACTACATCTAGTAATCTAATACTTGAAAGTTTGCACTGCTCTACTCAATTTTACATCACTCTCATCATATAATTTGAACACACATATATCTTGCATCTATCTTCACCTCCTTGATCAGTTCAACTCATAATTATACTTCCCACAACTTTAAAAACATCTTTGAGTTAGCTACACACTCCTTACACTTTACAAATTCAAAAATGGGTTAGTACTAAGCATTCCCATAGTGGATAGGAATGAAAGTGGACCAATAAAAAAAATAATTGGGACCCAAATAAAAATTCACATGCCACACTATGCCTTCATCAATACTTAAAAATCTTTGAATGTAGTGTAAACACCAAGTCGATTGTTGCCCATGCAAACACCATTAAACTTTGAATTGTCGCTTCCTCAAATCCAAGGATGACTTGCGAACCACAAACCATGCTTTATCACAATCTAGAATATTCCTCTAACATCAAAAAATCCATCAAATTCCTTCACAATTTGATGTATATAAAGGACTCAACTTAGATCATATTGATTGTTTTGACACATTTCATACAAAGACTCATTGCAAACCATGACTCAGTGCACCCTAATTCAACTTGGAAACATTGCTACAATGGCCTAATAGGAATTCAAAAAGGAAACAACATGAAATATGAGAGTCTTGGATTGTACAGGCCTCCTAAAACATATTTCAATTTTTCACCATCCATTCAAGAACAAGTAATGCATAGATCTTGCTAAATCCTCAAGTAACTTAAGGTTTAATGATTGTTTTCTCACAATGTGAATACACAAACTTATATAACTTTTGGAAAATTTAATGAAATCAACCCAAAAAAATATTTTTTCTCTAAACACATAGCACAATATTTCCCAATTGGTTTCAAGCCTATACTATACCGTACAAATCCGTACCAAGCAAGTTTTTATTGTCTTTTTAGTAAAAATCTGTAACTATTAACACTAAAATGGTCATAACTTCTACATAACACAATGAAATTTCATCAAAAAAAAATAATTTGAAAGAGTAAAACATAATTCAAATTTTCTAATCACTTTCAGGTCCGTACCAATCCATATAGGTCCATACAAATCTGATTTGCAAACTATTACACAAGAAAACTCAAGGAAAAATGTGGCAAAATGAAGTTTTTTAATTCCAAAACTCTTCCCAGCCTTTCTTAGCATGTGAACCTCTCCATTACATTGAATTAAAATGATTCATAACTACCAAACCAATTCCTAACTCCCACAAAACAAAAGTGCAAAGTTGTAAGCACTTTCATTGACAACATTTTGCAACTTTTTACAACATTGACATCTAATCATCAAAATGACCCAACATGACTCCAAGTGGTCCAAAATGGTCAAAAATGACCTTATTAGCACAAAAAAACCTTAATAAACCCAAAACCAATCTTTTAACAAATGAGAACAAATGCACCCAAATGGATGCCCCTACATCATACTCTCGAGGAAAATAAATTTGAGTTCCATCTCAAATGATGATCAATTTATTTTTTTGCTTCCTCCAATTATGTTGTAGTCTTAATTTTCCTCTGACCTCATCTCAATATTCTCCATGCTTGGCTTGATCCACTCTATGTTTCTTGGTTTGCACTCTTTTCTTTCTCTCTTTCTTCTTGCATCTTCTCTTGCTTATCAGCTTCCCTGCTTGAAGACTCCAAGATTCTATTGCTCTATCATACACCTTATTTTTGTTTTCCATCTCTTCCTCCTCTTCATTTTCTCCTTGGTCTTCACCTTTAATATTTATTTTGTTCTCCTTGATTTCTTCCAAGGTTCTCTTGGACATCTTTCAATCTTCTTGGGCTCTTCATAATTTTTAATTTGTTGTCTTGGACTATCATGTTGCAATATCACCTTTTCATCCTTGTATGGTTCAATTATGATCTCTTGGTCATTTTTCTTGAACTTTCCTTCATATCTTATCCTCTCTTGAAGTTTTACCTCACCATTATTCCCTACAACACCACTTTTCTCTAACTCTTTCATGTTCTTGACCAACCACTCTTTTCTCTTCTCCCTATCAACCTGTATAACTACATTCTATTTTTCATATACATGATCAAAACAAAGATTTGTACTTCCATTTACTTGTTCAATGGCCTGCTGCATGGATTTTCTTTCTTCCCTAGCTTCATTTCTTGAAAACTCCTCCTTTTTGTATGCTTCATTTTCTTCTTCTATAGCATTCTCCAAGGCTTCATGAAATTGTAGTTCATCTTCAATTTTCAAAGAATTCATCCTTTTCCTTCTTCTTTTTTGAATAATCATCATTATGGGCCATTTCACCTTCCTTCTCATTGGACAATGCCAAACATTTTCTTGAAATTATTCCTCAAGATACTATTGTACTACAAGCTTAAATTTTTTTCCAACTTTTCCATTTTTCTATCAAACTCCACAACTTGTCTTTTCCTATTGTCTTTCATTTTGTCCTTCTTTTCTTCTTGTCTTCTTGATACCTCACCTTAGGCTTATTTATTTTCCCCTGGACTAGTCTTTTGGTATCTAGGTTCTTCACTTCAACCTATTAAAAACAATACACAAACTTCCAAAACTTCCCTTGCCCAGATCTTTGGGCTCCAATATCAAAAATGATGCAGAGAAAGGACTCAACTTAGATCAACTTGACTATCGACACATTTCATACAAAGACTCATTGCAAACCATGACTTGGTGCACCCTAATTCAACTTGGAAACATTTCTACAGTGGCCTAATAGGAATTCAACAAGGAAACAACATGAAATACGAGTTTCTTGGATTGTACAGGCCTCATACAACACATTTCAATGTTTCACCATCCATTCATAGAACAAGTAATGCATATGTCTTGCTAAACCCTAAGTTACTTGAGGGTTTAGCAAGATCTATGCATTAATTATTCTTGAATGGATGGTGAAACATTAAAATGTATTATAGGAGGCATGTACAATCCAAGACTCTCATATTTCATGTTGTTTCCTTGTTGAATACCTATTAGGCCACTGTAGCAATGTTTTCAGGTTAAATTAGGGTGCACCAAGTCATGGTTTGCAATGAGTATTTTTATGAAATATGTCAAAACAATCAAGTTGATCTAAGTTGAGTCTTTTCTCTGCATCACAACAACTCACACCTTCAGAATGTACACGCCCAATACACTCAAACTACACTTCCAAACACTATAACTCTAAAATCCATCTTCTAGAGTGCCAGACCACGAATTCTCTTGACACGAGAAAGAGATAAACACAATAAATATACCTTAAAAATTACAAGACCTACAGAACAACTATGGAGAAATGTGAAGCAAGAACATTTCTCCCAAAAAAAATTGTAACACTACAAAACCAATTCACATACTAGTGAACATAACTTCTTCTGCACATCGATCCAGAAGCATAAATTTTGGATATAGAAACTATGAACACCTCTAACCAATATATCCAAAATAAACAAGAAGATCTTCAACCCAGAAGGGATGTGGAGAAAAACCAGAACACCTCTGCAACACTCGGTTACCTATTTTTATCAATTTTCTCAATATCCTTGACATCTTTATCGCTACCACAACTATGACCAGAAGCTTATCAAAGCAACACTAAAGGTTAACACAAGTATTAACTGATGAAAAAATAATGCAACTAATCAAAGCAACAATCTCCCTTAACCTCTACACAACTAACATAAATGACAACACAAGCTTGTTGACATCAATGACAACACCTTCATACTTGCAACATAATGTAGTTCCACCGCTAATTAATAGCTTGTATAATGGAAAATAGTTCTGTATAATAAGTAGAGTAATGATACATTGTGTCCTAAATATCCCTCGATAGTAGGTAATTGGATTCCTTTTTGAAAAAATATTACACTAAGTGGGAAATTATATGTGTTAGTTTATATCCCAAAAAGGTGTATAATGTCACATATTATAAAAATAGGTGTTGTGCAGAGTTGTTTCTTAAGCTCCTGAAAAGTGTGTTATTGCTTTTGTGTTCAATTGAATAGTTATTTGGCATACATAATTTGACCTAATGACCAAGAAATTTCCAATAATTAAAGGAAAACCATATAGTAGAAGTTTTTGAATCTAAGAAAGTTATGTAATTAAATGAGGTTTCATGAATTTGGCTAATCTTGAATCATCTTGATTTTATCTAAATCTACATGCATGCCTATGTGATAATGATGTATCCTAGATATTAGATTTTTGTTTTGATAAAGGCACGCTCGTTGAAGTTGGATTATAATTTATATTGGCATAGAGTGTCTAAGATGCATGAGATGTGCTCCACATGGTCTTCCCAAGTCTTATTGAAGATTAGGATGTCATCCAAGTAAGTAATGAAAAATGAGTTGGTGAAGGGCCATACATTATATATTTCATTAGGTTCATGAATTTTCATAGAGAATTAAGGAATAATTATCCATTCATATATCCCCCTCCTTAGTTTTGAATATAATTTTACAATCATCTTTTTAATGAACTAGTACCTAGAGATCTCTTGGTTTCAAGCTATTTTTGAGAATAATTATGCACCATGAAGTTGGTCTAGAATATCATCAATATGTGGAAGAGGATATTAACTAATAATAGTGATCTTGTTGACTACACACTAGGAAATATATAGTTTCCATGTGTCATTTTTATTTTATGCAAGGACTATCTAACTACTACATAAAGAAGAGCTAGGCTTGATTTTTCCTTGATCAATCCACTCCTAGATTTGAAAGTGAACTTCATTATTCTCCCAAAAATAAGGTTGCACAAAAATTCAAGTAATTAAGGTTACATATGTGAATTTTTGTGCAACCATATATTCTACCAATGCATGCTTTCTCTTTTATGTAGGTGTCTTAAGGTGAATCATGAGAAGAACAAAATTCTATGTGGGTATCAATCACTACATGAGAAGAAAATACCAAGGTCGGTTTGGGTATCAATCACTACATGAGCTATCCAATTTGTGACTTCACTTGATACACACTATCCTTATCATATACATCTAACCGTCCAAGAAAAATTTTAGACTTTTGATGGCATGATGTCACAAGTGATTATTTCCTACATGGGTTTAACTTCATACTTGAAAGTATATTATTATTTTAACTAACTTTCCTTACCTTTATATAATTATCTTGAAGAGTATGGTCTTAGGCACATTTTAATGGTAAGAACCAAGTGCTTCATAGTATCTTGGGTGATGATTTTCTTTTGGCTACCATTGTCAATAATGACATGAGCTTGTTTTCTATTTCCCCAAAAATTATATGGAAGATTTGATTGTATTCCTCCAAATTATTAATCACCATAATTCTTATTTTGATACACCATGCTTCTTGATAAAAAAAACCCTCAAGATATGTTATATTCAATATTTCTTGCATAATAAGAGATTATTGTGCACTATATTTAGCATTTGTATGTGATATCATGTAATAGAGATGACATCATTTATTTCCTTTATTATTTTTCCTTTTTTCTTATTTAAAAAATATGATGTCATGTATTTAGAAGTATGTGCTAATAATTTGGAATTTTATTATTACTTCTAAGTAGGGGAATTTTTCTTCTGTATAGATGGCTTGGGAGTGGTTTATTTCATAGGATTATTCTTATGTGAAGAAAAATTCTTCTTGAGCTTCACTTTGTCTTTGATCTTGGATACATTTAAAAAAGACTTCTCTAATATTTTTAAGGTTATAAACTTCATTTTTGTGCATTTAAGGTGATAATCAACTTATTATTTTAGAATCTTGTGATTTTCAAACAAATCATCCTACAAGCATGTAGAGTAGTCATAGAACTCACTGGTGTAGTCTTCAAATAAATGATCCTTATGTTGCCACACCTAGTATAACTTTGTATACTCATCCTCAAAATTCCTTAAGCGTTAGTATTCCTCCAATAAATTAATAATAAAGGAATACCATCTCTAAATTAGATCATGATCCCTCTTGTGTTATGTGCTAATATATGCCACTTGTGGGACACTAAAATGAACATTTTCCATGCCACAAAATAATTCCTCTCTAAATGTATGAAGTTAATTATAAGGAAACATGATTCTAGTTTTCAAACTTATCTATCCAACACTATGACATCAATTTTACCTTAGAACATCAAAATTTCCTCATTGATGTGTACCTTGAAAGGATTTTTTAGTTGTATAGGTACAAGTCATTCAATGGTTGTGGTGCAGGTCCAAGTTGAGTCATGAAATCCCATAATTGCTCAAATATTTCCAAGCATTGTGCTTCCAAATATTAGTTGACCATGCATCACATGTAAAAATATATTTATGATGATTTTTGGCATATACCATTTTTTCCTTACTATGAAGTGTGTGTAGTAACTCAAAAAATGAACCAAGCAAGCAACCTTCCTTCTATTGTTGTACACATTTTTACTAGAATTTATAAATAATAATTTATGTTGATGATCTATGTTAATCCTAGGCATGCATAGAGGACAAATCACTTCTATGAAGAATTTGGTTTATTGACTATGAAAAAGGGGAAAAACTATAACATTAAACTAATTCACATAATGAAAATATAAATTTAAAAATATGTGTTTCTTCTATTGAAAAAAGGTATTGTTCAACCCAAAAATGACTCACCATGACCATGTAACTCACAAATGGTTCACATTGATCAAATAGGTGCTAGATTACTTTTTCTCAAGTGGAAAAAGTAATATTAGTGATGATAGATGAGGTGGACTACCCTCTTCATGAAAAAGGAGTATCCAATCGATGTCATGATTTTTTTTTTACATGTAATTTATATAAAGAGAGTGATGGTTTATATATAGAAAGATCAAGGTTTTATTCCATTGATTGAATGAGAGAATCCAAACAAGTAATTGCTCATTGAAAGGCCTCATTCAAGTAAGATAGCTCATTCACTTCCAAGTGAGTGTTCTTTCATAGGATTCATTCAAGATTTTTTTTTTTGTTATTCTATCTCAATAGTTGTAGGAGTAGGTAAAATATTTGTTAGCTCTCTCAAAGTTATTCCTACTAAATCCTACCTCAATCCTAGACAAAAATACATGAAATTCAAGTATGACCAAGGGGATTAAAAAAGGTAGTTTGAGACTCCTCTAATGTCATTGGTTTAAATATTTTTCTATGTTTAAATGTTTCATTATTTCAATTTTAATTAAAAAATAATTATTTTATTTATTTGAAATGTTGAGAGTTTGACTAAATTTGGAACAATTTATGAGCTCAAAAGAATCATAACTAAATATATTTGTGTAAGTTTTTCCTTTTTTTGGTTTGTTTTTTGTGTAATTCCAACTGGTTCTTAAAATAATATAAAGGAATAGCCAATTCTTATACTCGATTGTTCTAAGGGGTTGGCCAACAAACAAGAGAAAGGTTTAACAATTTTCTCCTTTGCCCTTTAGGATCTACAAGACATAGGACGGTGGTCCTATGCAATATCCACTAGGATTTTATATGAGTAATATCATATATTGCTTCAAATAGATTTTTTTTTATATGACCAATAATTATAGATGAAACACACTTGATGGGATAGATTCTTGGAGTTCTTATGATTTCTACACCTGAGAACATGAGAATAACATTATGAAATAAATTACAACTAAAAGGGAAATTTGATTTTTAAGATTGGTGACCATGGAAGAATAATCAAATCACTCATTTAGACTAGTCCCTTAGACCTAGGAAATGAAGTCAAAGAGAATGAAATTAAACCTTGCATAACAATATTTAACCTAGATCTTTGAAAGCCTAATATCAATGCCTTACATTGACACCACATAGAACCTATAACCAATTCTTCTTAAAAATCCTTGTATATATTCAAAGAACTCAATATTTCTTATATGGAAAATTAATATACTCCTTGACAATATTTCCCCTTTAGGATAAGAAAAAACAAGTTACAACTTCTTCATGGGAGAAACAAATCTTTTACTAAAAGATAAAAAAGTTGTATATGTCATTGAAGAAGACACTTGTCAATCCTAACATGATGAAAAAAGAAAGGTGGAAGTGCAATAAAAAAATTTAGATATTCTGCCATATTTTTGAATTGCATACCTTCAAAAACCTCTGAGGAAGATGTTGACAGGGCCAATAAAGACAAAATAAGTCTCACCTCTGCAAGAATACAAATAGAAGCATAGGAGACATTTATTCAATATATTTGTCCACCCATGTGCTATACTCCTCTTTAAAAGGCCATTAAAAACTTTAAAAAAAGGACCTTATCACTATGGGCATTGTATCTGGCATATGTGATTGCCCTTGTCTCTTTTGAGAAATTATCCAAATTATACTCCAACTTAAATAAATCATCAATTGAATTATTCAAGAGTGTTAAATCTGGTTTTTCATCTTTATAAATATAAGATGACAAAGAGGGGATAATGCCTGAAAATTCATCTTTCCATCTATCCAAATATTTGATAACACTTGAGTTGTCCATAATCTTTAGCATTATCCCCTGCTCCATACCTTCAAACATCTTCAACTTCGATTTAAATTGCATATCTATTTTTTTCTGGAAGGTGGAAACTTCTCCCAATAAATCATTTTGCTCACTTATGTGTATAAAATTCCTAGGAGCATTGTCATCAAAATGTGTCATCTTAATAATCTCTTTATTGAAGTTGCCCCCAAGATCCACTTATTTAAGATTTCTTGAAAGCTACTATATAGTTACATATTCTTAACATATGCCTTTTGTAACCCATCAAAAGGACTCTAGGAACCTTTAATTTTATGCAACACATAAGATAACATGTGATCTAGAAGATCATCAATTATATTTATTGCTATCTTCTTTGTCTATTCTTTAGCTAGCTTTTCATTTTCTTTTCTTTACTTTAATTTCTCTTTTAAATCCTTTATTCTTAAATAAAAAGTTTCCCTATCTTGTGCTAAGAATTCCATAGATGTGGATTTAGGAGGAAGAGGAGTAGCAACTTGAGGTCATGGAAGCTAAGTTATCACTTTATTGTATTCATTTTGTAGCTTTACATGCATAGCATGTAATTTTTCATATTCAGCCTCTTATCTTCTAGCAGTTGTTACATCGAACATGATAGTGTGTAAACCCAAATATGTGCATGTGGATTCAAGGTGCTATATGTTCTATTTATTATCACATTATGAGTGATCTCCTAAATAGAGTCAATAGCTCTTGGTTTATTTGTAACAAGGGAAATTTCCCATACAGCCAAGGTTCCCAAATTTGGACTGAAACTTGATCCAAAATAAGCTTACTCAACTTACTCATTTGATGTAAATGCATCTTCATCCTAATGCCTCATGGTATCCAAAGCAATAGCTGAAGAAAGGTCCCATTCTGGCAATAGGAGCACTCCACTTTATTCTACAAGCCTTCTTCCCTCCTTAGGAGTGATCCTCAAAGAATTATAGTCCATCTCTCGGAGGACTTGATTAGTAATTTCCTCCTACTATGGGGGATCAACTCCTTCCTTTTCCTTAATTTTTCATGGAATTAATCTTTCTTGACTCTGATTACGAAATCCTTGAATTCCTTGTATGTTACAAAGCTATCATCATCCAAAAATTGTGTAGAAGTCAGGACCCCTACATCATTACCAAGTAAAATCATCATCATAAAAATCAACTGCAATCCTATCATTAGATACTTTCTCATTTCCTTGGTCAACTTGAGGAGAATGGAAATTTTGATCAACTTCTTCATCCTTGGGTATATTCTCAGCAATATGTTCCTCTTGCCTACTTTCTCCTTCATCAAGATTCACTAAATAATCAACCAATGGTTCAACACCAACCGGTACTAGATGGCTTGTTGCAACATGCATTGGATATTGAGTTGGCACTGACTCCTCATAAACAGATAACTCAATTTATATTTCTCTAGGCCCCTCCTCAATAGGATTCCTCTTGAAATATGAGCCATCTTTATAACAAACAAACATCCTCGCCATCCTTTCAATAGGATTTACAATGTCTGCAAAGGGGCTCTTGTAGGTAGGACTAATTATTATCCTTTTCTCTTCAAATTGGACCATGAATATCTATTATTGTTTCCTCTCCACTTCTTCATTAGTTTAGAGATTCTTGATGGCATCATATGAGGCATGGAACTAGTGATAAAATTGGGACCTTCCCCTTTCAAGTCTATGTTGTTGATATGACCGTCAATATCACACTTCCTTGTAGGGTCCACCTTCATTCTTTATCTCTGCAACATTGTTGGTAGAACATCCAGCCCTTTTTTTACAATGATAATAAAATGAGAGAATTACATCCCACCTGGAATAAGTGACACCTTATTTATTATTATAAAATGAAACTTATCAGACCCATTAAGATGCCACATTATCTCCATAAAAGCTAACCTATATGTCTTAAACCTTGGGAGACAATGAGATTAGACAAGAGTACCATATACTCTAAATATTGTGTAGTTGGAATGCAAATACCAATCCCCCCAGTTATGGTCAATCTTCTTCTCAGGATTAAACTATTGGTGCATGAGAAACTTGAGAATTTTCTCTAAAATCATTTCTTTAGGTTGAAAGCCAAGATTTTTCAAAACATCATGGACAAAAATATTCTCCAAAAGTAAATAGTTTGTAGAGGAGCAATGGGAATCCAAAATATAAGTCCACATTTGGATTAGAAACCTATTTCCTTTTTCATCATGTGTCTTCATATTTAGAGGCCTAGTCCATATCTTTGATCCACTATAAATAATCATATGCATCAACAAAGGATGCCACTTGAAATATACACCAGCCTTTGGGTCTTTCAGGTCAGTTAACTACTTGTGCATTTCTTCTGCAATGAAGGTAGCATAGTCAAAACTTTTATTGACATCCCTATGTTGAATTTTTGTAGCTAACATCATTATATAGATGAGAATTTTGATTTTATAATCCTCCCCAAAAATTGACATAGAGAAAATTAAATATTGATAAAATAATCCTCAAAGATATCAAAGTCAAAGGGCTCAACTTCATCTTTGGAAACCTTGACCACCTTTCTATTATATCCTTTTCTTCTATGTTGTGGGAGCCATACAACCTTGAAAATTTGTTTGTCTCTGTTCCATTCTCACCCGAGAGAACAAAAATCTATACTCACACTGGCCAAGATATTTAGGTCAAAGGTTCAAATAATTTTCTACCTAGAAATCTCCAACAAAGGAGCTCCTTTCTAGCTTTTTATTACCCTATTATTCTCATCATAACCCTAAGCTAGGGATTTGATCAAATCCACATTAATAAATAGATTGGAACAACCAATTTTCCTAAGTATTAAGTCCATAAATTTGATGCTAGCCTATTAAATTTACTCCTTTTACAACTATATTCAAACAAAGTCCACTCATGTTGAGGTATGATCGCATCCCTTATCTATTATGCTTGATCCAGTAATCTATCAATTAAAATTTCTATCCCTTGAGTGTGTTTTTCTCTCTTTTTTGACCCAAACAATTGACTCATCAAATCATCCTCCACAAACCTCTTAGTTCCCTTTGATTTCACGCTTGATTCACTCATTTTTAGGGTTTTTAATTTTCTAAGTCGTCTAGGGTTTTTTACATAATCACTAAATTTCCCAAGGTTTTAATTACTTCAAAAATTAAATTAAATAATCTAAAAACCATTTTCTATATATTCCCTTTGACAAACCACAAACAATCTCACGAATTTAATTGATCAAAGTACTTGCTCATGAAAACACTTGAAAATCCTAGCTCTTTTTGTGTGCAATTTTCTCTCTGGGAACTCAAATCTTTAGAACTCTCAAGTATGCCTTCAATTATGATAATAAACAGAACAATCCTTTGTTTTATCATCTCCAAAAAGTAGTAGTTGGGCCTTAACTGTAGGAATAATGGTTCACACAAATGAAATTAAGCATTACCAAATAACCATTCTCATTTGAATTTCAACCATTGATATAATCCATTTAAAATAAGATCAATGATTAGCGCAACCCCAAGGTTCACCACATAATCTATTTGAATTTCCTTTTGATGAAATGCAACATGGAGAAACTTTGTGCTACATCCTGGAGTTGACACACATCCATTCATCTCAAGTTACCTCCTGGCGCATTTTAGCTATACACTAAATATATGGAATGTGTTATGAAGAGTTTGAGTGATGCACTATAGAAAAAACACACGTCACTATCTCATCCATTACCACCCAGTGCATTTTCTTTATGCACCAAGAACACAAAAATACACTCTAAAGAAACTTCACACTAAAATATGGGGTTGACACCTCTCTAGACTTTATTCACCATGGCTCATTGCATTTCCTTTATGCCCTCATCTCATGAAATTTTTCTCTAGAGGAATCAATTACTGCTCTCAAGACTTGACAAGCGTTAAGTTCTCATTGAAGCCCTTTCCATCATATATTAATAATATGCTGGAAACTAAAAATGCAATGCAAAGGAAACTTGCATGGAAATTAGAATATGAAATGTGTCTTCTCTTCAATGGATGAGGGAAAGTGTATTATTTCCATGCACTAGGTGAATGAAAATCACTACAAAGAGAACACAGACTAGTATAAGAACACAACACATGTCCTATTTTATGAGAAAATCCTAGTGTATTGTATTTATTGGCTAGAGATATGGAAATGTGTTCCATTCGAGATTTGTGCTATACTCAGAGTGCAACACATGTCCCATGTGGGGTCCAAATTCATATCGGTTAAGTTTTTAATTAAAACATGTGCAAATAAGTAGTTTCTTAAGCATGCTCTAGGAAAAAGGGGGTTGGGAAATTAATGACATAAGAGGATATAGACTTAGGAATTTAATATTTTAGGAAATATTTAACTAGTCCATCTGGTAACTTAGCATAAAGGGTCAATAAAGGCATGAAACAAGGGCCCATAAGTTGTAACTTAAAGATCAAGTGACTAGAGTAGGTGGCCAATGTAGGATTAAAACAAAAGTTTAACAATGCCACCTAGACTTAGGGTTTTTTAGTTTTTTAAACCTAAACACATGCATAAAGCAAGACTTTACCAATAACATGAATTTCTACAATTTGAAGCTTGGTACTTATGGTGAAAACTAAGAACTATAATAATTTGAAAAATGTACTATCAGTGGCTCCAGTTGGGGATGCTTCCCTTTCAGAAGTAAGGCAAGGATCTATAATTTCTAGACAAGTAGACAAAAAATAAAACCAAGACCAAAGCAAAGAAAAAAACTAGACCAAAGGAAACTATATACTATAAACATATAATACACTATGCATGGAGTAGACCTACCTTAAGAAAAGTAGGGTTTCATAAATTGTCCATGCATTGGCAGTTCTATAAATTCACCATTAATACTCGTCAAGAAATAAGAATCTTCACCATGAGTGTTACTCACAAGATAAGGTCCCAGCCACAAAGCTTCAAATTTTCAATGTTTTCCATTCTCTTGTGACCTGGAATTCCACACAAGAACAATATCATCTACCTAGAATTTCCTTGCAGTTGTCATTTTGTCAAAACAATGCTTAACTTGTTGTTATATTTTGAGGGTCCTAGATTTTACTCAATTTTTGGTCCTCATCAGAGTCAATCAAGATGAATTGAATGAAAATTTGAGTAAATCAAAGGAAGGAGTTGATCCCTCACGGTATGAGGAAGTTACTAAGTCCTCCAAGATATGGACTATGATTCTTTGAGGATCACTCCTAAGGAGGGAAGGAGAATTGTTAAAGAAAGTAGAGTGATCTGGTTGCCAAAATGGGACCTTACTTTAGCTATTGCTTTGGATAGCATTAAGAATCAAGATGAATATTGTAAGATGGGAAAAATCAAATAACATAGACTAAGTGACAACCAACACAAATCTAGGCTAAAATCCCAATCTAAATAAGAGAATACAATGAAAGCATAAGTAGAATGAAAACATCAAATAATAATACTCCCCATGCTTGATCTTGAATCACTTCTCTTGCTCTCCTCTTTCTCCTTATGCAACTTTTCCCTCAAATTTTGAAGTAAACTTGTGCAAACACTTGCAAATTGTAAGTAGAAAGTTGGAGACAAAATGGTTGTTAAATCAAAAATGGAGGAGAAAGGTTTCTTTTATAGACAACCATTCGAATGAACGAACGATATTGATCTTCTAGAAATATTCTAAGATCAACGGATGAGGATTCATGAGAGGGAGGTTAAGAAATGGATGGCCAAGATCGAGTTTCTAGAAAGATGCCAAAATCTGCGGTTGAAAATTGATGCAACCAGAATATGCCATGCATGGAAAAGATATGACACTGACGGCTATGACAGACATGCAAGACATGCAGGATATGACATGAAATAATGACAAGGGATCTTTGACCAAAATGGAGGGATAAATAATTTATTTTAAATTATTTATTCAAAAAAGGAGGAGAAGGACAAGTGGCAAATATATAATTTATTTTAAATTATTTATTTGGAGGAAATGAAAAAGGAGATTTAATTAAATTCATAAATTTAATTAAAGGAGGAGATACAAATTAAATATGGATAATTGATTTGGATCAATTATTTAAAAGATAAGAATGACACATAATTAAATAATTTCATCAATTATTTAATTATAGAAGAATAAAAGGTCAAATAATTATTATTATTTGACTATAGACAGGTGATGAAAGATAAATAATTAAATAAATAATGATTTATTTAATTATTGAAGAAAGGGGATATTAGTGAAGAAATTAATTTATTTTAATTGATCGGGATAGAATAGAGATTAGAAAGTGACTTAATTAAATAATTTTTAAAAAATATTTAATTAATAAAGGAATATGATCACGAATAATTAAAATTATTTAATTATTAGAGGATGAAGACTAAGGAAAAAAGTTGCTCGTAGACTTAGGATATTTTTTAGTGTCTACATTTTCCCCCTCTTTGACATAATGTAGTGCATCGTGTTGTGTCAAAGAAATTTAAATTTGAAATATGCCCCAATGTAAAGAGAAAGGGGAAGGATGACTAGGAGGGTTGTGGTATGCCCCCTCGAGAGGATAGGTGGGTTCAAAGAACACGAATGTGCTCTTGAAATGGAAGATAATACTAGAGGATGAAGGATAGAAGAAATGTTAGCATGGAAAAGACAAGGGAGATGGGATGTTAGCCTGAAAAGGGGAAAGAAGATAGACAGGAAATGATAAGGGAACCAACTTTCATGCTTACATTTTTATATTTATCATCATTGGGTGTCAAAAATGTCACAAATGGACCACAAACACCATGGTATGACATAAACCAAGGTGTGAAAGCTAACCATTTGGGAGAGACAAATAGTCAAAAAGACAAGGAATGCCCCAACTCATACTAGGGACCCGATTAACCCAGTCTTTTTGCCAAGACAAACCACAGGAAGCAAACAAAGAAAAGAGGCCATGATCCATCATCATCTCTCTAAATCTATTGATAGGAAATCCTCGAGGAGACTAGTAACATGACCCAAAACCAATGGAAAAGATTAGAAAATCTAGACTAACAAAGTGTTTTCCAAGATAGTGTTTTCGAGTGATAATGATGATTATTTGATTGGTTGATTAGGTTGACCAAGATGACTGAGTTGATTGATAGGTTGATAAGGATTGATAAAGTGATTTGATTGACCATGCCTAGCCTCAAGAAGGACACATCTTGATGAAGGAAAGATTGATTGACCAA
This sequence comes from Sequoiadendron giganteum, assembly GCA_007115665.2. Lineage (NCBI taxonomy): Eukaryota > Viridiplantae > Streptophyta > Pinopsida > Cupressales > Cupressaceae > Sequoiadendron > Sequoiadendron giganteum. The sequence continues at coordinate 416,044,231 of CM021108.1, read as the reverse complement.
GTTGATGAGAAAGTTGATTGACAAAGATGACAAATTGATTCAATCAATAGATTGACAAAGATTGATTAATAAATTGACAAAATTTGACAGATTGATTTGATCGATAGGTTGATAAAGATTGATCATTTGTTTGATGAATATGACCAAGCGATGTGATGATACCCAACCACAAGAAGGACACATCCTGTTTGAGGTAGAGGACACATCTGATAAAGTTGACCAAGTTACGAGTGTTGACAAGACACCTAACTGAAAGAAGGACACATCCTACTTAAGGTGAATGACAAGGTTAAGAAAGTTCAATCCCAGGAAGGATGCATCCTGATAAAAGACAAGAGATAAGACCGAATGAGACAAACGACATAATGCCCCATTCCAGCCAAATGACTAGGTTGATGGATGATAAGATAATCAATTGATGAAAGATTTCATTCGTTTGTTATTTTGTGATTGAATGATGATTTCTTTCGGACCAAGGAAATGACCCGACTCGATGAACCCTAAAGGACTTGACCTAGGGGTCCTTAGGGGGCTCTTTTAAGATGAGCCTTTCCTACATAGTAGTGTGCAAAGACCTCGTAGTTCAACACAACTTGACTTTGTCTTATTCAACAAAATACTGAGTCATAATTTTATTTGGACAACCTAAAGGTACTGACCTAATGCCTCAGGGGCTCATTTAAGATGAGCCTTTCCTATGTAGCAAACACGTAGAGGAAACATAGTTTGACCACTCTAATAAAACCAATTCAGAGTCGGACCCTATTTTTTTGGGAGTTTTGAATTTTTCTGATGTTTTTGGATTTTGAGAATTTTATGATTTTTTTGGATTTTGAAATGTTTTGATTTTTTTGGATTTTGAAATGTTTTGATTTTTTTTTGGATTTTGATGTTTAATGATTTTTTTGGATTTTTTCAAGACATTTTATGATTTTTATGGATTTTGAAGGTCTTAAAGGGTTTATACCATGTATTATTTCCCATGAATATGTAATTCAATTAATTTCCCCCAGTCAGGTGTAGGACCAATTTAATATGTACGACAGGAAGTAGCAAATGCGATGGGTGGATATGAAAGTGAAGGACACTAAATATCGATGGTTTTCAGGCCATGGAAAAGATGGCGAAGCTTTATTATGGATGATAACTATAGGGATCATGACAAATGCATGTGAAAGATACCCACAATCAACCAGGCAGGCATGCATGCACAAGAATCCAAGGACAAACATGATCTTTCCCCTAGTCAAGCTGAAAAACCAATTGATAGGTGATGATGATGACGAGAACATTGTTTGATATGGGAAGGACACACCCAAAACAACATGAGGATTTGGAAAGACATATCCCATGGATGATAATGTAACTAAAGGATCAAGGTTTGCAATAAGGTTGGGAACAAATCCAATGAATGTTTTGGATGATGTGCTAGAGTGCATAGCAAAATTGTATGGATTAGGCTTGTTGCATTTGAAATAACTAACCTTAGGACTAGATGGGATTATAGAGGGAACTTGGATAAGTGGATTAGAATCCTTAGACCAATGACAAGGTAAAACCAAGCCCAATAATAGGTATGAAAATATAATGGATTGATTTTGGAAAAGGGTAAGAGACATGAGGATTATTGGATGGAAGAATTAGGATATGATCTCCAAGGACTATTTTGCATAGGAATAATTTTTTTTCTCCAAGATATGGGTTTGGATAAATTCTATGAAGGAAATGACATGATATTTCATGGATAGTGTATGACCAAAGGATAGACATGTCAAGGATTTTCCCAAAGCATGATTTATGTTTGTGCCCCATTTCTTATCAAGATCAAGGTAGGTGGGAAAATGTATGGAAATGATATGGATTAGATAGATAGATGGAAATGTTATGAGAAAGGCATGGAAGATGAGACAACTTTCCCCCAAGTGTAATGGTCCACATAGATAATTTCTCTTACACATAACGCCTGTTTGCCAGGTTTTTATCATGGTACTTATCCAAAGTGCCATAAAAATGGTTTTCACTATTGGATGAATTTTTTCTCTTTACTATTTTTTTAATCTTTCCTTATGATGATGTCACACAAGATGCTTGTTTGCCAGGTTTTCATCAAGGTGACAATTTTTTTTTTTTTTTATATCAACTTGATGTTTTGTATGACTATTGATTGTTCTGAATCTTTTGATGGTGTTGATGTAGATACCGGTGTCATGATATGCCAATAGTGACCTTGATGGAGTAATTGTCTTGTCAAGATCATAGCACTTGCATACAATTGATCGATGTCATTGTGATCCTCTCTGATACTAGTGTTGGCCTTATTAGAATACACACATCGTGATAGAGAACCATGGGAGTCCTTATGATAAAGAGTTTCTGCCAAGATGTGATGGATTCGTGAGGTATTATTTTTGGGATGATGGATGATGGTAGTTGTGGAAGGATTATTTGGATGTTTCGATGTAGCAGTTTTTATTTTCCAAACTTGGGATGGTGGATGATGGAGGTTGGAATTTTGATTGGGATGGCATTTAGAACCAACACATTTATATGCCCTGCTTGATGACCATTTAGAAGGAAGTGGACATTTATCATATGTGGGAGTCCTCTTTTCTTGTGGATCCATATTTTTATTGACTTTTGGAATATTTTCTTTGTGTGATCCATTTTTCTTTGGGATCCATTTTAGCTTCATATGTCCACTTGTATTTTTGTTTGATTCAATGGCCTTTGATATTTGATTTTGAACTTTGGATTTGTAATAATTTTCTTTTTGTTGGTTCCAAATGGAAGGTTTATTCATGTTGGAATGATGGTTTATGGTGTGGATGGAAGGAGTGTTGGAAACAACCTTATGACAAGGACTACTCATGGCCCCCATTTTGATGTTTGTATTAGATAAATTTTCTCCCAATATCGAGGAGGTATCACTAACATCATTTGATTCTCTGATTGAAGAATAACCAAGACCTTGATGTCTAGCATTTTCTTAAAATTGTACTGGTTCTATACTACCTTCCTCATGTAGGCCTAGTCCTCTTCCTTGAAACTGCATGCTCTGAAATATTCTATTTGCGATGGGGTATTTTTTGATTTAAAACCAAGATGTGAACCCATCATTATTTAGTTGGAAACTATTACTCAAAATTTTCTCATCTGCAAGAAAGCCTACTTTAACAAAGGTGGATGATCCTATTTTATAGGATATTTTGGTGTTATCATTCGTCGTGCTTATTTCTTCTTGATCATTTGGGATATCAATTTGATCTATGGTAGATTTTGTATCTTCATCTTTGACTTGATCTATAGTAGCTTCTTTGTGTTCTCCTTTGACTTGATCAATATTAGATTCTTTATGCTCTTCTTTTATGTTATCCATATCATTCATTTTATTATCTTTGTGTCCAAAGGAGGCAAGTGTCTTATCTTGGGAAATGGAGGTGTTTGGCATTTGGATAGGACCAACTTCAAATGTTTGATCATGGATGGTATAAAGGTCAATGAGAGGATCATTTTGGATTTCTTGCTCAATGGTAGGATCTTGGTCAAAAATAGGTGTATCTTGGACAACATGGTTGTGAATAGACTCTTGAGCAAGGATAGGTGTATTTTGGATGCCATGATTATCTAGGACTTCTTGGATGGAATTAAGGATGGGGTCATGAGATGGACTAATTCAATCTTGATATGAAGGTGAATCTATGATGTCATGCTTTGGACTTTCTTTTTGGCATGTATCCTCAAGTTTAGGCAATGAAATTTGATTTTGAACAAGGATATGATTTTCTTTGATAGACCCAAGATTTTGACATGGAAATAATAGAGTTTCAATAGCAAGATCTTTTTTAGTATTGGTAGGCAATGAAGGACATGATGGTGACAAATGTTTGGATGGTGTAGGATCATCAATCTGATTAGATTTCCTAAGTTTGTTTTCATTTAGAAGTCAAAAAAGTTCCTTTGCTAGTTGTCCTTGGAGAGCATTAATTAATGTGCTTTTATTGGATGGTATTGTAGTTTGGGATGGAGTGGATGGAAATGGGTTAGTGGATGATGGATTAAGATAATATGTGGAGGATTGGAATGGACTAGTGGATGATGGATTATGATAGGATGTGGAGGATTGGAATAGACTAGTGGAAGGTTGGTTTCCCTTGTCAAGGTTAGGATAAGGATGATTAATGGACATTTGTTGGGTATTAATGGTATGGATTGTGTCAAGTGACTCTTGATAATGAGGGTAGATGGATGAAGGACTAGAGCTTATGGATTGTTGGTAAGAAGGGTATGTGAGTGGTTGGTATTGACGATTGAGGATTGATTGGTATTCAGCTTGACTATGAAAAAGATCAAGGTAAAGTGAAGACATGTTCATGGATTTGGATTAGGATGGATAAGGAAAACTTAGTGAGGACCATACAAAACTTGTGACCTTTGGATGACAATGCAAGGTGACAATGCAAAATGGATATGAAACTATGGTATTTTTTTGTGATTTTCAAGGATATAAGGATGCAAAGTGCCAATGTACCTAATACCAAGATTAAGGAATGGTGGAAAGATAATGACCCTATGACCAAAGGATATGTTTTTGGGATTTTTGGGATAATATAGGGATGTGGAGTGATAATGCAAGGATAATAATAAAATTGTGACCAAAGGATTTGGCATGCAAATGAAGTTAAAAGATAAATGATGCAAGATGGTATGGGACTAAGCTATGTTTTTGTGATTTTTTGGATTATAAGGATATGAGGATGAAACATGATCATCCAAGGATAATGATGACTTTGAGACCAAAGGATGAAGCTAAATGAAACTAAATGAAACAAATGGATGAAAAGGATATCAAAGGTGGACTAATTAATGATGAAGGATAATGACAAGGAGATTAAATAATGCTAAATTAATGATGAAGGGTAGTGATGCAGCTAAGGCTAAGGTGAAATGAAACTATGTTTTTGGTATCTTTGGGATAAAAATGCAAGATGAAAGTACAATGTGAGTCCAAGACTAAGGATTGATGGGATGATAATGAAGCTATGGTCAAAGGGTATGATATGAATGATAATACTAAGGATATGAATTCTAAAATTTGAGACAAAGGGTGGCAACTGAGCTAATGTAGGTCCAAGATAAAAAAAAAACCCAAATGTCATTGACCTTTGTGATGAACAAGATGATGGATTTGACAAGGTGAGTCTAAACTAGGACATAAGTTTGAGACCCAAATTTTTGACCAAGATGACAATGACAAGGATTGATAGATAAAAATATAAATGTCAATGACAAATTGAGTAAGTAGACTAAGTGACAGCCAACACAAATCTAAGCTAAAATCCCAATCTAAAAAAGAGAATACAATGAAAGCATAAGTAGAATGAAAACATCAAATAATAATATTCCCCATGCTTGATCTTGAATCACTTCTCTTGCTCTCCTATTTCTCCTTATGCAACTTTTCCTTCAAATTTTGAAGTAGACTTGTGCAAACACCTGCAAATTGTAAGTAGAAAGTTGGAGACAAAATGGTTGTTAAATCAAAAATGGAGGAGAAAGGTTACTTTTATAGACAACCATTCGAACAAACGGATGATGTTGATCTTCTAGAAAGATTCTAAGATCAATGGATGAGGATTCATGAGAGGGAGGTTACAAAATGGATGGCCAAGATCAAGTTTCTAGAAAGATGCCAAGATCTATGATTGAAAATTGATGCAACCAGAATATGCCATTCATGGAAAAGATATGACACTGACTATTATGATAGACATGCAGGACATGCAGGCTATGACATGAAGTAATGACAAGGGATCTTTGACCAAAATGGAGGGATAACTAATTTATTTTAAATTATTTATTTGAAAAAGGAGGAGAAGGAGAAGCAGAAAATAATTAATTTATTTTAAATTATTTTTTTTAGAGGAAATGAAAAAGGAGATTTAATTAAATTCATAAATTTAATTAAAGGAGGAGATACAAATTAATTATGGATAATTGATTTGGATCAATTATTTAAAAGAGAAGAATGACACATAATTAAATAATTTCATCAATTATTTAATTATAGAAGAATAAAAGGTCAAATAATTATTATTATCTAGCTATAGACAGGTGATGAAAGATAAATAATTAAATAAATAATGATTTGTTTAATTATTGAAGAAAGGGGATATTAGTGAAGCAAATTTGTTGATAAATCTATCTCATAAAGAAAATTGATAGAAATAATTTGTACTTCACAATTTTTTGAAAATTCTAATATTCATACTTGTGTTCATAATTACTATTTGGGAACTATTAATTGATATTAAAAATGAAGATAGTCTCCCCTTTACAATTTTTGAAAAATAAAATAATTTTTTATTTATAAATTTGAAAATTTAATATTTATATTTATATTTAAGGATAGAATAGAGATTAGAAAGTGAATTAATTAAATAATTTTAAAAATATATTTAATTAATAAAGGAATATGATCCGGAATAATTAAAATTATTTAATTATTAGAGGATGAAGACTAAGGAAAAATTTTGCTCGTACACTTAGGAAATTTTTCAGTGTCTACAAAGATGCATTTACATCAAATGAGCAAGCTACGAAAGCTTATTTTGGATCAAGTTCTAGGGTTTTGGCAAGAAGTTTAGTCCACTTTTTGGCCATTTGGTGGAAGTGTTTTCTGTGATTTTCATAGTTCAACACATTTGACCTTAAAATTTGAAGCACTTAGAGATGGAATCTTGGAAAAAGTCACTAATCCTAAAATATAGTACTCGGAATCTAATTTCCAAATATGTAATTTATTTCAATAGCCAAATGATACAAATTCATTTTCAATAGGCATTTCTAAAAACCACTATTTAAAAGTCACTTTTTTTACCATACCATGCACGTGTACGTCATCCATATTTTGACTTAAATAATCATATTTTTCTAAATCCTTTTGGGAAAAGATTTGAAACTCACTGAAGCACGTTTTCCCTATTTTTGTCTAATTATTTATCGAATATTTTTTTATTAATTTTTTATTGGCCATATTTGGTGTTTTGAAAAATCGTCATGAAAAATTGTTTTGTACGTCATGCATAAGATGACCTAAACTTATCATTTTTTGATTGTTTTTAAATTTAAAAGAATTTTCTAAAGTACGCTTTTGTGCAATCCGTTCATCAAAAAACTATGTTAATAAAAAGTTGTTAAAATACTTAAAAACCTTGATAATTCAAGTTCATGGACTTGTTTCATTAGAAATTAATTGAAAAATAAAAAAATTAATCCAATTGTAAAAAAATTGCATATTTGGAATCTACACTGTCTCATCTATAAAGGGTTTTAATTTCATCAAAAAAAATTGCAAAAAAGGTCTTCAGACATATGCCCAAAGTCGTTATTTTCTTGTGGCATTACCAAGACCTTCAACTTGCAGGTCAAACCAGGTCTAGAGCTTAGGTTCGAGTCCCCAAGCCTCTTTTCGAACTGAAAAACAAAACAAAAACCCAACCAAAAATCATTTTTTTTTAAATGGGATGATGGAGGTGAATGAGCTCTGCTAGGGTTTTGTGTTTTCTACGGTCACCCTTGGCCCCTCTTACGTCATACTACGCCTTCTGCACAGGATTTTTCCTCCCTTATTAAGTACGACTGCATTTACTGCGGTTTTAGGGGTTTATTATTCCTTCAACCGACATTAACCCAACAATTCATGCTGGTATTAATGGTTCTTCGACGCAACTCAATGGCTCCTCCTCCGAACAAACATCCTCAAAATTTTTTTCTAAAAGTCTTTCACGAGGTAAGCATTATGATGCCCCTACTGATGTCATTTTTCCTTTACCTAATTTTTACTCTACTTGTCAATGGCTCGAACAACACACCCTTGTGGGTTATTTTGTTGGGAGGACTCCCCCCAAAAGTGTGCTGAAAGAATGGGTCAATAAGGCTTGGGCCCCTCATGGGGTCCACCTTGATATGGTCCAGAACTTGACCAAAGGCTTTTTTTTCTTCCGCTTCGCAGAAGTTAATCATGTCCAATCCATTCTAGGGCATGGGCCCTAGTATGTTAGGTCTTCCTTGTTGGTATTCCGAGCATGGACCCTAGATTTTTATGTCTCAAATGATGCTAAAATATGGGTCCTGTTCTGGATTGAGTTTCCCGGTCTGCCTTTACCATGTGTGCACTTCCTGCACCACATTGCTTCTTCACTAGGGAGGGTTGTTTGTATTGAACCTAACAAGTTCTTCCAAGCCCATCTGTAGAAGCGGGTTTGTGTGGAAGTTGATCTGTCCAAGGACTTGAAAGAGTCTGTAGACATTCAAATTGGTGCTATTAGGCATACCCAGAAAGTCACGTGTTTCAATCTGCCCAACACGTGCTATCAGTGCTAGTCAGCTGACCATAAGATCAAGGACTGCCCTTTGATAGTTCCTCGTACACCATCACCATCAAGAGATGCTAAAAAGCCTCACCAGACGAAGCCTTCTACTAAGGCAGATTCAAAATGGACAATGGTTACAAACCAGAAAAATAGGCCAACTGGTTTTGGGTTGGCTCCCAAGGCCCCTGAACCATCTAAAAATATTGCAAACCCTTTTGAAAAGGGGACATTTTCTCCTTCTAGAGTTGTTACTATGTTAATACAGCCTAGGTCAAAGGCAACACCTCAACCTGTGGTTGATCTATGTGCGCAACTGACTATTCCTCCCATAATGGGGGTTCAACAGTGGTCATGTAGCCCGTCTCCACCGCTGGAAGAAGGAGAATATGTGCCAGAAAAATGGAGACATTCACCATGTATTCAGATTGGTTTAGTCCCACAGGATTTTTTGAAGAATAGTTTCTCTTCCCTGATTGAGGAGGAACTAGGTTCCGCAAACATGGAGGAGTTTCATCCATGAATTTTCTTTCATGGAATGTTCAAGGTCTAACAGACCTCTTCAAAAACTATTTTGTTAGGGATACTTTATAGTAATACTCAGGAATTGAAGTGCTTTGCATCCAAGAAGTTAAAATTTTAGGATTTTTACTTGCTTCGGTTGGTCGCACTATTTGGCCAGCCAGTACTATGTTTTGTACTTTGCATAAAGTCAGGCGTGGTGGAGCTGCCACTCTTTTGTCCTCCCAATTGCATTCTTGCATTGTGGATCATGGGACCGATCCCTCCCAATGAGTCGTCTGGGTTCTTCTCAACATTGATAACCATTCCTTCAGGGTTGTCAATGTCTACTACTCCAATGATGTGGTGGAGCGCTCTTTGCTTTGGCGTTGGCTTGTTGATTCTTTTCCAGTTGCCACCTGGCTGCTCTATGGGGATTTCAATATGGTTGAGATGGCATATGACAAGGATGGTGCCTTACCCTTCCGTTGGGCTGCTGGTGAAAGGGAGGCATGGTTTTACATGCGCAATAAATTGGGGCTTTTTGATCCCAACACTGGTTGCCACCATTCTCATTCCCTCTGGCACACTTGGTGTAACTACAGGGATAGTTCTGATAGAGTCTTTAAACGCCTTGATCATGCCATGATCTTGGCTCAATCTTTCTTTTCTTTTGCTAGCTTTACCTTTCCAGTGAAGCCGTTAGTGGATGTGACTCTATCTGATCACTTCCCAATTCATTTTCGCATTGAATGGACTTCCTGTCAGCCTCGCACATGTAAGACTCAATTCTTTCTGAACACATTTCTTCTCTGCCACAAGCCCATTCTAGCCCACATTCATCAAGTGTGGAATTTGGAGTGCAAACCAGCTGGCCAAACAGGCTGGATTACCTGGTGGAATGATGCCATCATTCATACTGATCGATTCTTGCATATTTATGGGCGCCAGCTAGCTATTTTTTGTCAGCGATCTTATGAGGCTAACACTACCGACTTGCATACGACCATGGAGGCTCTGGCAGCCAATCCCTTTTCCCCATTACATCAAGTCAGGGTGGAAGAATTAAGACACAAGAAGCAAGTGGTTGATAATTATGCTGCTAGAGGAGCACAAATCAAAGCTCAATTGCATTGGCTTAAGATCGATGATCGTCCCTCCAAAGAATTTTTTTTGGCACTTTGTGCTAGGCACTCATCCCCAACCATCAAAAAAATTAAGGATGGCACTCGGGTGCTCTTAGAGCTTCCCAAAATTCTCCAAGCTTTTGTGTGCCATTATGAATAGGTGTTCACTACACAGGATTCCACGCCCGTGTGATAGCAAGCTCTTCAAGACTGCCTTGTTGTTGTGCCACATAGGCTTTCTTCAGCCCAGATAAATTTTTGTGATCAATCTCAATGAAGTCATTTTGTTCTATGGTCGATGACAAGGCTCCCACGATTGATGGCTTCCCTTGCAAATTTTACAAAGCTCTTTGGGATTGTGTTGGGAGCGATTTCCATCATGTCTATCTTGAAGCTTTTTATACCAATTCTCTAGATAATTTAATAAATAAGGGCAATATAAAATTCATACCTAAGCCTGGGGATCTGGAAGATATTTGCAACTGGAGGCCTATCATGCTCCTCAATGTTTCCTACAAGATCATTGCCAAAGCCTTGGCTTTGAAAATCCACCATCTCTTGCCTCAAGTTGTGCGCCCTAAGCAAACTGGTTTCAACAAATCCAGGTTTATTCTGGATAATATCATTATTGTTTGGGAAGGCATGGAGTGGGCCCGAGGCTCCAACCAGAAACTTGTGTTCATTAAAATTTATTTTAATAAAGCCTATGATCGCATCGAATGGCCTTTCATTCTTGCGATGTTGCAATCCTTAGGGTTTGAGCCCAACTTCATTCAGTCTGTTTGAATTTTGTTTACCGATGCTTTGGCCTACATTACCATTAATGGCCACCAGTCTTCTACCTTTGGTCTTTTTCGCTTCATTCGTCAAGGTTGTCCTCTTGCCCCTTCTTTGTATGTTCTAGCTACTAAAGGCTTTGGTTACCTGTTAGCCCATGTTGTTTCTCAACAGCGTGTCAAAGGGATTCTTCTCCCGAATTCGCAGGAGCAACTTGTCAATGGCCACTTTGCGGATGACTCCTTTCTCACTCTCTTAGAGGAAGAGGAATCTATCACTGTTTCCCTTGATTGTCTTAACACTTTCTCCTTGCCTCTGGCTCGGCCATCCAATGGCACAAGACTTTATGCTACAAACAATCTGTGTTACCCACCCCTACGTGGTTTCAAACCTATAATTGGAAGGGGATCGGGCAGGGAGAGATTTTTTAGTTTTTGGGAATTCCCTTTGCCTTCTAGGCTTCCCCTAGGGAGCTTTGGCAAGCCGTGCTCTCTAGAGTTGAGCAAAAGCTTGCTTACTAGATTACCAAGCCTCTTTCTTTGGCCGGTAAGTTCTAGGTGTGTTTTAAAAAAATTTCAGCCACGCATGTTTATTATTCTTCCTATTGGGCTCCCTCCAAAGCCGCTTACATCAGGCTTGAAAATTTATTGCGGGATTTCTTATGGGATTCTTCTAAAACCCACAAGGGTTTCAATCATTTTGCTTGGGAGTTTTTTTGCCTTGCTAGGGATTCTAGAGGGCTTGGGCTGCTCTTCACTCAACAACAAGGGACTCCTCTTTGTGTCAAATGGATTATCCGGGCCCTTACCAGAGAGGAAGCCTAGAAGATTCTTGTCAGGCACTGCATCCAGTATGGATTTCCTACTCATAGACCTACCTAGAAAGGGATAGGCTTTCAAACCCTTTTGGTTATGAGAGAGCCTATTCAAATTGTTGGAAAGTTTGTGGCCAAAATTATTTGGCGGGCCTGGGAGGCTGTCAAGCCTTGGCTCCGATGGGCTAGAGTTGGCTTTTGTGATGGGATTTCACTCAATCAACAGAACCTCTGGTGGTCTCCCCTTCTTGCTCAAAATGGCCAACCTCTTGCCAAGTCGCCTTGGCTCAAATCCCTCAGGTTTCACAAAAAGGGCATTCAAACCCCGCAACAACTTTTTCACTGGCCCACAATGCGTATTATGTAGTGGATGCTTTTAAAGCCCAGCACAACCTTTAAAACCAGGACCCTGCCACCTTTGGTGGGCTGGTGAATGCCATTCCGGCTGAGATGCTCCATAAAGTGGGCATTCATGACCATAAGACTTGGTGGAAAGATTGGAAATGGTTCCCGGACACTCCTCTTAAGAGCTACAAGCCATGGCTTGGTTATAGGTGGCTTTCACCCCATTTTCCTATGATCAATAGTTTAAACCAGAGGTGGATACTTAATTCCTTCGTTCATGTCTGGCGGAGACGATTTGATGCCATTTGGTCTGCAAGTGTTAATCCCAAGCTTGGTGTATTCTTTTCCAAGGCTTGTCTATGGGATCTCGGCTTATTCACTTTGGGTCTAGGACCCTTGTTTCCCTTTTTGTGGGCAGCCGGAAAGCTTCAAGCATCTTTTTTGGTTTTGTCCCAGAGCTAAGAAACTCTGGACTTGGATACATGATTTTTTTCGGCCTTTCTGGCCGGAACCCTTTTCTTGGCATATGGTTTTGCTTGGGGATCCACCAGGGATTCCTGTTAAATTCACTTAGATTTGGCACACTTTCAAGGTTGAAATCCTCTTCAGCATCTGGAAAGATAGAAACTCTTGCATCTTTGCTCATTCTCAATTAGATGTTAATATTTCTCTCTATGATAAAGCAGTTATTTGTTCTAATGTTCTTTTACAGATTCAAGTGCAAGCTAATAAATTTGCACTGGAAGTGGCTCACCTTTAGATCCTCTTGGACCACTGGGGCAATGCCCCATGTGCTATGGCTTGGGTCCCTGATTCACCCTCTTCCTCCTACGGTCGGTTGCCCTCTCGGGGCCGACAGCGGAGTGGCTTCACTTGCCCCCGATCTCAGCCCCCTGCTCAGTGGGACTCTCACCCTCCTCGGCATGCCTGCTCTCCTCCACCACGGGTTGCTCAGGGATGGCCTTCTAGTGGTGTGACTAGGAACAGTGGTGGTGGTTCTAAGTGGCCCTTTGATTCTTTGCCTGCCAGTGGTAAAAGCTTTATGCGGTTGGCTCTTGCAATCTCTCCCCAGTGTGAAGAAGAAGATAAAGATAAAGATAAAGCTGATGATGGTTGGGGTGCTCCTCCTAACGTCACTCCAGATCCCGCTGATGTATGGGGGAAAAACATGGATGACAAAGACCCCCCAGGCTCTGCTGCCACTGCTTTGGCCGCTTAATGGCATGTTTGTTTAATTTTTTCTTTCATGCTTTTAGACTTCTGGGCTTGGCCCATGTGATCTGATATTTTGGTTTTTTTGGGGTTTTCCCATGTGACTATTGGGGTGTGCGTTCTTACCACCCGCCCCTTTTTTTGTGAATATGTATTCTTATCTCTAAATTAATATAGATTTCTGCCTATTCATCAAAAATAAAATGAGATCATGTTTCAAAAAAATATAATTTTTTTATACTTGAATGAAACAGGATCCCGTTTACGTTTTACAAAACAATATCCCATTTCTTAAAAGAAAAAAAAATTATAAAACGAGTCGTTAAAAAATGGGATCCCGTTTTTTAATGGGCCGCTAAAAAATAGGTCGTTAAAAAATGGGATCCCATTTTTTAGCGGGCCATTTTAAAACGAGATCCCATTTTTTAAAATGGGATCTCATTTTCGGCTCAGGACCCCGAACTTAAACGGGATCCCATTTTCTTGAGGCTGATTTCATATTTTTTTCTAAGGCAAAAACTTCCACATTTCATGGATTCATCTTCTTGCTTTTACCCTCTAGATAATAAAGAGAACATCTAACACCTTGGATCCATAGGAAACATCTTTGGTTGTACACACCGCCATGTTCAATGCAACAACTACTAGAAGTTAGGAGGTTGAATATGAAAAATTGCATGCTATGCATGTAAATCTGCAGGATGAGTACAATAAAGTGGTAGCTCAATTTCCACGACCTTAAGTTTCTACTCCTCTTCCTCCTGCATCCACATCTATAGAATTCTCAATATAAGATAGGGAAACTTTGTCTCTTAGAATAAAGGAGTTAAAAGAGAAATTAAAAGCAAAGAAAAGAAAATGAAAAGCTAGCTAAAGGAGAGACAAAGAAGATAGCAATAGATATAATTGATGATCTTCTAGGTCACATGTTATCTTGTGTGTTGCATAAAATTGGTGTTTGGAGTGCTTTTGATGGGTTTCAAAAGGCATATGTTAAGCATATGCAACTATAGAGAAGATTTCAGGAAATCTTAAATAAGTGGATCTTGAGGGTCACTTCAATAAAAGAGATTATTAAGATGACATCATTTGATGGAAATGATCCCAGGAATCTGATACAAATAAGTGAGCAAATTGATTTATTGGGAGAAGTCTTTGTCTTTTGGACAAAATTAGATATGGAATTTAAATCTAAGTTGAAGATGTTTGAAGGTTATATGGAGCAGGGGATAATTCCAAATATTATGGACAACTCGGGTGTTATCAAATTTTTTGATATATGGAAAGCTGAATTTGTAGGCATTATAATGTCTCTATCATCTTATATTAATAAAGATGGCAAACCAAATTTAGCAGTCTTGAATAATTCAATTGATGATCTATTTAAGTTGGAGTCTAACCTGGATAATTTTGAAAAAGAGACAAGGGAAATCATGGATGATAGATACAATGCCCACAATAATAAGGTCCAAATTTTTCTGAGTTTTCAATGGCCTTCTAAAGAGGAGTATAGCTCATTGGTGGAGAAATATGTTGAATAAATGTCTCATATGCTTTTTTTTTTCTTCTTGCAAAGGTGAGACTTTGTTTGTATTTAGTGATTCATTCAACATCTTCCTTAGAGGTTTTTGAAGGTATGCACTTTCAAAAGGTGGTAGAAGATCTCAATAGAATGATTGCACTTCCACCTTTCTTTTTTCCTCATGTCAGGATCGACAAGTATCTTCTTCAATGGCATATGCAATTGTTTTGTCTTTTAGCAAAAGATTTGTTTCTCTCGTGAAGCAGTTGTAAATTGGTTTATCTGGTCTTAAAGCGGCAATATTTTCAAATAAAAATGTGATATTTGTCCATGGCCTAAAGCTTGTTTGCTCCCTTGTTTCTATAAAAGGAAATTCAAGGCCATTTTACAAGGATCTTGAAAAAAATTGTAAGCAGGGCATCTATAATTTTGGTCTATATATGTCTAGTTTAGGTATTCTTGGAGAATAATGTCAATGTAATTTGTACTTTTGTATGATAATGCTAGCTCAAATACATGAACATATTATAAAAAAATTATAATCAATTGTCTTCCAAAATTTTATACATCTTTATTACTTATGAATAAAAATTGATCAAGGGTCATTTTATTCACCTTTGCAAGTTTTTTGCATTTATGTATTTCTCTTATGGCTTCTATTCAAGGAGTAGATTATTTTTTTATATAACAAATATTGAGTGTTTTGAATGCATTCACCGATTATTAAGAAGAATTGAATGTAGGTTTGATGTGATATCAATGTAAGGCATTGATATTAGGTTTTTAAAGAATTAGGTAAAATATTGTTGTGCAAGGTTTAATTGCATTCTCTTTGACTCAGTTGCCTAGGTCTAAGGCACTAGTCTAAATGAGTGTTTTAATTATGATTCTATGTTCATCAATCTTACAAATCAAATTTCCCTTTTATTTGTAATTTATTTCATAATGTTATTCTCATGTTCTCAGGCACAAAATTCATAAGAACTCCAGAAATCTAGCCCGTCAAGTGTGGTTCATCTGTAATTATTGGTCATATAAAGAGAACATATCTATTTGAAGCAATATCTTATATTAATTATATTAAATGCTAGTGGATATTGCATAGGAACACCCTCCTAGGTCTTGTAGAGCCTGAATTACAAAGGAGAAAAAATTTAAACCTTTATCTTGTTCGTTGGCCAACCCCTTAAAACAATTGAGTATAAGGATTGGCTATTTCTTTAGATTTTTTAAGAACTAGTTGGAATTAGACAAAAACAAGCCAATAGATTGGAAACTCTATTGGGGAATCAGCTCAATTACATTTCAAAGATCTTTGGTTATCTTAAATGTATTTGTGTGAAGTTCCTTTTGTTGTTTGAACATTAATAGTTTCTATTCTCACAATTTTTAAAGAGTTATATATCTTAATTCCCCTTGTGGGTGGCGGCTCTTAAATTCTCCTTGTTGATGCAAGTATAAGAAGAAATTTTACCAAGAATTCATGTGGAAGATCTTTATTCAAAGATAATCCTTCAAAGAAGCTTGAAATAGAACTACCACCTAAAAGGTAGTCATGGAAGGCTAAGGATGCAAGTAAGTCAGCTCCTCCTCTTGGTACTCATTTTGGTTATGATAGTAGTGATGATAGTTTTGATCATATCCTTGAAATGAATGAGAAAAGTACATTGATAGCACATATTTTGGGTGGTGGACTCACAAAAATTGAAATGATGGTCGATCAAATAAGACAAAGAGAACAATTCTAGAAAGATTATGATGCTAGGAATGGTCTCCATAATCAAACTTCTAATCCTAACATTCCTATGCCAAATTATCAGGCAAAGAATTTATTTGCAAGCCCTCCTATCCAAGAGAAAACTCATTTCTCTTATAGAAATCCTACCCTATCTAATTCTACCACAAATACTTCTAAATTTTTCCCACAAACCTCAAAATCTAGAAAGATACTTCAAATTGAGGAAGATTTGTTGAACTAAGTAAATGATCTTTAGTTTGAGTTAAGAAAAATTAAAGAAATGAAGATTAGGTATGCCATGAAATAAGGTATGATATGAAGAAAATAATTAAGAACATAAAATATTCTTACCATTATAATCGTTCCTCTACATCTGTGACATTAAATCCTGTCACAAGTAGTAATACTTGGAATGTTCCTCTTAACAATTCCCATGAGAACACGTGGAGTAATCGTACAATGACTAGTACATTTCCAAATAGTTTTCATCTCAAAACATGTCAAGTGTTAATGTTGTGAGTAGTTTCTCTTAAAGAATTTCTCAACCTCTTGGATCCCAACCAAGTAATTATTATGTAGCTTTTGCACCAATGAATTTTCGTATATCAACAAAACCTTAAGTAAATCCTACTCCAAGTTTTATGTTCTAGCCCGATATTCAACATAAAAATAGTGCTCAAATGTCCCATTCCCAAGGAAATCCCCAAATGAATCAAGGTATACCTCAACCCACAAATCTAAGTAGGTCATCTATAGTAAAATTAAGGAGGCAGATGAGCCGACACATTAGTTAGTTTTCTTTTTTTCTATGCAAGTTTGTTGGCATTACCAAGACATTCATCCAGACATGTTCATACATTATGCTATCTTTTATACTTATTATGCAGCCTTGAACCTACTTTAAAGTATACAGAAATATGATTATAAATGTGATGGTTAATGCATAATTTATGTGTGGATCTATATGAAATGTGATTGATGTGTGTGCTTATCTATGGTTGTTACTATTATGTGCATGTTTTGTGACTAACTCTTTGCAGATAGAGGAGGTGGACTATAGCCCACAACAACTGTGAGGTGCAACCCGCAGCCAAGGAATTCCTTAATAGAAAAACAGGGGTGTTGGGAAATTTATGCCTTAACATTCTCATTCTTTCTTGAAGGCTTGGTCATTTTCTCCATGTTTCTTGCCTTTACCGCTATATCGCTGCAGGGTTTCCTTGGTGGCGCAGTTGTGCGGTTCACCGCCTTACCGCGGGCCACCCTTTATCTTTCTGGTTGTTGGGTGGTGTTACCGCTATACCACGATAGTCTTCTCTTTGCCTGGTGGTAGCGCGGTTAGCAACGGTGATAGCGGCAGTTACCACCCTACCGCACGGCTTATTTTCTAAGCCGTGGTGGGCACAGTAAACCACTAGCGATTGGTTGGTAGCGGTCATCTGGCGGTTACCGCCATACCGCAGCCAGTGTAATGGCTGACCGTGGTGGCCGTGGTAAGACCGCCAGCGGCCTGGCTGGTGGTTACCGCCATACCACGACCAATGAGATCGCTGACCAAAGTGACCATGGTAAGACCACTGGCGGTCTGCCAAAGCGGTTACCGCTCTACCGTAGTGAGACCTAATGATTTCTATAGTAGCACAGTGAGACCGCTAACGGTCTGGTTGGCGGTTACTGCCATACCACGATGGTCAAAGCTAAGCCTAGCGGTAGCGCGGTGGAGTCCGAAGGTGAGCGCGAACAAGTTTACCACCATACTGCAAGGCATGTTTGTCTAGGCTGTGATAGCATGGTAGGGGCTTGGGTGAGCTCAGAGCTTGATTGACCGAGCTTGACCAAGCTGGACTGACAGTCAAAGTGCGACAATGATTTTTTTGGCGACACGTGGTAGATTCTTTGTGATCCCATTGGCTAGAGAGTTATTTCCTGATTGTGATAGAGTTGTATTATTGATGGAAGGTTGACAGGCATGTCTGGGCCGAGTTAATGATTGTGTGGCTCAATGCAGCTATATAAGCAATGCATGTTATCAATGAAGTATGGGTGCTTGTAGGTAAGAGAGTTATTATCCTGTTGACCATTGCAAGCAGGGATGGGCTGAACAGGTATACACATGGTGTAAGATTATAACTAATCTTGTGTGCAGTTCAAGACAGATGATGAGCGATATCAGAGAGAGGCTGAGAATGTTTGAGTTGTTCAACGGTGAACACTTTGACTCCTAGATCTGATAAGATGTGAACCTATGAGGCCAAGAGGCTGGGCTAGCCATGAGGCTGGCTGTGATAGTCATTTGAGAGGAGTTGAAGGGAATCTATACAGTATGTCATGAGGACATTGTAACTATGTGATGATTCTATTTTGTGTTGCTTGTATTCTTTCTCCAGATGGACAAGATGTAATATCCTAAAGAGCATAGCTCTAGTTTTGTATTGTAACCATTTTAGTTATTGAATAATACAAGTGAGTTGAATATTTTGGAGGTGGGGTTTTTTACCTGAAAAGATTTTCCCCACGTATATTTGTGTGTTCATAGTTTTCTCTTTCATGGTTATCTTCTTGTGTTGAATATGTTATTTGTTTGCATCCACTTCTCTCAGAGGGTCAATGGGGGATCAACTGTGCCTATTTCCACTTTATGGCATGGTTGGTTGTATATTTGTTGTGATTTTGGATTGAAATCACTAAGGCACTATTGTCTTAGATGCATATCCTGATGATAGACCGAATCTGTATCCCCAGCAAGTGGTATCAGAGCTAGTAGATTGTTGCTCGTGATACCAACAAGTGGTATCAAAGCATGTTTGTAGGAGGTCGAGGCTTGATGATACCAATCAGTGGTATCAAAGTCTTCTCCTGGTTGTTGAAGTTTTGGGTTTTCCTCCTCTAAAGATTTCTTAGCCTGGCAAGCTTGAGGAAGTCTAGAGAATTTGGTTGGTGATTGATCCTTCGATGAGTGGAAGTGTTTCCGCTTTATGGCATGGTTGGTTGTGTCTTTGTTGTGATTTTGGATTGAAATCACTAAGGCACTGTTGTCTTAGATGCATATCTTGATGATAGACCGAATCCATATCCCCAACAAGTGGTATCAGATCTAGTAGATTGTTGCTCGTGATACCAACAAGTGGTATCAAAGCATGTTTGTAGGAGGTCGAGGTTTGATGATACCAACCAGTGGTATCAAAGTCTTCTCCTGGTTGTTGAATTTTTGGGTTTTTCTCTTGTGAAGATTTCTTAGCCTGGAAAGCTTGAGGAAGTTTGGAGAATTCGGTTGGTGATTGATCCTTCGATGAGTGGAAGTGTGTGCTTCATTGATTCAACACACATGTTTGAAAGACGCTGGAGATGACTGAAGTTGGGCATGTTGTGGCAACATGGTCTGAAGCTCCTAGCTCATAGCAAATTTCCTAATGCAAAGGGCATGAGATGTGTTCATGGTTGAGAGGAAACAAAGCATGGTGTTCATACTAGGCGTCTATGTGAGAGGCTCCCTAGTGGTATGGACTTGCTTGTGTTGTTGATCAACTATGGAGTGTTGTGTTTGTGCTCGATTGTTTTTGACTTAGCACTTAAGGCAGTTTCTCTAGTGCTCTGATTGCATGGAGGCTATGAAGTGACCTTGGTGGTCTGCAACTTCTGGATAGCCTGCCTCTCCCTTGTGCTTGTGCATGACTATGGCGTTGGAACTAGTCTGAAATGGACTTGTTGTTCTTATGTGTTGTTTCTTGCACTTGCATGGTTCAAATTCATGCCTTTGGCTTTGAAGCTTTTGTGTAGATTTTCCTAAAAATTCTATGTTGCATTTTCATGTTCTTTCATTGTTCTGGTTAACTATGATGGTTGTGTGTAGACTCCTGAGTCATCCAGATGAGCAGTGAATATGGAGGTGCATGGGTGTTTTGGAAACATTGTGATTTTGTAGGTTTTGCACGGTCAAGGAAAACTTGTGTTTGTGTGGAGCTGATGTCTGCTATTTTCTAGATCTTGGCTTATGGGGTGTGATTGGATAATATAGTTGTAGTTCAACATATTTTTGAGGTGTGATGTCTTCTTTGCATGGGAGCATTGATATGAGTTTCTCTTTCAGCATTCTTGTGGTATGCTTTGATGGTTTCCTAGACTATGGTGCTTGAGTTGTCGACATGACTAGAAAATCAAATATGTTGTTGATTTGTTGTTTCAGTCATGCTTGTCTGCTTTGGTTATTCTCTTTGATTGTCTTAGTTTTGTAGTTTCCAATGCGATAATAGATTTGCATGGTTTACATTTGGTTGCATCCATGTGTTGTGAAATGTTGTGGGTTGTCCTTACCTACATGTTTGTTGTGAGACAACTCAAAAGTGGACTGTCTATATCCACGAGGTTGTAACTATGTGGTACAGATCTATTAGTTGACCTTGTTTGTGGTCACTTGTGCATTGGCGTGGCTATTTTGAGATGAGAGGAGGAATGGAATTTGAGTACCTAATAGTTAGTGATGGGGATCTGAAGCATGTGAATCACAATGTCATGGAGAGTTGGATACACTGGCTAGTGTAAGCTTTTGACGGTGATGGTGTGGTCAGTCATGGTGCTTGGAAAGCTCAGTGTCACAGTTCTGTGGGAGCTTTAGCAGTGACTACGGATTCATCACTTGGTGGTGAATGATCTTCTTTGGTGTTGTAGATGCTTCTTGAGGACTCTTAGATCCTATTGTTGTAGAAGAGCTCTTTCGCATTTGCATGGTCACTATTTGAAGATGTGCAGCATCTTGGAGCCATGAAGGACCTTGGTAGCCTTTGGATGAGATGTTGGTGGTGCTTGACAAGTGATGTTGGTTTAGATTTTGTTTGCTTTATGTCATGTATACTCTTTCTTGTGCATTAGAGTTTTGGCATGTTGCTTTGCTCTTGAAGACCATGGACATTTCACTTGAAGCATGGTATCTCCTATTGGGATGTGTAGATCATGGTGTCATGATAAGTTTTGAAGCTTTGACAGTGGTATGGCATTTCTCTATGTTTTGAGTGCATGCATTGGTCATATGCTGGTGAACTTCATGGTTGTTACAGTCTTGCAGATTGGAGTGAGCATGAGATGACAGGTTGTTGATACTCATGGATGCATGGATCTAAATAAGGTGAGGATGGAATTCTTATGAGAATGTTGTTGTTACAGCTGAAAGTTTGAGAAGCCTGCACCTTGGTTGAATGTGAATTCAATAGAGACCTTGAAGGACAATGCTCTTGGGTAAGTCACTTTGGATTGTATATCTTCGACGAGCATGTTTATTTTTTCTTCTTGGTCTGATCGGTAGTGGTGTCACTTTGAAAGGTATTGTCCCATTATATATTCCAGATGTGTGTTATGCTTTATCTTTCATGATATGAATCTTGAGTTGTTTTAAGATTATGGAGGATTCATAATGGAATATGGATAGCATTGTTTATCTCCTTGTGCTTTTGAGGACTAACAGGAGATGGTTATATGGGTAAGTCTAGTCTTCTTTGAGGTGCTTACATCCATGGTTTTGTTGGATGTTGTTAAGGCTTCTACTTTGGGATGTTAAGAAGATCATTCTTGACACAACTGGCATATAGAAGTGTTTGTAGAAAGGCATCTTTTTTTTTTATTTGTTGTTTCTCTCTAATCTGGTCTTGTTCTTCATGATTGTTCCTTTGACTTTAGATGTGAGTTGCCTTTGTGGTGCCGAGTTGGTCACAGTTTGTGGTCATGTGTTTTCACTTGGGTGATGACACGAAGGTACATGTGCTTCTTTCTTCAGTCAGGTTTGGAAGAACTATAGAAGACAGTTGAGAGAAACTTTTCTTGCAGCAGGTGGTTGCAGGTGTTATAGATCAGTGTGGATGTTCCTTGGAACTACATGGCTACATTTCTTTGTGCAAGGATTGGTGAACTTGGTATGCTTGGATCATGTGTGATGGTGTTATGTTTTCATTCATCTGGACAGTACCCTTGCAGTGGGAGTACTTGGACGTGTTTGGTCTTTTGACTAATTGACACAGGGTGCTTGTTTGCTGTTGAGATGGGTGGTTTTATGATGGCATGAGTTTTTTTTTGGTTTTCATACCTTTGAGGTATGGGTGGTTGGATGTTTCAGCACGAGCTATGGGTGCTAGTTTTCAATCGCGTGGTTTGATCAGTTGGATGAGGGTAGTCAGTTTTATGGTTGCTATTCTAGCTGGTTGGGTTCTTATTATGGAGATTGTTTTATGTGCTTTGTTGTTGCTACTATTTTGATGCCTTTTCCACTTGAAGGATCAATTTCTTATGTTCCTGAGACTGGTGCATATACACCTTGGCATGCTCTTCTTTCCTATTCTGGATGTTTGGAGCAGTTGCCTAAGATGGTGGACATTTTTTGAATGTCGGTGTAGGTGTCTTGGTCGGGGCGTGGAAGCATGGTTTTGGTTCTTGTTCATGTTTTGGAGTAAGCCTGAATGTCTTCATCATGTGGAAGATTTTTGGGAAATTTATGTCGCTACATTCTGGTTCTTCCTTGAAGGCTTGGTCGTTTTCTCCATGTTTCTTTCCTTTACCGCTATACTGCTGCAAGGTTGCCTTGGTGGCGCGGTTGTGTAGTTTACCGCTTTACTGTGGGCCACCCTTTATCTTTTTGGTGGTTGGGCGATGTTACCACTATACTGCGATAGTCTTCTCTTTTCCTGGCGGTAGCGCGGTTAGCGACAGTGATAGCGAAAGTTCAGGGTGGCGATTATCGCCCTACCATGCAGCTTGTTTTCTAAGCCATGGTGGGTGTGGTAAACCACTGGTGGTTGGTTGGTAGTAGTCATCTGGTAGTTACCGCCATACCGCAGCTAATGTAATGGCTGACCGTAGTGGCCACAATAAGACCATCAGCGGCCTGGCTGGCGGTTACTGCCATACCATGGCTAGTGAGATGGTTGACCATGGTGGCTGCAATAAGACCACTGGAAGTTTTCTAGAGCGGTTACCGCTCTATCACGGTGAGACTTGATAGTCTCTGTGGTAGCACGGTGAGACCACTAATAGTCTGGTTGGTAGTCACTTCCATACCGCGATGGGCAAATCCAAGCCCAGCGGTAGCGCAGTGGAGTCCGAAGGCAAGCTCGAACAGGTTTACCGCCATACCATGAGGCATGTTTGTATAGGCTACAGTAGTGCGGTAGGGGCTCAGTTGACCGAGCTTGACCGAGCTGGACTAACATTCAAAGTGCGACAGTGATTTGTTTGGAAAAACATGGTAGATTCTTTATGATCCCATTGGCCAGAGAGTTATTTCCTAATTGTGATAGAGTCCTATTATTGATGGAAGGTTGGCAAACGCATCTAGGCCGAGTTAATGATTGTGTGGCTCGATGCAGCTGTATAAGTGATGTACATTATCAGTGAAGTATGGGTGCTTGCAAATAGGAGAGTTATTGTCCTGTTGACCGTTGCAAGTAGGGATGGGATGAACAAGTATGCACATAGTGTAAGATTATAAATAATCTTGTGTGCAGTTCGAGATAGATGATGAGTGATATTAGAGAGAGGCTGAGAGTGTTTGAGTTGTTCAACAGTGAACACTTTGACTCTTGGATCTGATAAGATGTGAAATTGTGAGGCCAAGAGGTTGGGTTGGCCATGAGGTTGGCTATGACAGTCATTTGAGAGGATCTGAAGGGAATCTACACAGTATGTCATGAGGACATTGTAACTGTGTGATGATTTTGTTTTGTGTTGCCTGTATTCTTTCTCCAGATGGACAAGATGTAATATCCTGAAGAGCATAGCTCTAGTTTTGTATTGTAACTGTTTTAGTTATTGAATAATACAAGTGAGTTGAATGTTTTAGAGGTGGCATTTTTTACCTGAAAAGGTTTTCCCCACGTATATCTGTGTGTTCATAGTTTTGTCTTTCATGGTTATCTTCTTGTGTTGAATATGTTATTTGTTTGCATCCACTTCTCTCAAAGGATCAATGGGGGGTCAACTGTGCCTGTTTCCGCTTTATGGCATGGTTGGTTGTGTATTTGTTGTGATTTTGGATTGAAATTGCTAAGGCACTATTGTCTTAGATGCATATCTTGATGACAAACCAAATCCATATCCCCAGCAAGGGGAAGCTCCAGAATAAACGGAGTACAACAATTACAACATGGAGGCACTTAATGAAGATGGTTGTGCATCATTATGATGTCCAATTAAGATATTGGAGGAGAAGAACCCTGTTAAAATTGGGATTCTAACATAATTGCTTTGAGCATTCAATGTGCCAGTTTTATTGCAATAGTCACAATCCTATTTGGACTCTTATTCATTTTCAGTTGTAATTTAGATTACTAATTCATTATCATGCTCTAATATCTAGGTAGTGGTGATTAATGGTTTCAGTTTAGAATCTTATTTTAATAAACTCCCTCATTCCTATATGTATAGCTCGGTAGTTGAGGTTAGAGTAAGTTAGTTGGTTTTTGTTCCAGAGAAAGTACAGTTGTTGAATACTTTTCAGTTAGTTGTTATTCCTTATGCAAACAATGTTTATTGTTCACTCATTGTTTTAATGAATAATATATCTCAATAGAATCTTATGTGATCTTTTGGAATTGTGCAATGAATTGTTTAAGTTATCATGATTGCATTGATCTAAGAAGTTAGATTTGGTTTAGATTAATTAAGACAGCCACTTGAGTAAGGGTCAATCAAGGTAACTATCATTCACTCCATTTCTTGTTATTTCATTTATGTTTTTAGTAGTTACTTCATAAATGCATGTTATGTTAAATAGATTATTTATGTTACAGTCATTGATGAATTCATGAATAATTTTTGTTTCATAATTATACTGTAATTACTTGATTGTATTTTACTCTAGAGTGTAGAATATATAGTCATTGATTGTAGCAATAGATCCAAATTTACTTTCTTTATTGTTTATAGTTTTATGATTTTTCAGCAAGTGTACCATCTATAATAGGATGAATTAGGTAATCTTAATTCTTTGAAAGAACATACAATTCCAATACCATCACAAGCTTACTAGACCTGGTCAATAATTCAATGAAGGTCTTTCCAAAGGTTTAAATGGATTGTTCAGTTACCTGTTTTCCTTGTAAATTGTGTGATTGTGACCAAGTTTACTAGACATTAGTAGGGACTACATTTTTGGCACTATTTCTAGGGATGGTGCTACTTTCAAAGATTATTTTTTGTCATTTCCAAGATTTCTTAGTTTATAATTTTCTTTCAATACTAGGACTTGATGCGACTTTTAAAAATTTGTCAAACTTTTTCCTGGTTTTGGGCGTGTCTGTTCATCTTTCATGACCGGGTGTCTAATGTTTAGGGTTTAGGATTTTGTTACCCATGTTGAAATTAGTTTTTATCAAATAAACCCTCA
The DNA here is from genome assembly GCA_007115665.2 of Sequoiadendron giganteum. Lineage (NCBI taxonomy): Eukaryota > Viridiplantae > Streptophyta > Pinopsida > Cupressales > Cupressaceae > Sequoiadendron > Sequoiadendron giganteum. The sequence goes on along the minus strand of CM021108.1, from coordinate 416,018,462 downwards.
CGTTATAATTTTGTGTTGACCTATTATTATGGGTTTTCGGTCTTTTCAGTCATTCAACTAAGCCTTATATGTCGTGTTGTTACTGGCCCCTTTACCCCACCTATTAGTTTTTTCTCCACGTTCGGGTTTTAATATTATTTTTGCCTAAAACAAGTGGATTTTCCCAATGTTTAGACTTTGGCCTAAAATTTCATGCCTTCAAGGGTCTTTTCCTATTTTCCTAGTCGGCCCTACTATTATAAATAACCTTTTTACCATGTGCAGATTGGCGGGCCATTGGATCAGAGGGTTCAAATCTAGACCATTCCTCGTAGACCTTGTAAGGTTTCTTGCTGACGTCACTAAAGTGGTGTGAGGTATGTGAGATGCTTCAATCTATCATGTATAGTGGAGTGGGGTCTATCCCGATGCGCCGGTGGTGACAAATGGGTGTCAAATCAATGATGGCTATTTGATGACGAGGATTAATTATGACTGTCCCTCACCAGCCTCGCAAGATCAAATTAATGTTTTTGAAAGTGTCACGAGGTGTGTGAGTTGGTGACACATTGCCTAGCTTTGCGGTACAAGGTGGATGGATGGGGCCTACTGTTGGTTCACATGTCTCTGACTGTGGGGTATGTGATTGGTTGTTGGGTTTTCCAAGTGGTGATGTGGGTTTTCAATGATCTTTTACTTGATCTGAGTCATCCGACATGCTAGGTCCTTATCACATCAACGATCTAAATTCAAAATTTCTAATCCACCCATGTGCTGACTATTTGCGCTCTGCAAGTTACATTCTTTAATAGCGCAAGTTTTTAATGGATCTCATCCTGATTTCCATGTGTGCGAGTGGTATTCACCTTGAAATCATGATGGGTTGTATGCATTTTTCCATGAGCTTGGAGATGTTATGTGGTGGCAACGTCAGCCACTAATTTCTTGCTTGTTCATACTGCAATTGGAGCAATTAACATTCTCTGCACTAGCTTGCTCGATAAATTTCTGCTAATTTCTCATTAGCATCATTGCATTTTTGGGTTTGTGTTTGTTTGCAGGTAATTGGTTTTCTTACTGAGTTTTGAGCTTGTGAATAGGATGGATAAGTTGATGGTTCATGTTTCCCCATTGTGAAGAAGCGCCAGGATGGGCGTGAAGAATTTGCAGCAGGAGGAGAAACCAATTGAACAAAGTACTATTCCTCGTGCTTTTGGGGCAATTGTTGAAGGTGTTGGTTCCATCCCAACTCAAGCCAGAATTAGTTCCCACATCAAGGGAAAGGTCATATAGGTTGAAGTGGAAAACTACCAAATAATGAGGGAATTCAAGGATGACTACAAGTTGGCTAGGGTTGAGATGAGGTCTGGACGTTACAAGTCACCTATTGAGCTTTCTGCTAGCTCTGGAGGTGAAGGGTCTGAAATTGATTCAGACAACCGTGATTACCTCGTGGCCCTAACTAAGCTGGTGGGAGCGGATGAAGAGGTCCTCATAGCTTCTCCAATTGTTGCGGTGGCACCATGTGCTGATTTTGGGTCTGGTGTTGGTGCTAACAAAGGTAAAATGGTGGTCTCACTTCATACTAAAGTGAGAACAAGGAGCGGTCACCTATATTAGGGTCGTGTGGTTGCTCGTGGTGCAATGTGATGATATGGTCATTGGGGTTGTGGATTTTGTTGTTGGTGTTGTTTCTGTTGTTTGGGTTGGATGTGGGCATGCATGTGGGTGATGCGATGGCTTTTGTTCTGTTTGATTGGTTATAGGGGTGTAACCATTTTGATTACTCTATTTGTGGTATGGTTACATTTGATGGTGGGGAATTTTAAAATGTAATCCAACTTTCATTTGGTAAAAATGAAATTCGGTTGAAATCAAAAATTGAGCTCGATGATTGTTTCTCTCCTAATCTATAAAGGAGATTTCAAGGCTCATTGTTGAGGTCGATATTTTTTGAGTCCTTAAGTTTAGATAGTGTATAGTTAGAAAATATATTGCAATATCTAGAAGGTTTTAGCTAGGAAGTCATTCCAGGTTGGGTAAGTACATAAGCTAAGTGTACTATGCTTTTTGCAATTACTGATATTGAAAGAAATCTAAAATTTAAGATAATTGCTCTCTTGTGTATATATGACAGATTGTGAATGAAGTTATCAATGGTTGTTTCATTCATCTTCAATGGTATATTTGAATGTGTGATTCATTTTCTTTCTTTAACTTAATGAGTTAATCAAATGCTTGAAAAGGAGTTATAGGTCTAATGTGCTTAGGATATGCTAAGGAGTATTGTTTTGAATACTGGAAAATCTTATAGTGTAAAGCATTATAAAGATAGTTCAATGATACCAGGGTTATGTTTTATGTGACTCCCACCCAATTGAATGAGCCACTGGTTAATTCATTCAAGATCCTTTTAACATACAAAACTATCACCCTAAATGTGTGGGTTCGAAGTCAGAACATTTTAAAATCAAAGTCTATCTCTCTTGAGATGTAAATCTCACATTAAATCAATTTTCCTAGCTCTAGATGGTTGTTCTTACTCCGTGGTTTGCCAAAACCCTAGTAGATTGTATCTAGTTGCACTGATAGGAATGTATCTGTGTATAGAAGTGTTCTTAAGGCACGAAGCATTTTTGTGAACACATATAGGAACACCCTCCTTGGTTTCACAGAGCCAAAAGTGTAGGAGATCCTAGTATTTGACTGAATCTTGTCAGTTGGCCACTAACTTTGTGAATTCTTGAATATAGAGGTTGGCAACCTCTTAGAGAATTATGAAGCCTAGTGGGGAAAATTAAAACACCAACAGAATGGCGACTCCACTGGGGAAACTAAGAATTCATAAGTGTTGGTTGTAGATCATGTTGTTATAGGGTCATTATCATCACGTTTGTAATCAAAGATTGAAAATTTGTATTAATTTTTTTGCCCGAGTCACTAGTTGAATGGTGATTTCATTGGGGAGAACTTCTGAGAAATTTAAAGAAAAAATAAACCACAGAAGTAGGTGGTGGTATTCCAGAGTCATTTGTTTGGTGGATCTAAACTTTAAGTTTAGATGTTAGAAGACTATGGATTTGGAAAGGATTGGTAGCAACATAATCTCAAAGCATTTGAGTGTGACTCTGTTGTGAAAGAAGACCCAAAACATGATCAGTTCTTGAAAAGGAATTTCATATTCATTTGAAATTCAGTCCTCTGTTAAAGAGGTGGTGACTCTATCTGAAGAACCAGTTGATATACAAGGAAAAATTCCAGATATGTAACATTTTCAGTCAGGGAGAGAAGGTTAACAAGTGTTGCTTAATTTCTAGGTATTCTCATTAATCTAAACAAATCAGTATTTTTTTTATGAGAAGTATTCATAACTAGGGGTGATGAATGGTTCCTAATTAGATGATTTAGCATTAAGAAAGGAATAGTGGTTGGTCTTTCCATACTTCTAAACTGTAATATGTAATATGATCTAAGAAGTATGTTTATTTTGAATTATGCCTCTAAAAAGCTTAAGGCATAGGTATTCAGTCAATATTTTAGAATCATGGTTGAATTAGTAAATGATGTAATTGATAGCCCTATATGAAGTTGACAGTGATTGAATGGGTATAAGAAGGTTTCCCTATGAAATGGAAAATACAAGTATGCAAAGGGAACAAGTTTCACCAAGCCCTCCAGGGGATTTTATGATTCAAAGGTATATGCCATTTATTTTCAGTGGTATTAAAGGTTTCCCTAATTTGATTCCTAAGAAGGTTAGGAAATATTTTTCCAACTTCACAAGGAAAAGTTCAGAGTCTGCCTCTAAGCATCCACAAATTTTCATGGATGTGATGGGGGATTATGAAGTTAGTCATGAGGATGTTGTCATGAAGCTTTTTTTGCAATCCTTGAAGGATGATGCTAGGGATTGGTTCTCATATTTGCCTGCATGTTCTATTAACTCATGGAATCAGTTGATGATGATTTTTATTAAGCAATTTGGTGAAAGAGTAAACCAAAGCATGGTAAGAAAGGGTTTTATGTGAATCCACATAAGAAAAGATGAGCTATTCCCATTTTTCAATCTCAGGTTTTCAAAAGATGTAAGAGAAATTCCTGAAGAAATGAGACCAAATGAGGCTGAATGCCTGGTTGTATATCTTGGTGCTTTTGACAAAAATATGAGTTAATTATTAAGAGATAAGGAACCTACAACCTTATATCAGGCATATCAAATAGCTATGGACATTGAGAACAACATAAAATACTCAATGATGAAAGGGTATCTAGCTGCAAGCGTTGGTTACCCTAGCACATCTCATACTAGCAGAATTCTGGAGTTAGCTATAAAAGACAATTGTCATGATAGAAATGCTTTGTCAATAGTGATGTATCCATCATTATAGTATGAAGATAATGATAAAACCCAAGTTGAACACCAACTCAATTTGAGTAGTGATGATCAAAACTCTTTTGTGCAATATTTGTATGAGATGAAGAGACGAGAGAATCACCATACAAGTTGTTTTTGAGATTTTTGGATGCTTTGATAGAAGTTCCCAGAGATTTCAGACCTAATGATTCTATGTGCATTGATTTGTTTTGTAAGATTTATGAACCTGGGTTGAGTGCTTTTCCAAAAGAATTGAAACCTGGTAACCTTGCCCAAGTCCTTAAATGGATAGAGATTGAAAAATTAGAAAAGTGTGTATATGCACAAAATGTGGATAACACTTGCCATTTTGAGGAATGTTGGATAACTCTACAAAATCTTGAGGAGAAAGATGGTGGAGAACTAAGTGAGACACAAAGTAATTTTCCATGTCATGATTACAATACACATGTTACTAATGTTTTGTTACAAGCTAGTGATTATGAACTTAGAAGTGATGATTTCCTCTCTGAAGATGATGTGGAAACATTTTCCTTACCAGAGGTTTGTGGTGATACAGAGTGTCATGATGTCATTTGATTACAAATGAGGGGACAAATTATAAATGATGAATATTTGGAGTGTACTTCAGGTGTGCTATCAATGGAGCATGTTTATTGTGTACATGATGAGGAATTTGAAGTAAATGAGGCATGTGTTCAATACTATGATCTAAAGAACAATACTGAAGGTAACCAACACATTGATGAATGTATTGGTGTTATTGGTGTTCCTAACTATTTGTATGAAGCTGAGATGGACTTGTTATCACTCCTTGAGGTGAGATTTTCTGAGACCAGGGTTGAAAGTGTCATTGATATTGCTGGTGAAAATTTTTCAGCTTATAATGAAAGTGTCATTCATATTGCTGGTGAAAAGTTGTCATTAATATTGCTGGTGAAAAGTTTTCAGCTTATAATGAAAGTTTCATTGATATTGCTGGTGAAAATTTTTCAGCTTGTGCTGAAATTTTCACTTATAAATTAACTTATACAGCAAGTGGTGTTGAACATGAGGGGGCCAATGTACACAACTATTTTTATATTGCCTTTGTTGAATTTGGTTTGCTAGAGCCTATTTTTGAGGTGTTTCATTTGGAGTTGGATGATGGGATACAAGAGGCAAACTGAGAGAAGCCTGAGATCACTAATGGATTTGACCCCAATTTTTGATGGCCATTCATCAAAATTTCGATGATCTATTGTCGGTCGGCCGACCAATGAATCGCACAAATCAGCGTCGTCGCTCAATTTTTGTCTATATCCTGACGGACAATAAAACGTCATCCTCCCGATGCCAGCTTATTAGAATAGCGACGCCGATTTCATCGATCGTGTGACGAGCAGTGGCTGGACCGCAGGCAGAATACCATTATTGAAGCATTGGAACGGCAACATACATTCGTCGAAACCAGGACAACAGTGTCATTGGTCTAGCAATGAAAAGTTTCTAGAGCACGAGTGACATACCTTCGCTAAAGCATCAGAGCAGTGACATATAGTCATTAGTCGAGCGGCAAACAGTACCCAGAGCATGTGTGTTATACCATTGCTAAAGCGTTAGAGCATCGACATACATTCGTCAGGATGGAGATGGCAGTATCATCGGTCTAGCGACAAATAGTACCCAGAGCACGTGTGGCATACTATTGCTGAAGTGTCAAAGTAGCAACATACATTCATCGAAGCAGCAACATATAGTCGTCAATCTAGCGACGAACAGTCCTTGGAGCACTGCAGCATACTGTCGTTGAAGCGTCAAAGCATCAACATACATTTGTCAGGATGGAGACAATAGTGTCGTTGGTCTAGCGATGAATGGTGCCCGGAGCACGTGCGACATACCATCACTGAAGCATAAGAGCAGCAACATACATTTTTCGATGTAGCAACAAACGGTGCCCAAAGCACGGGTGGCATAGCTTTTCCAAATCGTCAGATTAACAACATAAGAGCATCAAATGAGCGACACAATAGGAAAATAATTATGGCAAAATTTCATCACACTTGCGATGAAATAGGCAAGTCGTTACGATGAAAGTTCGTCAAATACATAGCAAGGTTGTCGGGCATTTTTCAGGTTCATCGCAATTTCAACGAAACAATTCTATTCGTTGAAATGTAGGCATATCGAGGTGACTCTAGGTGATATATAAAAGTAGTAGGAGGCTCCAAAGTGCATCCATAGGGATAATGATAGGACATAAGGATAGGTCAATCAAAGAGAGAAAGTTGATGTGCCAAGACCATGAGCATTTAATAGGGGTAGTAAAAGACAAGATGGATTGTCACCAATGCTTAGATTGTAAGACTTCATTATGAAAATTTATATCATAATATGATTAACCCTATTTGGACAAATGCATTGACATTAGTGTCAAGAGTTAAGAGGCCATTAAACTTTGCATTTCAATAAATTATTGTATGTATTGAGTAAGTTTTTACAAGGTAGAAAAAGGACAGTCATATTATTGTTTAAAATATCAAACAACATGTCAGTTGTGTTTAATTAGGCTTACAGAGGTAGGGATTTTATCATTTTTTGCATACATCTGCAGTCCAAGCTCTAGGCCTGCATTATTTGGTTACTATGTATGAGAAATGAGCAATGAATAATTATAGAATATGGAGGCTATGGATGATATTATGATGCCACATTTGATGTTGATCAACAATTGGAGAAAAATATAAAACCTATGATGAGTCATGAGATCAAGGGGACTGTCATGGACAGCAAGCACAACCTACGAATTGGATTCTAATTTTGCTAAAAAAGAAAAAATCAATCTAGTGAATATTAAACTACACACTAGAATCTAAATTTGTGGAAAATGAGCAATTTGGTGAGAAAGAGTACCTGCAGTGCATCTTGGATACTTAGCTAGTGTATTAAAAAATAGGATTGAAAACCCAAAATTATTCTCTTTGGAAATTCAATAGAAAAATACATAATGTTATCCTGGATACTTAGCTCTTAGACAGTCAATAAAACAATATGAGCAGATTATGAATGGTTTTACCTAGTCTCACTCTTGATCTCCATGTTTGAGAGCCTTCTCTTTAAGACCCCATGAATCCAATTTGATCCATTGCTGCCAAAAGAGATATTAATGTGTAAACAAGGAGCCACATTTAGACAAACTGGTTGTTGATTTCTTCTAAGAAATTTAGAGACTACAAAAAGAAGATACCTGATGGGGATCATGTGGGATTCGTAGAGAAAGCACTACCATATGGCTTCGAGCAGCAATGAAAAACTTTGGATTAGCTTCACAGTAAATCCTAACAGCATGACATTGAAAGTTGCTCAGGTACTGGGTCCTGTCCCCTAGATTAAATTAAGGAAAACATTATTGTAAACACAATATGTATAGAAGAATATGAATGTAAAGGAAAATGGATATTAGAAAAACATAAATGTAAATAAAAGTAGTGTGAGCAGAAAAGGAATCTAAATTGGTCTTGAACAAATAAAATCATACCCAATTAGCATTAAGTTATACTAACCTTGTACTCATTGCCATTGTCAATCTTGAAGGTTACTTTGATGCCTTCTGCAGAAACTCTCTAGCCACAAGGCAGGAGAAGGCAGGAAAACCAAGTGTATATTGATGACTTCCTGACAATCAAAAAGAAAGAAGCAACTAGTCAACCCTATTAGAACAGAATAATCTTATGAATTGATTTTATTTGTTTTACTGGCTAATGGATAGTGGACCTAGTTCTCTTGAATTGAGATACTACTAAGATGTGTTGACTGGTGATTTTAGACTACCGATATTCTACTTCAATCTCTATAAGTTACTTTTGTCTTAAATATATTCAAGATAACTCTGCAAAAAAAATCCCTGATCTCTTAGAAAGTATGCATATTATTTTGTTACTACTTCTCCATTTTGATATTTTGTTTCAAAAATTCATAGAAAGATATGTAATGCCATATTTGAAACTTACATATTTTAATTTTACTAGTTCTGTAATTATAGTATATGATTCCAACAATTGTGAAACACATAGGCAATATGTTAGATGAATGAAGTAAACTATGCAATTGGCAGGTGTAAAGCCAAATTCCTTAACCCTTGCCAGCATCCTTCTTTCCTGTTTTAAAACATGTGCTTTGGAACAGGGCATGAAAATCCATGTAAGTATAATGAATAGGAGATTTTTGTCAGATATTATATTACAGTAAGTTGAATGAATGTAAGTAGAGATATTTTAGCATACTTGCAGATGGTACAAAATTTCATGGTTAAGTGGAAGACTCCCATCAACAAAAGATCCAAATATCCGTGTATCTATCTCAATTGAGCCTCTAAACCCTTCAGAGCTGTCAAATTTTCCACTAACCTATTATGCACAAAAGTCAAATTTTAGAGACCACTAAAATAAAAATAAAAAACATTACATTATGATCCAAATCCACACACAACACAATGTTCATAGTGAAAAGTTAGAACTTTCTTTCATCTTTGCATATTGATTTGATGTTTCAAACGATGCATTTCTTATATTGAAAAGTGCATTCTTACCTTATTGAGCTTCTCTTTGTTTTGAGAATAGTTTAATATTCTCTACTTAACAGGGGCAACCATGTGAAGGTGGAAGCTCATTTGGCCCCTCCCCCCCGCCCCCTCTCACATCACTCTCAATTCCCCATACTCGATCATATAACATTAATCATTTGTTCATCCATTAATAACATATAGCATTCATTCACTCATCCATTAATAACATATAACATTCATTCATTAATATATAACATTTATTCATTAACATATTCACATTCATTCATTAACATATAACATTCATTTTTTCAGTTTTTACATATTATCAAAAATATGGCTGTCAACTTGTCATAATATGATTACAATCACTTTTTGTTTTGTTTTTTTTTTTGCAGCTAAAAAAAGCTGAAGTGGAGTATCATTTTCAAAATCATTTGTTCCCCCTTCAGTTGTTTTGAGCTCTACTCGTAATCTTAATGTATGCCTAGTCGTGTACTCACAATGTGGACGCGGCTACAAGGGGGGGTCTACTGCAATAGCAAAGAAATGTTAAATTGATATGTTCTATTATTATTGTTACACATATTTCATTAATTAAAAGAACATCAGAGTGGTGCTCTTTACCTGAATGGGCCACATCATGTTCTTGATATTGTCTTATAGCCTCATGTTGAACATGCTGAACACCCTCTAAATCCTGATCTGGAGTTGAAACACGAAAGATTACATTAATTAATACACCAATTGCAATTAAATATGTTTAAAAGAACATTAGAGTGGTCCTCTTCACCTAATGGAGACACATCATGTTCCTGATCTTGTCTAGCCTGATCATGCTCAACATGTTGATCACACTCTACATGCTCTAAAGTTGAAACACGAAAGGTTACATTGATTAATACACCAAATGCAATTAAAGATGTTTAATTGTATTAATCCATACTGCATTTTGTATAACACATGAACACATCCAGTACCAGGATACACACCATGGCCTTCATCGGCAGGTTGCGCTCCACCCTCACCAAGCTGCATTCCGATGTCATGTGCAGTATTATCATTGCTTAGCTGTGTAAAACAAATAGGCACATTATTATGGTAGAAATTGATATTGAACATATTGCACAAGTATTCAATTTGAAATAAACTTTATTGAGTTTATTTACCTGCGTGTTGGATGTAGTGAAAGATTGTGTTTGCCTAATCGAGACTCTTAGTTGTTTAGTCAGGGCTCCATAGCCTTGGTGGAAAGAAATCTTCAGGTCCTCTTTTGTGGGCACTCTGTTGAAATCAAAGCCCTACATTTTTGCATGTGATCATGAATTTTGCTTCTATAGTGTGATAAAACCAAAATTGTTTGCAATTTATTATTTGGATGCAATATTTCATTTATTGATACTTACAAATCATGCGGCTATTTTCATATAACCACCAGAGCCTAGTTTGTGCTGCCTGTGTTTCTCTAGTCTTGCCTTTGTTTCCTTCGATGTGTCGGGAAGCCTATGAAAAAATTGAAATACGTTAGATTATGTAAAAAGAAAGAGTAATCAGTATATAATTAAATTGTTGATAGTATCACATACCTTGCTTGGCCCGGTGGTGTCTTTCCTTTCTTCTTTTCAGCCTTCTCCTTTCCATCTGACACCAAGTCCTTCCACTCCCTTTTTGGAATCATGGGGGGATGCTCATACTTTTTGTTCTTCTCTAAATGTGACCTATATTGGTCCCTCACATACTTTAGATAGGTACCAGCTTTCTTAAGGACCTTGGTTCAGTTGAATGTTTTATCACCGAACAACACAACTAAACGGTTAATGAGCTCATCTTTTAAATCTTGATTTTGGGCATTCCACCATGTACGTATGGTGGGCCCAAAGAGCTCCAATGTAATATCACTTAGATGTTTATAAAAAATATCATTTCCTACAAAATGATCATGGGATCATTAGTCTATAAAGAGTGATCAATAAGTTAATTTCAATTGGATTATATATAATAATAATTAAAACATTTTAAAGTACCTAGGACCTTCTCTATCTTTATGGGAAGGAAATCCTCGGTCACTACAAATGTGATCGAAAATTTTCTCGTACTAGTAATACGGGAAGATTCAAGAAATGCTGCTAAAACATCACCAGTACTAGCGGCCTTTGTATCCACAGGTACTGACACATGCAGTGGCATGTGTTCGCTGCCAGATGGTGGACTACCAAATGCCTACATGGTATGTGTTGCTGACATTTCAGTCGACAATATAGGCATGGATGATGGGGTTGGATAAAGTGTTGTATGTGCAAGAAGATCAGGATTGACACTTGTATCATCCCCTACTTCCTAGGAAACACTTGCAATACCTTGATCATGGCCAGCAGCATGATGAGGATGCAAATAATCCTGTAAAAACAACACATATTTTAGTTCATGACATAAAAGAGTACAAAATATAAAACCATGAATGAACTTATGTTATAATTAAAGATCTCATGACAGCTTACTTGCAAGTTTTGTGCTCTCTCAGACAATAGTTTAACCCTTTCTCTTATCTCATCTATTTGATACACTATGAATACCAACTTAAGGATTTCTTGATTGCATTTTTTTTGGGACTTCCTCATCATATCCACAGGGTTTGTGGAAAATGCGATGTCATCATCGCATAATAGTGACTCCACCTCCATATGGATGTTCTCCTGTACTGTTGGTTCCTTTCCCCGATCAACCAACTACAACAAGAATATTAAAAACATTATCGAAATTAACCCAATAAACTCATGAAAAAAACATAATAATAAAACATTTTGCTTGTATCTAATTTGTACAATTATAATGAGGTAAACCTGTTGGATAGAAGTGCCTAAAGATGGATCACAATCTGCGCTCTGGGCTGGAGCCTTCCTTGTATGATCAATGTCCCACTGTGACAAAAATTAAATATAAAAAAACATTACTGAAATGAAACCAATAGACTTACAACAAAAAAACATAGTAATAAAATGGTATATTGGAGTCATTAATTGGAGGTTGGGTAAAATGGCATATAGTACATACCACCCCCATAGTAATTGTCTTTGTATCTAAGTGATTCAAATTGTAATTGATTAGCAACTCTTCCCCTGCAGTTATTGATTTTATCGCACATACGAATACACAATTTCCCTCTCGTGCCTCGAATATACAATTGTGTTGCTTATTTGTTGACCCAGGTCATGTACTATTTATAAACCCCGCAATATTCCCTGATGCTTTTGGCCTCCCGTCAATGTACCTAGCCACTCCTTTATTTTGATCCTTATCTTTTAGTTGTATATAATTTGCTGATAGTTCATACCTACACATACTCCATGTATATTGAACCAGCTACATCCAATATTTGTAACTGTAACAAGGTCCAACATACTCCATCAACTCAGTAACTTTTTTATAACAGACCTTTATGTCGTCCATGCAAAATAGGCCCAAACCATGTAATGACGATGGTGCTATGTGATATATCCTCTCATTGACACAAAGATTGGTGTTTATTGGAGGAAGTTCCTTGGGTACCCATTGTTTATGTCGATGTTTTTACCTCAAGGGCACCTTGATGTCACCTATGCTCTCATCATCATAAGAACATGACCCCCCTTCAGCAAGAAAAAATTCCTTCCGTTTACATAATTTTCTTCTAATCTTTTGACCTCTAGCTGGTCTCCCTCTTTTAGACCTACTACATGTCTCACTTTCCTCTTCTCTTCCTGAATTTCCCTCCCTCGAGGAAGAAAAATTTGACAAATACCTATTTGGTGGTACCTGCACTCATAAGGATGTTGGATGAAGTTCTTTCATGGTGATGTGATCCAAAGGTGACATTATGATTAATCTATCATTTCATCGCTAGAATTTGATAGGTTATAAGGTAATCAAGTCTTGATAGATTGCAAGTTATTGTTACTACCGTCCAAATGTGTCCATCACAAATCAAATCTACTTAACATTTTAACTCCCAAACTTTGTAAAAAGTGTTAAATGTGACTATGGTCAACCAGTTACACAACCAAGGCATCAAATGTTTTCTCTAATTGTAATCAAAGGACTTTTTCTCTTCATTCAAGTAAATAAACTTGAAGGGAAATACCACCAAGTGGTTTATTGGACACCTACATGACTAAAAATAACAGAAAATTTATATTTAATTTCCATATGTCTAAGTGGTTAACGGGGAGGGAGTGTGTACTAGGCCTAGTAAAGTCATCATAAGTTTATCAATGTTCTAATTCTCTATGATGAGGTTTCAACATCTTCAAATAGTGAAATTTAGTGCTCATAGTCATTTGAAACAACAACATTTTGATTATGTATGATGGTAGGATTTGATAACTTAAAAGAATTGACTACCCAACAAACTTAAAGTTAAAAGAAACTTTTTCAGTTTAAAGGGTTAGCACTTTCTTTCATCTTTGCATATTGGTTTGATGCTTCAAACGATGCATTTTTTATCCCACTTCTATCATATTGTATTTCCATCCCATTACAATTGTTGGAAGAGTTGATACCATAATTTTATATCAGATACCACATTCTTGAAGCAATTTTTTGTGTTTTTACTATTTTTCTGAAGTTCTTTTGTGTTGTATGGATCCATACAAACTTGAAATGCTCTGAGATCATTGGTGTAGATAAATATATGTGTTCCCTTTCATTTGCATTTGTTTTGAAGTTCTCAATCACTGTTTTGTGGTCAAATACAGGGACTGCCATGTTGTGCCTATGTAAGGGTTTGAGGGCTAAATAGAAATGACATCCACCAATCCACCCACTATCTTGGAACTGTAACTCGGTGGATTGGTGTGCATCATGGTGGATTTGATGGAGTTTCAAATCTTGATCTTTGAATTCCATTTATGTTTTTCCCTTGTTGTGGCTTGTTACATTGTTTGGGAGGAACCTAAGATTGGGTTTTACCTTGGCTTTCACAAAAATCCTAATGTTCCATGTAAAACCTTGGGTGAGATATATTCGGCTGTTACCTTTTTGGAGTGGGTATTAAAATGACTTATGTCTGATTGTTTTGTCTAGGTTGGGCCCCTTTTTATAAATTGAGTTAAATATTTTGCCTAATTTTATTACTTCCTAAGTTTAGGTTGGCCCATGCCCTATGTTACTAATATTAGCCCAAACCTAAGGGGAGGGTTAATAATCAAAAAAGCTTCTAAAACTTCAACTACAAAAGCTACAAACTTGACTGTAAATGTGGCCAAATTGGCCCAAAAGACAACTGAAAGAGAAGAAGCTGAGAAGAAAAGTTTGATGGAGAAGTATAACACCATTATTGGAGAGTATAGTAGAATGCAGCAAAGGAATGTTGAGCTGCAAACTGAGGTAGATAGGTTGAAGTACAGACATGTGGGGGAGTCTTCTAGTGCTCTCGGTATCCTAGCCATATGTTCTACATCAAGATCAGTACCTCCAACTTCTCCAATTGTTTCTACTCCTGGGTCCCCCATCCAGACTCCTGCTCCTAGTCCTTCGTTAGAGCCAATTGAAGAGAAGGTTGAGTACTCTGTAGATCCCACCAAATAGCATATGCTTAATAATATTAGAGAGCTACAAGCAGCTCTAAAAGCAAGTGAGAAGGGAGCAGTTGCCAAGCAAAATGAAGTTGTAGACACAGTTTTTAGGCATTTGAATTAGGGATTTGATGGTAGATTACCATCAATTTATTCTTTATATTCTTTATTCTTAGATTCAATAAGAAACATTACTAGGGATCAAGAATTATTTTTTCCTTTAGTTGAGAAGTGGATCCCTAGGGCCAATGACCTAGATGTTATGTATAAGGCCTCTAGATTCGATGCAGACAACAGGCCCCAATCATTAAGGCCTACTCAAGTTTTTGTAAAATCACTGCAAGGTTTTCAAGCCTTACCTGATGATTTGACTAGGAAGATTAAGGATCTGGTAAAGAATTTTGATGACTGGAGTGGCACGTCTTTACCAGATTTATAGGGACTGCCTTGTTTTGCCTATGTAAGGGTTTGAGGGGTAAATAGAAATGACATCCACCAATCCACCCACTGTTTTGAAACTATAACTTGGTGGATTGGTGTGCATCATGGTATGATAGAGGTTCATTGCATTTAAGGGTCTTTTAAAGCAAGAAAATTGGCATTGAATTGATGCCCTAAGGCTGACAAGGGCAATTTTCTTCTGAATTTGTGGTTGTTAAGTCAGGGTTTATGAATTTGATGGTATCTTGGTAGAGTCATGGTGGCACTGTTTGATGGTCCAATCTCTACTTCGAAACAAAAATATCTCTAACAACTCTAAGAGCTATAATGGGATGGCATTAAAGGAACCTTCATATGAAGGATCTTCTAATGAAGGACCTTTGAATTAAGGTCTTCATTTGAAGGTCCTTCATGCCAAGGTTCCTTTTATAAAGCATTTTGGACATGAAATATTTAAAATAAAAAATACCTTCATTTGAAAGTCTTGACATGGCATCATTTTTGAATGAAGGTTCTTCATTCAAAGGTCATGATGACATCACCTTCAAATGAAGGTTCTTCATTAACTGGTATTTTGTAATTTTGAATGTGTGATAATAATTTAGGGTTGAAAATAAATCCATTTGAGCCTTTTATAAATGAAAGGACATTTGATGCAATCATATGCCTTGTCAAACTTTTAACTTAATAGTAAGGGCATCATGAGTAGTTTGTTGGGCCCATTCAACAATCTCCGATGCAAGGATTGAATTGTCTAGAATGTATCTACTATCAAGAAAGCCAATTTGTTTACCTCTATGACTATATCTCAAGCAATAGGTTTAATTGTGATGGCAATGATATTAACAAGGATTTTGTAATCTAGGTGTTGAGAAGCATAATTGGCCACCATCCTATGAAAGATTCTTCATTCTCACTTTTAGGTGTTAAAATTTAACAATACGTAGATTGATGAAAGAGCCCAAAGAGCCTTTCCTCATGTTATCCAAGTACACATACCAGCGGTCTTCTCTTATACGGTTGGACATGATTTCAAGAACTTATCTAGGAATTATTCATTTAACCTAAGGTTTTCTCATAATGCCATCATTGGAAAAGTATGATCAAATTCTTCTATTATGAAGAATTGGTCTATGTGCCTCTAGTAATCACTATAAAAATGTGAAAGACTAAGCTATTTTATTTTTTCTGTCTTATCTTATACCATTTTATGAGAATGGGGGACTAATGTACGAGAAGATATTTGGAAACTAGGCATAAAAATTACAGGTTAAAGAGAATGGGGCTTCCAAACTTACAATACTCATTGTCCCTTGGTCGTCAATTTTCCCTGAGTGCCCTCAACCTCATCCTCGGTGCTAGTATTGACCTTTTTTTAGCTCCAAACTCTTCGTCGGCGTTGGTATTGACCTTGTTTTCACCCCTCCAAACTCTTCCTCAGTGCCAGTATTGACCTTTCACTTGTCCAATTTGATGAGCTACAACCTAATTTAGTTAGGTTTTAGAGTATGTTAATTAAATTTAAAATTATGGCGCCATTGAGAGTAGTGAATATAAAGCAAGCAAAGCCTATTATGGCACCATTTAGAGTAGTGAATATAAATTAAGCCAAGCCTATTATAGTCATGAGAGAAATAATAAAACTCCTAGGGTACTTTGTGAAACCATTTTCCTTGGTTAAAGGGAGGCCATAAAATATACCTTTGGATTTTTTCAATCTTCAAATATGAGGATTTGCAAGTTTCTTAGCAACATGAGTAATGGAATCATGTGCAACAAGAATTTTTGAACACACATGGAATCTCCTTGCCAAAGAAAGGGGCTTCATAATTTAATATGATAATTTTTCTCAGCTCTAGAAATGATATGTTTCCTTAAAGAGGAAGGAGAAACCTAAAAGGTAAAAGAGATGCTTAGGAATCTCAACACTTCCTTATGATCAACCCCCTTCTATCCATAGGAATTGAACCAATTGGGCTTGGCTAAGAATGATTTCATATAACATTGGGTTTTATGCCACTATATATTTGACCTTAAAGCTTTCCAGAAAATATCTAGGCATTGAATATCCTAAATAATGTCACGTTTGTCCTCCAAGAGAGTGAGAAAGGAGTCATTAGAAAAATGACCATTGAATAGTTGGGCTAGTGATGGAAACATTGATAGTGAGATGGGTGGTCATAGAGGTGGCCTACAAGCTATATTTGGAAAAAAAGAAGGATAGAAGCCATTGATTGGAGTAGTGAATATTGAAATTGGTGTTTCCTTGTCCAACAAAGGGTCACTATGAGAAATGGTGTTGGATTTGGCATTGGCATTTACTCTTTTCTTTTAACAAAAATGGTGATAGGCTAGATGTGTCTAATACTAGAAATATTCTCCCCTTCCTCCCATGAAAACTTTTATGGGAGAAGGAATACATGATACTTTGAATTGTAATGAAGAGTCAATGCAAAATAAACTACTCCCTCTACTATCATTCATGTTTTTGGGTTTATTCTTTCATTCTTCATGCTTGGAAAATTGCTCATTTGGAAATGGATTAAACAAGTGGAAAAACTTGGGCATGCATATGAGCTTATGAATTGGAACCTAAAGGCTATGTCGTCAAAGGAAGATTTCCCATTTCTAACACTTTATTGTTGAGGTGAGTTTAATAATACTATGGCTCGTTGCACCATAGAATTTGTTAGAGGTTTCCTTATATGACATCTCTATATGATCCTTGCTTAATTAGTTGTTGGATTTTATATTTTCCTTTTTCTATTAATGACCTATTATATGATTGCATAGATGATATTTTTAATGTCATTGGGCCATATCAGTCTATATGAAGTTGCTTTACTTCTTAAAGTATTATCAATAACCTTAATAATGAAAATAATGAAATTGTCATTTAATGGGTGCTTGGGGAAGGGTATTGAGTGTTACCCTAGAGATAATTGTTGGTGTCTATGTATCATATTGCTTTGGCTCAAGAGGGGTATTGTTATCCCTTGTGATTATGTTTAAGGAAGTCTTCAAATGGATGCTATTTCCTTCAACCAAATTGATGTCATTAAATAGTCTTGTTATGAACCCCTTGCAGGTTGCTTGGATAATGTTAGTATTGGTAATATGATGGTCCTTCTAATTATTATTCCCAAGCTTCCATAAATATGCATTTACTTAAAAATAATGATATAGTCACTTCAATCAAGTCACTTATGATTGGGAGGTTTCTCCATGGTATGATCGTATGAATAGGTTAGTTTTGCATGATAGTGAATAAGCCTCAAATTTTTGCGAAGCCTATTCTCTTAGGTGAATGCTTGTGTTTTCTTCCTACTAAGTTCCAAATGTATAAAATTTCTTAGTTTAATATTTTTTGCAAGGGTTTAGATACTACAAGGGATATATGATGCCACACTAAA
Organism: Sequoiadendron giganteum; assembly: GCA_007115665.2. Lineage (NCBI taxonomy): Eukaryota > Viridiplantae > Streptophyta > Pinopsida > Cupressales > Cupressaceae > Sequoiadendron > Sequoiadendron giganteum. The sequence goes on along the minus strand of CM021108.1, from coordinate 416,000,162 downwards.
CTCACATCCCCTAAGGAGGTGAGAAATAATGCCATGCTATGACATTTTTTAAGAGGGTAGAATTGCTCCCTAATTTGAGTCCCTATGTTGCTCTGGTCAAGTCCTTTCAAAATAATTTGCTGCTTCATAAAAGGATAAAAAGGTTATGTGGGCTGTGTTAGATTTCTTCTTTCAAAGGAAACCATCAGAGCTACTACTAGGTTGAATATTGAAGGTAGGAAGGTCATTAATAGGGAAAAATGATGGACACGGAAACCATCAACCAAATTTTGAAAAGGGGAGAACTCATCGAATTATAGAATGGTTTTGAATGATGAGTTTAGTAGAGTGCCAATTAAGTACTTCAGTGTTGAAGGTAGTTTTAAATGTGTTTTTCATTACCATTTCTCGCATGACCATCTTAAACATAATAAGATTGCTTTTTTTCCTTATTTTGTCCTAAGTTATCTTAAGTGTTTAGATAAGGAGGTCTTAATGGATAAATCTGTGATGCCTCTACATGAGGGGTTAATTTTTAGACTCCATAAGTCCACCTTGCTATGTTCTCTTAGAATTCTATTAGCTCTCTTATTTCAAAGTCTAATCTATTCCCTACCCCTATTCTTATCAAAACTAAAGGTGGGAATCTTAGTGATTTGCATGATCCCTCTCCTCCTAAGGGTAAGATAAAACCTATCAAACATTCCTCATTCCTTTTCAAGAAAAAAATTACATTTGATGATGTGCCTAGTAAAGTGGTGGAGGGAAATCTTGAGCTTGGTAAAGTTGTGGTTGATTATGATGACTTAGGTTGCCCTAATCTTTTTTCCATTGGTTCTCTATTGAAATTTTCCTCTCATATACATGTGGACATTCCTAGTGATTTTGACATCTCCAAGACTAAGAGTAAAAACCCTAAATTTTAGTCCTCACTTGTGGGCAACAACGACTAAGGTTCTTATTGTTGCTACTGTTAATAATAAGATATCTATAGGAAAACCTTGTAAGAAGATCTAATAGGTTGGTGGCCATAATTTCTACTACCCCTAGCACTACACCCAATGTAGAATTAGTTGTTTCTAATTAACAACAAAGCCTTTGTTGATCACAAGGACAATGACTACATCAATAGTGGGAACAAAGAGTTCAAACACTCTCAAGACTTCATGTAAGAGGAATATTTTTCTCTTTCCAATGATTTTGGTGTCAACCTTTTTTGGAAATGAATGTTCTTTATGACACTAAGTCTTCTAACATAGGGGATGATTGAGAGGCTGAAAATGATGTGAATTTAGTTCCTAGAAATGATATGGTGGCCATGGATGATGTCAAGGGTAAAGGAATTTAGGTGGACAATAAGTTTGATCTTGTGCATTTATGTTCTCATTGTGGCCATAACACCAATTCTATTAATTATTTGGAGAAAATTCTAGAAAATTTGGAGGAAAGAGTCAATAATGTGCTTAATTTTAGTAATAAGGTGATCCATAGGTTACTTCTATGCTTCTACTCAAGAACGTTGTGTGGGAGTTCTAGAAATGAAGGTTGAAGGGTAATCTTGATAGTCTTGTTTTAAAGAAGGATAGAAAGAAATACCCTAAGGATGATATTTTTTCTTTCCTTTTTGAAGATTGGGGATATGTGACTCCCCAAAAGACATGCTACAACTTGTAGTTTTTTCTTGTTGTTTGTTAGTTATTTATGTGCTATTTTTCTTTGTTCTTCTATTAATTATTTATAGTTAGTTATTTTTTGGTTTTTCTTTTCATATCCTTTGGGCTTGCTATGTAATAGGGTTCGGACCTTGGTTTCCTAATTTATATATAAAAAATAACCAAGTCGATTCATCTTTTGCAATTATTGTGATAAAGTGAGAATTTGGAATAGTTTAATAAGACACCTCACTATTTATTGCTAAATATATTGTATTTTCTTAAGATATCTTAGAAATAATTTATCCATGCGTAACACAATAGTTTACAAATATGGACAGTGATTCCTAGGTTAACTTATATTTTCACTTGGAATTAGAAGTAGACCTTTAAGAATTAAATTTGGAATCTAATAGACTATTTCAAGGCTTCATTAACCACATCGAAGATAAGTATATTCCTTTTAAACTACCTTATAAGTATAAACCCTTGCAACCTACATTAACTCGCCATGACTTGGCATTACTCGGAACTTCTTTATGCTCCATGCTGATATGCCCATACTACCCCAGGTAACTCGGCTTCAAAATTAGAACCTTGTTGTCCCAACTCACCTTAAGATTCAAAAAAGAAAAAAGCAAAGAAAAATACGCCTTGAAACTGATAAATCTCGGTGTATATTATATAGATTATATATAAGGTATATAAGCTAGTTAAATCATTATAATATTGTTAAATCATTAATTATATTACAAATGAACACTGCTTTCAAATTCTTCGTTCTCTGAAGCATTGGTTCTTGCATTTTTTCTTGACATAAGCAACATCCAATCGTTGATTGTGGGATTGACATCCTTAATGTTTGTTAGAATTTGATGAAATATTTGTTGTTCTTCATTTTGTCCATCTTGTCGAAAAACACAACTTAATGTAATGACCATTTTGAATTCTTCCCATAGTAGGTTTTCTCACCTTTTGCTTTCATATGGAGCCATGTCATTTACTAGAGGTAATTGTGCCAAGTCTCCAACTAAAATCATGTAGATATGCCTAAATATAAAATATTTAATTAAATTGATAAGTATGAATTTGTATAGAAGGAACTATAATAGAATTAAATAAAAAATATTGTAATGTAAAGTTATCAAAGTTAGTAATTTCGATCTAGAACTCACCTCCAAAACTTTGGTTACTATTTTTTGGGAATGCTCGTCGAAGCCTGGGATCTATGTTTTCAAGCAACCTCTCCCCAAAGAAACTCATTTCATCTATCAATATGTATCTGACATGTGATATTTCTTCTTGGAAATTTGTAAGTCTTGTCCCTTCTAGTTCATTGAAATCTCTTATTGGAATTCTTCACTTTGAATGAATGGTTGAAGCACAAATGTTGAATGTTGCAACTCCAGTAGGTGTGAATAGAAGTAGAGGAGATTGTTTGGGAGAAGAATTTTTTTCTAGTGCTAGGTTATGTGTTAGGTTATATAAGGTTAGGTTATATAGTGTTTGAGCCTAGCCTCAAACACTACAATTAGGGTCGGGTTAGGTTATGTGTTTTCTTTAGGGTTAGGTTTGGGATTAGGTTTATGGTTATGGTTAGATTTTAGGGTAATCTCTAAATTTAAGTTTAAGTTGTTGTTGATTATTTTCCCACAAAAGGAAATTAGATCCATTTTTTCTCATGTTCATTATAGCCAACTATGGCTTAATCTTAAATTTATACCTTTTATTGAAACCTAACATCATATCCCTAATCTAACCATAACCCTAACCTTAATCATAAGATTGACTCATACCCTGACCTTAACCCTAGCCCTGACAATAAACCTAATCCTAACCCTTACTTGGAAACTAAACCATCATTTTCTCATTAATGTAACCCTGACCATAACTTTAACCCTAACACTATTTGTCAAAACCATAATCTTAACAATAACCCAAATCCTTTTTATAACTACCCTAAACATAAACATAACTCTAACCCTAAACCCTAAACCATGATCCTAATTCTAATCTAACCCTAACACTAACCTTAACTTACACCCTAACCTTAACCCTAATTGTAACCCTAAACTAAATTCAAATGCTACACCCTAAAATAAATTAAAATGCTACACCCTAAACTATAATCCAAATCTTAAACCTAGACCTAACCCTAATCATAACCTAACCCTTTTTCTCGAAACCTTAACCTTGACCCTAACCCTCACCTTTATCATATCTTTATAACCCTAACCACAACCAAAACTCTAACCCCAACCCTAACCCTAATTACCTAACCCTAAATATTTTTTCTTTTATTAATTAGTTGCATTCACTCTAATAACCCTAAACCTATCCCTAAACCTAACCCTAGCCCTATCCCTGGCTCTAATCCTAACCCCAACTCTAAGCCAAATATAAAAACAACCCTTAATCATAACAATAACCCTAAAACTTAATTCTAAATATAACCCTAATATTATAATCCCTAATTGTAATCCTAAACCCTAACCCTATTTTCATATCTAATCCCAACCATAACCAAAACTCTAAATCTAACCCTAACCATAAAACATAAACCATAATCTAACCCTAATCCTAACATAATTTTTCCTAACCCTAACCCTAACACTAACCCGAACACTAAATCCTAACCCTAATTAAGTACCCAATCATAACCCTAAATTGTAACATGATCCTTTGAATTGGATACTGCATAAAAATTTATGTGTTACAATCATTGCTTCCATTTTTGTCATTTTTACATTGGGTCGATGCATATATTTTTAAAATCAACAAAATCTTTTAATGTCTTTCCAAAATTAATATTATTAATTGTAATATCAAACTTATAAACATGTATGCAAAATAAGAACATAAATAAGAAATATATGGTAATAGTTTCTTCAAAAAACAAAGTGATGTGGACTACAAGGAATATAAGATATCCACAAAAGAGATCTACATTGAAAATATTGTAGGGAAATTCAAGAAAATACAATTGGTAGATGCAAAGCCAAATAAATGTGAAATTGTGTACTATAATGATTTTATAATATACAAATAATGGATTTGTTGAAAATGTTTTAGAAACTTTCAAACAAATGCAATTGGTAGATGCAAAGAAAAATTCCACAACCTTCACCAAAATCCTTATTGGTTTCCTTAATATGGGAGATTTGGAACAAGGTATAGACATCCATCAAAGCATAATATGAAGATGATTTTTTTCAAATGTTGTGGTTGTAGATGCCCTTTTAAAATTTATACAGAATGTGGAAGGATAGAAAAAGCTTGTGAACTATTTGACAAAATGTCTCAAAGAATTGTAATCTCTCAATTTATTTTAGTGTCTATTTTGTTATACCCCATGTCCCAAATTGGGTATAACACAATAGACACTAAAAAAAATTGATAGATTGTTATGAGGGCAGTGATGAGACTTTTCTAATTAGAGTGTATTCCATGAGATTACAATTATTTGAGGCATTGTGTCAAATAGTTCATGAGCTTTGTCTATCCTCCGACATTTTTCATAGATTTCAAAAGGGCATCTACAACCACAAGATTTGAGAAAATTAATCTTCATATTATGTTTTCCTTATGATTGGTTGACTCTTATACTATATCTGAGTGTTGTTTGTGTTTTGACAAGAGTAGATTAATATTTTTTTAATTTTTTATATGAAGATAAAAATTACATGCACATAGAATGAACCATAGTTTAGTTACAACACTTGGTCTCTTCAAAATAATCAAAGAAGATTAGGGAGAGAAAGGAATGCACACCAAACTACAAAATATGGGTAGTTGTGGCTTTGATATTTTTCTTTATATACTCTACTTGTTTCCTATAGGGATAAATATTTAATCACTATACAAATGAAAGATGGTTGATTATCTACTGAATATTTTTTTTTGTGTTTTGAAATGGAAGATATCTATGTTGGAAAAAAAGGATAGACAACTAAGAGGGGGGGTGAATCAGTTGTTACAAAATTTAAACTTATTTAACCTTATTAACCTTTAATCTCATATCTAATAATTAACAGTGAAAGCATGAATCAACAACACATCAAAAACACACATAACACCAAGATTTTTGTGTACAAACCCTGTTAGGGGAAAAACCATGGTGGAGGTTAATCCACAATTTATACCTTGTTAAAAGTATAAAAGAAATGAATAAGGAATGCACATGCATTCAAGAACATTGCCTAGAGCTCATGACTACTCAAAGGGAAGGCTCACTGCCTTACATAATGTAATCAAATTAAATCCATCTGATGAGGTTGAATTGAGAAATTAGCTTCTTCAAAAGCTTGATGACAGTTTCAGTTAGGCACGTAAATACTTCTTCATACTTTGCCTAAACTTCTTCACACTCTGCTCTGCATTCAAATGATCTAGTATTTATTCACACATATCTCGCATACACTTCACATACATTATCTCTAAATGAATAAAACAATCGCTCTTATATATCCACTTCATGAATTTACATTAACAACTTGTTGGCCAAAAATAAATAATAGATGAATACAAACTATCGGCTCAATTCATGAACAAATCTCAATGCGCACCAACCTAAATCGGTCACAACATAATGAAGACCTAAAGCAACATCCTCGAATATGCCAAGCATTCAAAAATTAATCCACAAGGATCTACAACACGCTACCACCATCATGTCCACCAAGAACATGGAAAGGAAAAATATTTGATCACGAGCACACTGATCAATGTGGACGTACCACAATGATAGAGTATGAGATCAAGAAACATCAATGAACATCTCAAGAGCATACACAACAATTCAATTCACTAGAATTACACTCTCTTCTTTCAAAAACACCAACTATAGCAACAAAATAACTGTAGGAACACAAAAACTCATAACTCGCTCCAATCTTAATGCACACCTCTGAAACTTCCAAAGGATATACCAGATACACTCTGCAACAAACCCTTTAATACACGACTTCTAAATACCAACGTACAAAAATTTTCACCACTCTGATCTTCACAAATTCATAGACTATCTGCAACATATTTATTCTAATTTTCTCAATATCCTCGACATATACAACCTTTAAGACATTAATGCTAATAGCGTTGACATCAATGACAACCAAAACATCCAACAATCTACATCTCTATAAAAATTGGTATATGCTAATAGTCAACTTATTATCTTATTTATAGCATTTCCTTAGCTTTTTATACTAAAAATTTCAAGGTAGAGGGTAACATGATTCTTTGAATTGGATACTACATAAAAATTTATGTGTTATAGTCGTTACTTCCATTGTTTGCATTTTCACATTAGGATGCATATTTTTTACAATCAACGGTCTTTTAATGTCTTGCCAGAATTAATATTATTAATAATTTCAAACTTTTATAAACATGTATGGAAAATAAGTACATAAATAAGAAATATATTGTAATGGTTTCTTCAAGAAAGGATAAAAAAATCATGTGGACCATACAAGGATTGTGGTGGGACTTAAAATTTACTACCTGTGTGGTATTAACGAGGGAGATCAATGATAATCCTTCCTCACGGATCTCGCACGATCAAATTAAAGGCCCCTGAGGGTACTGCGAGGTCTGTGAAGAGGTGAAACGTGGCCTGGTTCTTGAAGTGATAGGGCTAGGTGGGACCCGTTGTCCAGTTGCAACCTCTTTTTTTCTTGGGTTATGATTGGGCACGGTTCTCCCAGGGCACTGATGTGGATTTTCAAAAAATTGTTGACTCAATCTGAGTCGTCCGACTTGCCATGTTCAATCCGCTTTAATGGTTCGATTTTTCTTGGGTTCCTGTTCATCCGTATTGGGAGTTCTTGCTCTCTGCAAGTTGTTCTCATTAATGGCAAGGGTTTTTTCAATGGATCCTTGCCTGATTTTCCTGCGTGCAAACACTGTTCTCCTAATAAATGCAATGATGGGTTTTATGCCATGCCTTCGCAAGCCAGGAATAGTTTGTGGTGGCTACGTCAGCCACTAAAATGCTCAAATGCTCGTGCTACATTCGAGCAATTAATATTCTCGCACCAATTAACTCTATAAATGCTCATTGTGTTAACTGGTATTATCATCACATTTTGATTTGTCTTGTTTGTAGGTGGTTGGGTCTCTCTTGTATTTTGTGAGGTGTTATTTGCAATGGACCATTCTGTTGTGCGCAGAAGGACCAGACTCGGGGTGAGAAATTTGCAGCCTGACAGGGTACAAACTGTCCTTAGCAAGCCCAAGGTTGTCCATGATGCTAATTTTAAAGGGACGAGGAGCTCCAAGTCCCCACTAGTGTTGTCTTCTGGTTCTGATGGTGATGGGTCTAAAATTGACTCGGACTACTAACGTTACTTGGCATCCATGATCGAGCTGTTGGGGGTCAATGAAGAGCCCATCGCAGTTGCCCCAATAACTGTGATGGCGTTGTGCCATGCTACCAGATCATGTGTTAAAGTGGATAAAAGGAAGCTGGTCTCACTTCTTCCTGAAGCGAGGACCAGGAGCGTTCACCTCTACCAGGGCCGTGTGTCCTGCAAGTAGTTGCAGTTGCTAGGTGTGTTACTTTTAGGTGGTGTGTTGATGTGGACGTACGCGTGCCTGCCACGCTCTTTTGTCTTTAGCTCCGGTTGGTTACAATGGTATAATTGTTTTGATTCCTCGAACTAATTATGGTTTTTTCTAATGATGAGGAATGTCAATTTGAATTTCATTCTAAATGAAATTAAATTTTGGAATGAACAATGTAGCCTATTGCTTTGTTGCTCTCTTGTCCTATAAAGGAGATTTGATGGCTCATTGTTAAGGGTTGTTGTTTTTTTTGGGTCCGAAGGCTTAGAATAGGTACAATTAGTGGTAATGCAGGATTTTGAAGGTATTATGTATGAAATCATGTTGGGTTGGGAATAGTATGAAATAAGTATACTATACTTTTGTAATTACTGATATCGAAAGAAATCTAAAAAAATTAAGACATTTTGCTCTCCTGTGTATGGGTCATGGATTATGAATGGATTTATCAAGGGTTTGTTCATTTAGTTTCAATGGTGTAGTTGAAAGTGTAAATTGTTCTCTTGCTTTGAATTAATGAGTTAATCAAATGCTTGAACACAAATTGCATGTTTATGGTTATATGCTCAAGATTCACAAAGGAGTATTGTTTTAATATACTGACAAATCTCATGGTAGCAAATCACTATGGTGATAAGTTCAATTTCATCTGAATTACATTTTATATGACTCCCACCCAATGGATGAGGCACTAGATAGTATTGGTAAATTCCTTTTAGGTATAGGACTATGACTCTAAGCACGGTGATTCAATACCCGAACATTTTAACAAATATCAACTGCTATCTCTTTTTGGGATATAGATCTTATGATAATTTTTAGTCTCCTTGCTTTGGGCTGTTATTATTCTTTGGTTTTTCCACAACCAGGGTAATGACTGTCTGTTAGTGTTAGTGGGGACTGCATCTATAAGAAGAAGTGTTCTTACCAATCATGAAACATTCTTATGAACACACTTGGGTTTACCCACCTTGGTTTCACAAAGCCAAAAGTGTAGGAGATGTTAGTCTTTGACTGACTCTTGTTAGTTGGCCACTAGCCTTTGCAGTTCTTTATAATGGAGGTTGGCTACCTCTTACAGAATTGCAAATCCTATGTGGGAAAAAACACCAACAGATTGTAAGATATACACAAAATGGATCTACATTGAAAATTCGGTAGGACAATTCAAGCAAATACAATTGGTAGATGCAAAACCAAATAAATGTGAAATTGTGGACTATAATGATTGTAGAATATACATAATGGATTTTTTTAAAGGTTTTAGAAAATTTCAATCAAATGCAATTGGTAGATGCATAGACAAATTTCACAACCTTCACCAAAATCCTTGTTGATTTCCTTAATATGGGAGATTTGGAACAAGGTATAGACATCCATCAAAGCATAATATGAAAATGAATTTTCTCAAATGTTGTGGTTGTGGACTCCATTTTCAAATCTATGTAAAATGTGGGAGGATAGACAAATCTTGTGAACTATTTGACAAAATATCTCAAAGAATTGTAATCTCATGGAATACACTCTAATTAGAAAAGTTGCATCACTACCCTCATAACAATCTCTCAATTTGTTTTAGTTTCTATTGTGTTACTCAATTTGAAACTTAATTGTGATACATTAAGTTCATTGTCAAAGTGTCATTTGTGTGTCAAGTTTGTCAAAATCCAAAATGATCAATTATTAATAAAATCATGGATCATGTAATATTGGAATGGGTGACCTCCTAGGAAGGCCTAGTGCTTCATCACTTTGAGAACCATTTAGATGCAATGAGTGCTAATTGGACCATTCATTATCATGAGAGATGGGTTCTTGTGAAACACTATTCATTAAACATGGGTCAATGAGTTTGACTTGTAAAACTACATAATTGAATCCTAATAACAATATCAAAATTTGACACAATGTGAAAAATACTTTCTACTTGTCAATAGATCATGTTGTCAAAATCTAGAATTTCAAATTATGAATTCTTTGTAATTACTCAATAGATCATGTTTTCAATTGAACCTGTTGGAATTTTTTTACTACAACCCACATGTGTTTCCTAGAAGCTCCTATGAACTCGCCACATTCAATAATAAAAGACTAGGAACAGTATGGCCAACTTAACGAGAATAGCAATAAGGCTAGTTCTCCTACACTTCGGACACTGTAAAATCCAGGAGGGTATTCCCTAACATGTGCTCTTAACATACAACATTTAAACAATTTATTTAATTTGCACACAGGTAAGCAACAGATAGATTCCCAATTAATGTTAAAGGATCAAATCCTTCAAGAAATTGGCTATTCCTTAAAAAAGACTCATGTCCATTTAACAGAGAATCGAAAACTTCACATAAGGTAAATTGAAAGGAAATGTTTGAGTAAAATATCTTGATACCATAACACAAAACATACGAGAATAAAACGTAATCAAAATTCTAGTGCCATATCCCAGCGCAAGGAGTCAAAAGAGAAAACTAAACTACAGGGTAAATTTCATTTTCAACACTTATGATCTATTATGAATTGAATTACAACCCATATATCTATACCTGAGTTTATTACTCCTTTATGAATCCTATTTGTTATATTGCATGAATTTACTGGTTAACTGAAGCATTTAATCGATCCTTTGAACCAGAGTTGTAGTTAAACATAATTCACAGTAAAGAACAAATGAAAATCATGTAAAATCATCTTTGATCGATATTTCATTAATAATCCATGTAACATAACACAATAGGAGACAAAATAAACTCCAAATATTCATGAGTTTGATACAAACATGCTCAAAAACCCCATCATTAACAAAGTTCTCCAATCTGACTCAAAAAATTTTAAAACATGGACTTACAATTCATACTCTCTATATTAGTAGACTCTTATTTCTCATATTTTGGATATTTCAACCAACCACTCTCTCAGCCCAGAATTCCCTTCTATAAAACAAGGGAGCCAACAAGCTTCAGGTTGGAGAGTACACATGTCCATTTTTAATTGGATAGCTAACTCCTGATTCAGTTACAATTATATTATGCGAGTGGAGTTATTAAGACAAAGATCATCATTAGTTGATAAGGAAGAAAGAAAACATCACTCCAAAGGTCGCTCCCCATACATCGAAGGCATGCTTAGCTGTTATAGTATTAACTCCACCTCAGCACCCTGTACTTGGAGTCAAAAGGAGAATGCAATTTTAGAATATAATATCTAAGGCTAGACCTGTATTATACATGACCAAGTTGCAATTCTCGACTATAACACTCATAATTCCAATTCATCAGTGAACACCTTTTTCCATAATTCAAACTCCTCCTTGGAAGGCCACTGGAAAGCCACAACCTGATCAACCTTGTTTCAATAGGGAGCATACTTTACCATTATCGATGTGGCCTTTTTATCAAAGTTCTCTAAGAAACTTATAACAAAAGACAACTTTTCCAATGTATTCTCTAGCATGCGGATATTAGCATTTTTGCATATCTCATGTGTTTGAGACATCATTATATTATTCATTTGCTCCTTCCAAACCTATAGGGGTTTGACTTCATCCTAACTATGTAAAATATGAGGCAATGGGGTCAGGTCCTTTCCATCATACACATCTTTCAGCAATTTAATCTTGGATTCCATTGGGGCGGCAAATCCCTAAAACTTATGCTCAAAAATTCCCTCGACCAATTGATATATTGCAATAATAGTAGGATATTTATCACCATGTTGTTTTTCCCCTACTTCCATGAATCTCATTCTCCATTCTAGGGCTCCATTTGTTTAGCAATGAGATGGCCAATTCTTTATCCCTTGGAAACATTTTTAGTGCTTGCAACATTAGGACATAATTTGCATGAACATTGTTTAGCTTACTCTGGACCATTCTGTTTAAATGTTTCAAAATAGTGTCCACTATCATTGCATTGTTTCTCCCTACTACATCCCAAATTTGCTTTACCATCTCCTTATATTCTTCAATCTGATGAATCTGTTTCTCCCTAGAAAGTCCTCCTCTAGGGCTAGTAGCCCTCTCAATAGCGATAGGCACTTGTCCCATATTATATGGAACAATAGCCAAAGACTGTGCTTGTGCAGGAGGTTGAGACTGCTCTACTAGTGGGTCGGGAATAGTGTGGCTAGAACTGGCTTGCTTTTGAGATCTCATGGTATCTATTTGTTGCCTCAATAAAGCCAATTCAGTTTCTAACTTTGCTACCTTTTGTTGACTCTTATTATATTCAATAATAATGTCATTATATTGGCCTCTTAGAGTATCCCACTCCTTGGTCAAATCTTCAACAGTTGCTCTAGTGAATTTGGCAACATTCGCTACCATATCAGCGGCTTCCAATGCTAGGGTGTCAACAACTCTCCTCACAACCAAGTGACCACTGAAGTCAAAAGGTTCTACAACAATTGGCTTTTTAGAGCTAGTAGATAGGGACCAGATTGCCAATGCATCCCTTGAGTCCCAATGTAGCCTCATCTTCAGTAGCAAGAAGTCGCTTATTATCCCTTCTTATTGTGTCAAACACCACAGCATCAGCGATATCCCATTCAGGGAGTAGCAATACTCCACTTTTTTGTACCAATTCTTGGCCTTGCTCTGGTGTTATTGCTTTGAATTTTTCTCTCATTTGTTCCCTGACCTTAGCTTGAATTACCTTCTTTGGGAGCTCTGGATGTAGACTTCTCTCATGTTCCACCTTCTCAGCATATAATATAGTATGTGCTCTCCACACAAAATTTTTAAAAGCACTGATTTGAATAAAAGAGTCATTCATCATGAACTCTCTGTAGCCTTCTATTCTCAAGTCATCATTGCTTGTTATTCCTTTGATTTTATATTTTCCTAACCTCAAAGAAACTGTATGCTATTGATAATTTTGAGAGCTTGGTTGGGGTTTTGAAAGATGAAAGGGTTGTGGAAGAATGGGGAAAATCACAAACCATCAAGGAGTACTCCGAGGTAAAGGAAGAGGAGAGGTCTACTTATCAGCCCCAAAAGAAGATAAGAGTTTTTTCTAGAAGAAAGAGAAGTAGGGCTGAAGATGTTACTAAAAATATTGCACCATCTTCTTCAAGGCAGTCAGTACCAAATGTTGTTGATTTGGATTCTCCTCCAAGTTTTTTAGAACAAGCTTACCCACCATCACCAAAGAGGTAGAGGGTTGAAAGGGTAAAGATTGTTGATTGTGATGGTGATGAGGATGATGAAATTATTGTCACTCTGAATGAAATGCATCCTGAGATGCCATTGGACCCAGTTGACATTGCAACAGGTTCAGGTATTGCCTTGCTAAACTCATATTTAGCATTAGGTATGGGATTGAAACCAAGTATTTTCTCCTGCTTACTTTTTACCATTTTAGAGTAGGTAATGTATAGTTCCTTTCTATCATCTTGTAATTCCAAATCAAAAATATTCCTGATGATGTCCTCAGGGAAGTAGAAGTTGTGGACAAAATCTCATGTCTGATGTTTTCCTTTCATTTCAGAGATAAAACCCTCGAGATCATGATTCCTAGCGTGCATAGTCCTTAGCCTATAAGGCCCAAGTAATTGATGCAACTCCTTCCATCCTCCTTTCACCATAACAAAATCAGCAAATGATGTATATTTAGGGAAGAAAGAACCTTTCTTCTGTTCAGCTGGCAAGTGTAGTTCCTGAGTGCCCCCTAATTGCCTCATGATTTCCAAATATCCAATTCTAAGGGGCACCTCCCTTGGAAGAACCTTTGGATTGACATTAGTGCCAAAAACCCTGAAAACTGTGGTATTACAATAGGGGATAATGTCTCCCCAATTGTGCATTATGTTCAATTCAAGCCTTCTCTCCATCAGCCTCAAGAAGTCATGAATTTCTTTTAGGATCCTTGGGGGGTCACGAACCAGAGCCTCCCTTAATTTAGATCTAAAGACATTATGGAAAGTTACATAATCAAACTTATGATCATACGTGTCAAGAATCCTAGTCCAATATTGGATAGGCATTTCAATGTTTCCTTCCTTCTTCTTTAATTCCATATCTTTTTCAAACACAGCCTGACCCCTATACAGAAACATGTGGATTAACAAGGAATACCATCTGAATCCAACCCAATTCTTCCCCTCCTTTATGGCTACTAGACCCGTGTGCATCTTCTCTGCCAAATAAGTGGCAAAATCATATATTAAATTAAAACTTAGGTGCTGGAGATTTACTGCCATATACATAATATTGGTAGGAAAGGTTTTCTTTAAGCTGACTCCCAGAACTTGACATAAAGCATAGATAGTCTTCTTAAAATAACTGGCGAAATAGTCCATAGGAAAAGGTCAGGCTCATTCCTGCCAATTACTACCTTCTTCTGATTTTTTCCTCTTCCTAAGACTGCCAAATGAGGTATTAATAAGGATGTTCTAAAAAAACCCCTAGTATTTCTATATTCTTGTCTGAAAACCTCCAATTCAATAGAAACCATATCCCGACTCCATTCGTGCAATTTGAAAATCTCTACAATTTCTTCTCTGGTTATCTTAATCATCTGCACACCAGCATGTGTTCTGACAATTCAGGCCACAAGGTAATATCTAGCAGCAATGTCCTTTCAAAGATCTACATCCATATAAACATTAGGAACCACCAATTTACCTAGGTCTAACCTCCAGGGGTTACACAAAGGAACCGACAAATTCCTGTTCCCAAACCAATTGGAGAACAACTGCCACCCGGTGTATGGTAACTCGAAATCTTGAATTGCACATTGCTTGTCTGTCAATCCTTTCAAGATTTGAGGCCCATAGAATAAAACCTTTCCCTCCTACTTCTTGCTAGTAGAGGGTTGTAACAAATCAATAATATCTTGGGATAAAGACCTGGTAGTGGTTTCAAAACTAGAACTTTGTGCCTTGGGTGCCATTTATACTAGACTAATGATAATTCAAACTAGGGTTTGCTTATTTTCAGATACCAAATAATTACAATTTTCTCCTTTAGCCTTAACATAAAATTCTTCAATATTCAAAAAACCCTACCAATTATCTAGACAAGCTCTAAAAGCGAATTTATTCAATCAATTCTTCAAGAACGGAAATAGGAAACAATCATGAATTGCCCAGCAAGCAACCATAAAATATTCTAAATTTACAAGAAATGGCATACGTGCTACATACGGTTTCAATCATAGAACATCTAGTGCAGCAAAATTGAGAAATCGTAACCACATCTTGCTTTACTCAATACTGAGCAATTCTTCCTCAATGTAGAGATACAGAACTGAAATAGTAATTCACAAATTTTAGCATTTAATTATGCAGGCAGAGTCAAACTCGACCATTACTAATCACTCGCATGAGATAAAATGGCTATTGTACAATACCAGTTTATTTTTAAATATGAGTCATTGATTAATCGCAACGTTGGCCAAGAGAACAGCTCAGATTTAGTCAAAATAGTTTGAAAATGCCATGTTCTCCCTCCAGTCACCAAATGGACAGGATATTCACCTACCAAGCACCACATCAGCATGGAAATGGGCACCACCTTTGTTATTAGTGCACAACATCAGAGTCCACACGTCACCAAATCGCACACCTCGTAGCATTATTGAAACTACAGTTTTAATTATGCGAGGTCAGCGAGGAACGGCCACGATGCGTCGGTACGGAAACAGTTGTCGGCATCAGCCTTCATCATCGATCAGCGAGCAAAACTAGTCCCCACCATCAAATGTGACAGATGGTAGAATCTCACATGCCTCACACCATATTTGTGATGTTAGCAGAAACCTTGCGAGGTCTGCGAGAAACGGTCAAGATTGAAATCACTTCATCCGACAACAGTGCAATCTGCACACACAAAAAGGTTATTTGCCTAACTTTTTAATAGTTGTTTTATTTTGCAGGGAGTATTTTTAATGACCATTGATCTTCCTATGATTGATCCTAACCGCTCCCCACGATCTCATGATGACATCACTGCTGGTTGTTTGGTGATTGCGATATCACGGGTGAGCGCCACATGTCCCAAGCTTTCAATGCCAAAAAGGGATTAATAAAGCATTTAATATTTGTGTCAGACTTAAATACATTATAAAGTGGGTTATTAAAACAGCTGCGAGATGCACGTGCTCGAGATCGACGGTGATGTTATAATCTTGGTAAAAATTTGCTCAACGGTTATGTTTGGTGTTGTTGACTGTTGTGTTTTTAATGACCATCGATCTTTCTACGATTGATCCTGATCGCTCCTTGTGATCTCGTGATGACATCACCACTGGCTGTTTGGTGACTGCGATATCACGGGCGAGCGCCACGTGTCCCAAGCTACCGATGCTGAAAAGGGATTAATAAAGTGATTAATATTTGTGTCAAACTTAAATACATTATAAAGTGGGTTACTAAAACAACTACAAGATGCACGTGCTCAAGATCGATGGTGATTTTATAATCTTGGTAAAAAGTTGTTCGACGGTTATGTTTGGTGTTGCTGACTGTTGTGTTTTTAATGACCGTTGATCTTCCTACGATTGATCCTAACCGCTCCCCGCGATCTCGCAACGACATCACCGCTGATTGTTTGGTGATTGTGATATCACGAGCGAGCAACACGTCTCCCAAGATGCAGATGCCGAAAAGAGATTAATAAAGCGTTTAATATTTGTGTCGAACTTAAATACATTATAAAGTGGGTTACTAAAATAGCTACGAGATGCACGTGCTCGAGATCGACGGTGATGTTATAATCTTGGTAAAAAGTTGCTCCACGGTTATGTTTGGTGTTGTTGACTACTGTGAGTGAATACGATTGCCGATGGTAGGATCAATGGTTGCCCTCCATCACGCGATCCAAAAATACAAGATGTTTAGTGATCACGATACCACGGGCAGGCACTACATGTATTCCTTTGGCATTGCTTCTACGGTGGGCCCTCGATGCTGACATGGATATTTCATTAGCCCTTTTGAAGATGGTCGTTCGATGATCTGACAAAAATAAAAGATCGATGGCTAAAGTTTAAATTCTCATCAAATACGATCAGAGCCATTGGGGCAGCATGCAAATGAGTTTTAATGGTGGATGAGACGTCTACTACCTCAATTCAATTGACATAAAGTATCTGCTCTTTTTTTATCTTCATCACAAAAGCATTCAAGTATTTTCCAAGCAGTTCAAAGCCAGAGATAAAAAAATTTGATGATCACCATGAAGTTTGGTTCTCTGCAAGGCGAGAAATCCAGTGAGTTATTTTTTAAATTGCTAGGTTAATTTGACTAATTCTTTGTGAAGGGTTCTATTGTGCTAGTCAAGGGTTTTTGTTAATTATTGTCGTAGGGTTACTAGTTCATTTGAATTATTAAAATTGCACAATTGTGTTGTATTTTTGTGTTCTGGGTACCCCTAGTTTCTTCGAGGATTTGATTTTTTAAAAGAAGCCCTAGTTGTTTAAGATGGCACCACCGAATCAACACTCTAGCCATGTTGATTATTTGAAGAGGAATTTGTATGATGACTTTCTGGATCAACTCCTATTGTCAACAAATGACAAGAAGAGTGGTTTGGTTTTAATGAATGGAAAGACCCTAGGTGAAGGTCTACTGTACAAAAATTATAACATTGCGGATGCCAAGATTCCTATGACTGATCTTGAAATGTTTAGGCTATGGTATGGATAGCGAAACTTACCTCACCCCTTCTCTAATGCTTGGAGATATGACATGGGGAAACTAACAGTGTCAAATGTGTTCCCTGATGTTGACTTGCTCAGAGCAGTGGTAGCACAATATGATCCTGTGACAAGGGTCATAAGGGATAATGATGGTGGAATTCTGCTAAGCCTAAATGCAGATGAGATTCGGCAGATTTTTGATTTGACTGAGTATAGTCCTTTCTTAGTCCAAATAGATTTTGAGGAGATGAAGGAGGAGTACAAAAGGTTAAAGCCTCTTTTCAGATTGAAGTTGCTTCCTCTTCACCTAGCCAGGGCAGGTAATTCAATAATTCTTATCAGCCCAAATGACCAAGAGCCTTTCAGGCTGAGTTGTTTTGCCAGTCACTTCCTGGCAACATTTTATTCATTGTGCTAGATTTTAGGGTTCATCCCTAATATTGTGATGCCAGTTGCGTACATATTTATTGGAGCCCAGATTCAGCATCCCAACTTCTATGTGGTATATGACTTTGCATCATTCCTGACAGAGAAGATGCATGAGGGTTTGATGAAGCTGCATGTGGGAGATATCGGCACTCCCTTTTTCTGGTATTCCCTATTGATGCATATGTTCTTGTACAAGAATGTTGTTTTCTTCTCAGAAAAAATGGAGTTGAGGCAGGAGGTGAATGGAGAAAGGTTACCAGTACAGGTGTGGAGTGCAGATTTGTGTTACAACAGGGGAGGTGCCAGCTTTGTGCAGTTTGATAACTGTTTTGCCTCCAGAATCAGGGCTCAGTTGGTGGTAAATGTGCCAAGAGTCCCTAAAGATTTGCATGACTTCCTCTGACTGAAGGTGAGGAAGCCTAATTTAAAAGTGTGTCACAATTGGGGTGATATCATCTTGTACCCTGTAAGCACTGTCTTGAGGGTGTATGGTTTCCAAGGAACCCCTCATATCATCCCCTTTAATGTACCATCAAGGATGGGGTTTGTTGAAGTAATGTGGCAACTAGGTTGTATTCATGAGGACAACCTAACAAAGAAAGGAAAAGGGACTTTGTTCCCTGACTACACTGTTGTTTCTGATTTTGTCTATTCCAAGGGAGGATGGGTCCACTTCGGAAGGTTTTTTGATGACATCAATTTGAGGAATGGTCCTAGGAGACAGCGTGACCCTGAGGGATTCTTTGCATTGTTTAGACAATGAATTAAAGGTGGAAAATTTGCACATGAATTCAAATTTCCTGAGGACCTAATCAGAAATGAGTTTGATTTGAATAGGCAAGAGTTGAATAAAGAAAAATGGATTGCATATGAAAAGTTGCTGGCTATAATACATAAAATGGATCCAAAATATGATCCATTAATGGAGTTCACTCCATTTCACAAGAGAATAGACTTCTTAATGGCTAATTTCAAAAATATCATGGGCACCTTGATGACCAAGAGGGTCATTTTGGAATTATATTTTGGTATAGAAAGACTGGAAGTGAGGCCTGAAGAAACAAGGCCAGCTTGTCAGCCACCAGTTGATAGGCCTCTATACAAGAGAAAGAGGAATGCGAGCAGTGATGAGGATGAAGGGGATAAGAAGGGAAAACAAGTCATGCAAGCATCATCACAGTTGGGTCCAAGGATCAAAGCACCCAGAAGAATAAGGATTATGGATCTAGATTCACCACCAAGAGGTGATCCTACAATGTTACCATTAAAGCCAAGCCCTAAGAGGCAGACAGTTGAGGAAACACAAGAAACTCTAATGGATGAGATAATTGTGACTAATCAAGACATGCAGGTTGGTATCTCTTCCCCTCCTAGATCAACACAATTGGTGCTTTCTGACGTGGATGTAAAGGGGCAATGTGTACAAGATTTTAGGATGGAGGCCTACAAGGCATTCTTGGATGATGATGCATTTGTAAAGACTCTTGTATTCTTGCAACTAGTTTGGAGGATGAAACTAGAAGAGTACCAGAACAAATGCAAGAGTAGGCGAGAATCAAGACCTGATAGGTCTGAGTAGGAGAATGATGATGAGGTCAAAGCTGAATTAATAGAAGAATTCAAAGGCATCACTCCTAAGGAGGGAAGAAGACTTGTGACTCAGGCTGGTGTCTTACTTTTTCTTGAATGAGACATAGTTGATGCAGTTGCATTCAATGCTATCTTAAGTCCAAGCACCCTATACAAAATAGTGAAGAAGAGGTTAAGGCAGCTCTGCAAGACTCTACCTTCAGTGAGGAGTATGAAACTCTGGCCATATGGGCATTGGCACCTCAGGGAAGAAAGCCAAATGTAACTAATATTATCCCACACCTAATAGGAGGGCTAATCATCAAGAGAGCTTTTGAAACTTCAACAACAAAAGCTACAAGCCTGACAGTAAATGTGGCCAAATTGGCCCAAAAGATAGCTGAGAGAGAATAGGTTGAAAAGAAGAGTTTGATGGAGAAATACAATATGATAATTTCATAATATAGTAGGATGCAGCAAATGAATGTTGAGCTACAATCTGAAGTAGATAGGTTGAAATATGGGCAGGTGGGAGAATCCTCAGTGCTCCTGGTATCAAAGCATTACCTTCTATTGCAAGATCGGTCCCCCATACTACTCCAATTATTTCAACTCCGAGGTCCCCCATCCAGGCACCTACTCTCAGTCCTACACCAGGGCCAGTTGAAGAAGAAGTTGAATATTCTGTGGATCCCACCAAGAAGCAAATGTTGAATAGGATCATAGAATTGCAAGCTACCTTAAAGGCAAGTGAGGATGATGCAATTGCCAAACAAAGTGAGGTGGTTGACACAGTTTTGAGGCATATTAATGAAAATATTCATGGTAAATTACCATCTGTACATTCTTTGTATTCTTTATTCTTGGATGGAATAAAAAATATCAATAGGGATTGGGAAATAGTTTTTCCTTTGGCTGAGAAATGGATCCCTAGGGCCAACTATCTGGATATTATGTACAAAGCTTCTAGGTTTGATGTGAACAATAGGCCCCAGTCATTGAAGCCTACTCAAAACTTTGTAAAATCATTGAGTGGATTCCAGGCCCTACCTGATGATTTCAGTAGAAGAATTAGGGAGCTATTAAAGAGCTTTGATGACTAGAATGATACATTTTTGCCAGACATTATTGATGCACAAGGAAATGTTAAGACATTGCAACAATGGCAGGATGGGGCAGAAGAAGTTATCAATGCACAAATCGAATCGATTGGTGATGATTCAAACTATGATTTGGTAGTAAATAGTATGGATAAGATAATTAACACCAGCACATTCTTAGAGTTTTTTGAAAGGGAAGCCAATCAGGTTGCAGTGAAGTACACACCTTACAATACTAAGGTGAATGAGGTCGTGAATTTTGGCTGGCCAACGGATGAAGAGTATCAGAGATGGGTGGACAAGTACTTAACTGAAGAGCAGTAAAATAGTGTCTATTACCACAGGATGGATGAAGGAATGCCAGATGATATATCAATTGATATATCAAGCATATATATTCAGTTTACCGATACACATTTGTTGTATTTGTGTGATGTGATTATTTGGTTCTTTCAAGTAAAGATTAAACCCTTCTAGTCAATCACAGTAACTGAAGAGTATTAATTGGATCAATAAGAAGAATCACATAACTAGGATTGTCATTCTATCTCAAGTAGAGTTTGTCAGTCATTTACTTGTACATTTATACAAGTTATAAACTACATCTGTGTGCCAAACACTTTGAATTATTTCCATCATAGATTACACTTTTATAGATCTTCATTAGACTCCATACACCCAACAAGGCAATGGTCTCACGCTTTCATCTTTTGGTTTATCCATTTTATTTTTTACATCTATTAACTGAACATATTCTAATATAATTCAAATATAATTAAAATTAAAAACATCATAAATTAATTATGTAACCACATAAGTCAAATATAATTCTATCAAGAAATTAATATCAAATAGATAATACAATCACATGACTCATACATTTCAATGTCATTGATCTTCTTCTTCATCCAACTCTTTGTCTGTATCATCCAATCTAGATTCAACATTGTAAGGATTGGTCATATCATCATCATCATCATTGATATCAGTTTCGATAATGTCATCATCCACATGGATATCATCTTCATGAAAATTAACTCCTACATCATCATGATCTAGTTCCTCCTCTTTGACATCTTCATCAGGCACATCATCAACTAATTGTTGATCTTGATCATCATCTACATCATCTTCAATTTCTTCAGTATCTTCTTTTTCCACCACATTATACTTTACCGGCCTTCCTCTTGGATCATGTCTAACAACATATGACCAACCTGCTTTACTTGGAACCTCTGAGTAAAATACCTACTCACATTGGCTTGGAAGAACATAGGGCTCATTTCCAGCTCGCTCAAAATACCTTGTATTAACCATGGTAAATCAATTATCATGTTCAATAACAGTTCTCTCAGGATCATTTTCATTCAATCGTAGCCTGTACCACAGGACAACAAACAGAACTAATTTGAAGGACTTAAAGTCTCACTCAAGTATATCATCCAAAATCCCATAGTATTGATTTTTTGAGACTTCTGGATGTATGTCGCTTCTAGATGAAACATTAGTCACCTAGAAGACTGCAGTTATCCCAGAATCACAAGTTTTCTTCGTGTCATCCAACTTTTTGATTTGAAATTTATGACCATTGCACCACATAGCCTTGTGGTGTTTCACCTGCAATATGTCAAACATGTAAAACTTATTGCAATATTGTCAGTTGATAAACATATTTATTTTTGGCCGAATGTATGCAAAGAAAAAAAACCCTAACATATATATACATCAATATAATTGAAAATAATTAAATAATATGGGTGATTAATATATTTATACATACCTGTTTATCTCTTAAACCATATGCTAAATCAATTTCCCTTGGTGTAAAATTGGAATCTCCATTACAATGAGCTTCTTTAACCAATGAAGCCACACCTTCCCATGTTAATGCGTGACCAGATTGTTGATATCATTCAATCCATACCGTCATCCAATCAAGATTGTTTGCGACGTACAAATGTAGTGCATCCCTCTCTCGACCAATTGTATCAAAAAAAATTAAAATTCACAAATGACGTATAATTAGTTAATTACCACAGTATACGACCTTAATTTATAATTGATGAATATTGAATATTAATAATTAAATAAGTATAATATACATAAAAACCAAATGTAAAATGTATTCTAATTAATCTCCATGACCATCTTATAATTACCTCACTTTCCTTAATCTACCTTTCCCCATCAGGTACCCCCCTTCGAATTTGTTAATGGAGTTGCGATCCCAAATGCGATCTACATGGATTTTTGTTGCAAACTTAGGAATATATTTAGTAATGTATACCATGGTTTGGTATACCATGTATCCCTCCACCATAGAACCCTCGGGATGTGCTCTTTGTCTAACCAAAGCCTTCAAAAATTTCAAGTGCCTCTCAACCATCCACACAACTCAATCTCCTCAACTTGGTGTATGAGGAAGTGTTCTTGTGCATTGAAAAATGTCGAAGGTAGACACTTTTGCATTTCACACATTAGATGAGGAATTTTTCTCTTCCAATAATTTATATCTTCTTTATGGATTGCTTTAGATGATAGCCATCTACAAGTGATTCAAGGCACAAATATATTAACGAGATTTAACAAAAATATACAACGAATTGAACAAATATCACTACTTACCTCATGTATTTTCCAAGATCATATATAACTTGCTTGAAATTGTTGTCAAAGTTGTCGGGGAGAGATAGAGGTAGAATGTACTGCAACAATTATAAAATGATCTTTTCATTAATATTTTTCCAAAAGTAGTAAACATAATACACTAAAAAGTACATGTAGTATACATATATATATATAATATACCTGAATAATTACCTTAATGAAGGTATGCCAATCATGTGTTTTCATCCCTGACCCAAATTCACCTTTCTTTGTTATGATATTGTTTATGCTCACAGCAAATCCTGTGGGAAATCAAATTTTTCGTATGACTTGTTTTATAGCATTGCTTTGTTGCTCCATTAATAACCAAGGAAGGGCACTTATATTAATTTGGTCTCTATCGCTATTTAATTGAATGACATTTTTCATTGCATGACTGGCTTCCTGAATGTCACTACAAATTTTGATAATTTTTTCTTTGTCATGCCTTCCATCCAATATTTTCCATAACGTTTATGTCATATTCTTTCCGATATGCATTGTATCAAACAAATGCATAATTTGTAGCTGCAAATAGTAGGGCAATCTACTAAATTGTCTGGGATAACTTTTCAATCCTTGTGAAAGCTGACCATTTATGCCTTCATGAAGCATATAAGTTAAACAAATTAACAATGACAATCATTGTCAATTACAGCATGAGTAAACACAACACAATATAAAAATATAAATTCAAAACATATCATAAATGATAGATAAACAATTTTATCTGATGTATAAACTTGATGATTAATTCTATTATATTCCAACTTCCATAGGCAAGGTGTCATTCTTCGTGGTTTTGATGTAGTCTCTTCTTTCCCATTGAAAAGATGTTTTTCAGTAGTTCGATACTTATGATTTATGTGGAGGAAGTGCCTATACTCATCAAACACCTACTTTCCTAAACTTGTTGAACAACGAGATTTCATCTTTGGACCACAAATCGAACATGCAAATTTTCCCTTTGTTTCAAGACCTACAAATCATATATAATTGGATTAAATATGTCAATTTTTATAATTATATATAATGAATAGATTATTTAAAAAACATGCATGATATCTAATTCATAAAATTAAATATCGTTAAAGTCATGCAGTCGAACATTATAACATACCAGAAAAATGTGTTAGCCCTGGGGCATCATGAATTGCCAATACAAGCATTGCATGGAATTCAAATTGTTTTTGTCCTATTGGTCTAGATATGTCATACATAGTCACGCCATTCCATAACTTTAGTAACTTGTCGATAAGAGGCTCAATATATACATTCATATCTTTAACTTGGTACTTACCTAGTAGAATGAACATAAACATTACATAATTATTATAACCATTTTAATACAATATATATAAATTTATGTACATGACTATTAAATGAAAAAACATATAAGTCATTATACAACAAATAAGACAAATGAGATGCTACTGCATTAAAGAAAATTGATGTAAACAAATACCTGGAACAATCATTGCCAACATTATGTGCTCCCTCTTTATTGACATCCATGGAGGAATGTTATTGTTGATAACAAAAATAGGCCACATCGAGTAAATAGATCTCAGCTCTCCAAATGGATTGACACCGTCCACTGCCAATGAAAGCCTAAGATTACGAGGTTCTTCTTTAAAGTGTGGCCCTTTTTCCTCCATGTCCCTAAATGCAGAACCATCTGTAGGCATTTGAATAATCTCATCTCCACTTCTATTTCGTGCATGGTAATCCATAAATTGCACTAAGTTTTCGCACCTAAATAATTGTTGCATATGTGGAATAATGGGAATATAACGAAAAACCTTGCAAGGCACCCTTTTTGTTAGTTGATATGTTCGATATCTATTGATATGACATTCCGAGCATTCTATTGCAAATTCATGTTGTTTATGATATATAATATGATCATTGGGACATGCATCTATTGCTTGATACTCCATTCCAATATCTTTCATAATGCCAGATAAATCTCGGTATGAACGAGGTAAAATATTTGACGGTGGTAACAAAAATTCACCAATCAATCTACAACAAAAAATAATTTCTTAATATAAATAATATTAATGGTACATACTTCATCCTTTATTTACTAGTGATGAACTAACAACAATTAAAATAGATGAAAAAAGATGACATATCTGACATACCTTAACATCCATGAGATTGCTATGTTGGATAAACCATTCATAACCTTCAAGTTCACCAGCAATAATACAACAGAGAGAAGAGTTGTTTGGGAGCCTTCATAAAGGGGCTCATATGTCTTCTCAAGTATAGGTAAATCATGAACATCATCAAAGTCATCTCGATCAACATGACCAGATGTGCCACTACATGTGTCATGGATCAATGTATTTATATCATCATCTTCAATTGTGTTTTCTGGCGCATGATCATCTTCTTCCATAGGATCATTAGCTTCATCTTCGATATTCACAACTCCATGTTCCTCCGCTTGCAAAACCACATTCTTCGGGCCATGATAATTCATATCATGTGCCCTAGGGTGCTCCACCTTTATAATAATGACAGACACAAATAAACCATGATCATGATCAAGTGATTTTTTATATATATATCAAATGTTAAAATAATATAAACATTTACAAATTCAATCAATATAAACACATCTAATGAACAACTTACCAATGGACGATAATCATGCCCCCCTTCAACATGGCCATGTTGCCTACAATGCTTCTCAGCTATTGTGATTAAAATTATTCTCGTCTTTAAGCCCTTGCAATTATTGCAAGGACAATAACATTTTCCATCACCCTTTCTTTTCAATATAGCCCACAATCTAGCAACTATCTCTTCATTTTGTTTTGGACTAATATTATCTAACATGATTTTTCTTTACCAAGCTTGAATATTTAGATCTTCAAAAAATATCAAAATCACACTCCAATTAATTTTTCATCATACACAGGTAACAAAATATAATAATTATGATATTTTACACCCAAAAAATTCGGCATGCAACCACCCCCGCAAAAGAGAAGATAGTCTGAAGTTAATGACCCCAAAAAACACTTTCAAATGCTAATTTCAGAAATTATTAAATTCTGATTTTACTATGATTTCCAACTGTTAGACTCCTAAAATCAGAATATTGAACTTGCACAACAAAATCTAGAAATAAAATTCTCAAAATGCAGCTAATAGGCCTCAACAATTAAGGCCTACTCAAGACTTTGTGAAGTCACTGCAAGGTTTCCAGGCCTTACCTGATGATTTCAGCAGAAGGATTAAAGAGTTGGTAAAGAGTTTTGATGACAAGAGTGACACATCTTTACCAGATATTGTAGATGCCCAAGGAAATGTTAGATCACTACAGCAATGGTAGGACAGGGTAGATGAAATCATAAATGCACAAATCGAATTGATTTGTGATGACTCGGATTATGACGTGCTGATGAGTAGTATGGATAAAATCATTAACACTAGCACATTTTTGGAATCTTTTGAAAGGGAGGTGAATCAAGTAGCAGTAAAGTATACACCTTATAGTGCCAAGGTAAATGAGGTGGTAAATTTTAATTGGCCAAAGGATGAGGAATATCAAGGATGGGTAGAAAAGTACTTAACTGAACAAGAATAGGATAGAGTCTACAACCGACAATTAACAGCTCAACGGTTATGATTATAACAAATTTTGGCTATGTCTTGGTGGCAGTTTTGGTGCAAGTTTTCAAAGTTTGGCAAATGCAACAGTTATTCTCCAGTGGACGGGATGAACAAGAAGATTCTCCAAAGACTCAGCTGTTGTAACCAATTTTTGAAATGTCATAAGGCGGTCCAAGTGACCAGTGACAGGTGTATTTCTGGTCAGATGCTTGTTGGTCCTTCATTTTCCCTATAAGAAGGATTTCAAGACCAGATATACGAGTTAGCAAGTTAGATATCTTTAGGTTGAGTCTAACTGAAGTTGCAGAGCGAATTTTTAAAGAGCCTGATATTATAGTGAAGATACTATTCTTAGGTTTGGTGTCATTCTGTTGTAGGTTTTAGTTTCATGGGTACTTAAATTTTCAAGATAGTACTAGCATCTAAATGAAAATTACTCATTTCAAGGTCATGTATCTCCATTGTATGAATATATTATTATCTTGAATAAAATGATCAAGGGTTATTTTGTTCATCTCACTATTATGGTGTGTGTAATTCTCATTTTGGCTTTAATTCAAAGAATTAATTAAAATGCTTGAGTGAGGTTATAGGTGACTATGTTCATATAAGGATTTGATAAGTAGTATTGGGTTAAAATATAGATTGATGGTATTGTAAGGCAGTATTATCTAAGATTTTATATGATATGTGTCTAGAAGATAAACTTGGTTACAGTAAAAAACAACCAACACCTTTGATATTATCTAGCTATGGCTCCCAAATCTATTGCAAATTGATCATTAGGGTTAAAATTAAAACCTTGCAAATATAATCTTTGTCCAAATCCATCAAGAATTTTCCATCAATTATGAACAATTCCCTTATAAAGAATTTGTGAAGTCAGGTCTAAAATCTGGAAATGAAATTCTAAAAATGCACAAGACTAAAAATGAAATCTAATGAGATTTTGCTTTAAAATATGATTTTCAAACCTGGAAGTACAAATCTGACTTCACAAATGAATTCTAGAAAAAGATAATGACTACCCTCAACCTAGCGATATCTTCTTGAGTTTCTTTTGATTTTCCCCAAGAAAACCGTTGAACAAAACACTGTCGCAATAAATAGTCGAGCTCATTTCAATTTATGCCCACCACAATTTAACTTTGCAGCTCCATCAAAGTTTCGGCGAAAGATCTTCGTCGAAACGTAGATGAAAAAATGGTTCGTCAAAATTCTGACGAATGTCGGGGATAAAAATTTAAAACAAATGAAAATTCGCACAAGTGCCCGACAATACATCTGATTATATAGCTTTCATCAGAAATTGGGGTCAAATGAGTTAGTGGATGAATGTATTCACACATTTCCTGGAGGAAGATGTAACTTATAATTCCCATTTCTATAATATTAGGAAGTGTTATAGGACATATGAACATAGATGTTGGAAACTAGGCTTATGGTGTAACCATCAGGGTGAGGATTCCTCGAAATATGCACCTTTTATTTTTTACTTATGCAAAGATGGTTTGCATGACACACACAAAGTTTTTTATGAGGTTTTTCAATTTGATGTCCAAATTGATTTTGATGCCAAGATTTGTGATGTCAAAGATCAAATGGATTATGATTGTTTATGTTTCTCAGTTCAAATGAATGAGCATTCAATGGAACATTACCATGATCATCCCAAGGTAAGGTGTCATAATGATCATGAGTTGCAGTTAGTGTCTGGATACAGATTGTTGATTGATGGAATGGACAGTGGTATTGGAAAGAACTATGATGCTTTGGGGCATGCTAATTACTTGAATGACATATGGGCACTTAGGGGAAAAATTTTTAGATTCGGTCTACTCTAGGTAGCAGAGATTTTTTTTTTTACAAGGGTAAATTCTGGTTTTCCTTGTTTGGGGGCCTGGGGCCACCAATTTGGATATAAAGAAAGTTCTAATTGCAGCACAATGGAGCATTTTTTAGGGAACTTATCTGATTCAATGTTGGGTCTGCTCCCCAGAGATCTAGGTTCTTTTTATTCCCATAGGGGGTATACATCCCCAGTTGGAGCCACTCATGGGACTTTTAAAAATTTATCAAACTTTTGCCTGGTTTTGTGCGTGTTTTTTCATCTTTCATGACTAGGGGTCTAATGTTTAGGGTTTAGGGTTTTGTTACCCATGTTCAAATTAGTTTTTATCAAATAAACCCTCACGTTATAATTTTGTGTTGACCTATTATTATGGGTTGTCGATCTTTTAAGTCGTTCAGTTGAGCCTTGTCTGTCATGCTGTTATCGGCCCCTTTACCCAACCTGTCGATTTTTTCTCCACATTTGGGTTTTAATATTATTTTTTCATAAAACGAGTGGGTTTTCCCAATGTTTAGACTTTGGCCTAAAATTTTATGCCTCTGAGGGTCTTTTCATGTTTTCCTAGTTGGCCCCACTATTATAAATAACATTTTTTCCATGTGCAGATTGGCGGGCCCTCGGATTAGAGGGTTCAAATCTAGACCATTCCTCACAGACCTCGTAAGGTTTCTTTTTGACGTCACTAAATTGGTGTGAGGTATGCAAGATGTTGCCATCTATCACATACAGTGGAGTGGGGCATGTCCCGATGCGCCAACGGTGGAAAATGGGTGTCAAATCAACAGAGGCTTTTTGATGACAGGGATTAATTATGACCATCCCTCACCAGCCTCACACTACCAAATTAATGTTTTTGAAAGTGTCATGAGGTGTGAGAGCTGGTGACACATTGCCTGGCTCTGTAACAAGGTGGTCAGATGGGGCCTGCTACTAGTTCGCATGTCTCTTACTATAGGGTATTTGATTGGTTGTTGGGTTTTCCAAGTGGTGAAATGGGTTTTCAACGATCTTTGACTCAATCTAAGTCATCCAACATGCTAGGTCCTTATCACTTCAACGGTCTAAATTCAAAATTTCTAATCCACCCATGTGATGACTATTTGCGCTCTGCAAGTTACATTCATTAATGGCACAAGTTTTTAATGGATCAAATCCTAATTTCCATGTGTGCGAGCGGTATTCACCTGGTAATCATGATGGGTTGTACACAATTTTCCATGAGCTTGGAGATATTCTATGGTGGAAACATCAGCCACTAGTCACTCGCTCGCTCGTACTGCAATTGGAGCAATTAACGTTCTCTACACCCGCTTGCTCGATAAATGCCTACTAATTTCTCATTAGCATCATTACATTTTTGAGTTTGTGTTTTTTTGCAAATAATTGGTTTTCTTGTTGAATTTTGAACTTGTGAATAGGATGGATAAGTCGATGGTTCCTGTTTCCCCATTATGAAGAAGCACCAGGATGGGCGCAAAGAATTTACAGGGGGAGGAGAAACCAATTGAACAAAGTATTGTTCCTAGTGCTTCTAGGGCAGTTGTTGAAGGTGTTGGGTTCGTCCCAACTCGTGCCAGAAGTAGTTCCCATCTCAAGTGAAAGTTCATATAGGCTGAAGTGGCAGATTATCCAATAATGAGGGAATTTGAGGATGACTATAGGTTGGTTGGGGTTGAGACGAGGTCTGGACGTTATGAGTCACCTATTGAGCTTTATGTTGGCTCTAGTAGTGAAGGGTCTGAAACTAATTTAGACTATCATGACTACCTCATGGCCCTAACTAAGCTAGTGGGAGCGGATGAAGAGGTCCTCATAGCTTCTCAAAATGTTGTGGTGGCACCGTGTGCTGATTTTGGGTTTGGTGTTGGTGCTAACAAAGGTAAAATGATGGTCTCGCTTCATACTGAAGTGATAACAAGGAGCGGTCACCTATATTGGGGCCATGTGGTTGTTCATGGTGCAAGGTGATGATATGGTCATTGGGGTTGTGCTTTTTATTTTTTGGTGTTTGTTCTGTTGTTCAGGTTAGATGTGAATGTGCGCATGGGTGATGTGGTGGCTTTTGTTTTTTTCTGTTGGTTATAGGGGTGTAACCATTTTGATTCCTCTATTCATAGTATGGTTACATTTGATGATGGGGAATTTTGAAATGAATCCAAATTTCATTTGGTAAAAATGAAATTCGATTGAAATCAACAATTGAGCCCGATGCTTGTTTTTCTCCTGATCTATAAAGGAGATTTCAAGGCTCATTGTTGAGGTCAAGATTTTTTGAGTCCTTACGTTTAGACGGTGTACAGTTAGAAAATATATTATAGCATCTGGAAGGCTTTAGCTAGGAAGTCATTATAGGTTGGGTATGTACACAAGATAAGCATACTATGCTTTTTGTAATTACTGATATCGAAATAAATCTAAAATTTAAGACAATTTCTCTCCCATGTATGTATGACAGATTGTGAATGAATTTATCAATGGTTGTTTCATTCATCTTCAATGGTATATTTGAATGTGTGATTCATTTTCTTGATTTAACTTAATGAGTTAATCAAATGCTTGAAAAGGAGTTACAGATCTATGGTAATGTGCTTAGGATATGTTAAGGAGTATTTTTTTGAGTGTTGGAAAATCTTATAGTGTAAAGCATTATAAAGACAGTTTAATGATACCAGGGTTATTCTTGATGTGACTCCCACCTAGTTGAATGAAGCACTGGTTAATTCATTCAAAATCCTTTTTAACGTATAGAATTTTCACCCTAAATGTGTGGGTTCAAATTCAAAACATTTTAAAATCAAATTCTATCTCTCTTGAGATGCAAATCTCACATTAAATCAGTTTTCCTAGCTCTAGATGGTTGTTCTTACTTTGTGGTTTGCCAAAACCCCGGTAGATGGTATCTAGTTGCACTGATAGGAATGTATCTATGTATAGAAGTGTTCTTGAGGCATGAAGAATTTTTTTGAACACATATAGGAACACCCTCCTTGGTTTCACAGAGCCAAAAGTGTAGGAGATCTCATTCTTTGACTGAATCTTGTCAGTTGGCCACTAACTTTGTGAATTCTAGAATATAGAGGTTGGCAACCTCTTAGAGAATAATGAAGCCTAGTGGGGAAAATTAAAACACCAATAGGACTATTAGGCTTAATCTTCTCAAAATACTAGAGCATTTACTAACATTGTGTAGGACCCGTTGCCATACAAATTCATATCTATTGTATGTGGAGGTAGAGAGACTCTTTGGGAAGATTTTTCCCCTCAAACCAACAAGCTGGGGCAAATATTGATGACTACATTGATCAGAGTGAGGGTACTACTAAAGAATAATTTTCCCTTTCACCAACAACTACTGCAAACATAGAGGGGACCTTCCAAATAATGGTTGATGCAATAGTGGATGATCCACTAGAGCATGTGAGTTTTGAATTTTCAATTACCAACCATGAGAGGGCTACTATGTTGAATAATATCCCTCCTTCAACATTACCAATATTCAATGGCTTGGTAACTAAAGATCCAGAAACATTCTTGTTTCAGTTTGAGTTTGAGTTTGATGTCCTATGTAGGAGCTATGACTACACAAATGATGTTCATAGGCTCAAGCTATTTCCTACAACTTTGAAGGATTCTTCCCTGAGATGGTTTATGGGACTAAGTAGAGATGTTCTAGATTGGGACACCATGAATATAATTTTTTTAGAGAAATACCAAGATTATTGTAGAGGACTTGATAGGAGAAGAGATGATTTTTTTATAATGACTCAAAAAGAGGATGAACCATTGGTGGATTATGTAGAAAGGTTCCAATTCTGCTTGAAGAAAAACCCACAAAATATACTCTCACAAGAATCCTTGAAGTCTATTTTATTTTTAAGAGGAGTCAATGATGATTGCATGGATACCATCAATATTATTGGGCAAGGCGATGTGTCTCAATTACCCTTTGAATATTTTTGCAAGTTCTATAGAAACTATTTTAGGACCTTTACCAAAATATCAATGGGGGAAGAACATCTACCATTGGAAATACATCAAATGGGTTGTCAAGAGTGGAGTTAAGTAACATATTGTTCAACATGAACGAGGATATCATAAGTCATCTAGCTACTCAGTTGGTCACTCTACATATAAATAATAAGCAAGATGAGGTTGAAGCAATTCTTACCGAATACTACCCCAATTGCAAACAAAGAAAATAAAATTGCAAGGTGCAAAAGGGTGGCTAGTATTATAGAAGACAAATCAAAGAAATCAGATTTTAAACCATTAGAAGGAGAGGATGGAAAAATATTGTACATTGCTCAAAGAAGGCCATGGTAACCAAGACAAGGTATGCCACAAGACCCTGTAAATTTCAATAAATATTTTCCAATTCGTAGTCAAAGTTTCTTTGGTTAGAATTCTCAGCCCTAGCCAAATAACCAAAACCAATGGAAAAACCCTCAAAATGGAAAAACCCTCTGAAAAACTAGAATCAATAGTAACCCAATGTATGGCCACAACAAAATTTCCAAGGTTCTAATTATAACACTCAAAGGTCAGTGCAAGAAAATCAGTGGTAGCCACAATGGTGAAAGAGCCAATAGTAGTAACACCAAAATGTGAATTACCAATAGCCTTTGTTGCCTTCTCAGCCACAACAATAGGCCATCATTCCCACTCCATCAAATCCAACATCTCAGCCACCAAGAGCACCACAATTACTTGTCCAACCTACACCTAACCCCAATAACAAGCCTTTCCAACAGGAATATACTAACGATTCTATACAATACCCCACTTATGGGGTAGAGGTGACTGATGTCCGCCTCAGGTCAAGGAAAACACTAGCTAGACCTTCATCCCCTCAAATCATTGAGATGGTGGATGAGGAACCTCCAATGGAAGCTTTAGACAACTCACCTATGGAGTCTAGGTCAAATCAGGTAAACATACCACCTCAAGTCTAGAGCCTCCTTTCCCTAAGCATTTAGGCATTCAAAAACATTATACCCAAGCTGAGACAAACCTATTGGCTCAACTTAAGGATTTCAATAACAAAATCCCCCTCATCCAAGCTATCAATGATATTCCAATCTATACCAAGACATTAAGAGACCTTTGTCTTAAGAAACCAGGGAGAAAGAGGAAGGATCCTCAGACATTTCATGTCCTAGGGAACCTTGTTGATATTATGTTAGGGAATATAACTATCCCTAAATACACATGCCCCGAAAGTCTAGTAGTGGATGTTAAGATTAATGGGACCCTTATCAAGAACACCTTGATTGACTTAGGGGTAGCAATTAGTTTCATGACTAAGGAGACAATGCAACCACTTCAGCTAGCTAACCTTAGACCTATAGCAATTTTTTTATAGTTGGCAGATAGGTCAATAGTGCAACCTAAGGGGATCATTAAGTACTTATTCATTGCATTAGATTCATGGGAGTATCCTACAGATTTTATAGTCTCACTTGATTGAGGGTCAAACTTGCAGGATATCCACTTATTTTATGTAGACCATGGTTAGTTATAGCCTATACATTCATAGGTTGTAGGTCTAGGAACATGATAATTTCAAATGGGACTATGACCAAGAAATTGGTTCTCTATCCATCAGCTCAACCTCAAGAAAATCTAGAGCAAAAAATATGGCCTACCTTGGATGAAGAAGACCACTATTCCTTGGAAACTCTCATGACAATAGAACACAACCCCTTGTTAGCAACCCAAGATGAGGATGATTTAATTGACCATATCATACATAATAATTATGGTAGGGACCTGCAGCAACAAGATTATCTTTCATGCTTGCATGATCCACTATGAAACATTATACCTACAAATTCCAGAAGAATTATCCCAATTGTTCCATTCTTTGTTGTCCCAACAATGTTTCCCCAACATTAGTGGACTTGATCTCTTATTTGTACAATCAAAATCCAAAACATGGGAAATCATGCCAAGTAAAATGTTGAACATCAACAATGGATTAATAGAACAGGAGAATTCCCTAAACACTATGTTGCAGGTACACACAGCAGCCTTTGCATGGGACTATATGATATGAAAGGGATTAATCCATAACTTTAAATGCATAGGATCTACATAAATGATGGTTTCAATCCAATTAGACAGCGCCAAACAAGAATGAACCTTTCCTTAAGAGAAATAGTTAAGATTGAGCTACAAAAACTACTTGATTTAGGCTTCATTTATCCCATTTTCGATAGTCAATGGATGTCACCATTAGTCATTTTTCTTGAGAAAGGAGAAAAATGAAGGGTAAGTGTGGACTATATGGAGCTAAACATAGCCACTAGAAAAGATCACTTCCCCCTACCTTTCATTGACCAAGTGCTTGATTCCTTAGCAGGGAAAAAGTACTTCTCCTTCATGGATGGATTTAGTGCCTATAATCAGATAAAGATAGCTCTAGAGGAGAAGGATAAGACTACATTTACATTCCCTTGGGGTGCTTATGCCTATTTTTTTCTTCCCTTTGGACTATGTAATTCCCTAGACACTTTCCAAAGGGAAATGTTAAGTATCTTTCCAGACTATGCTCATGATTCCATGGAAATCTACATGGATGAATTCACTACCTATGAAGATGCACTAAGCTATCTAGAAAAGGTTTTTGAAATTTGTAAAGAACATAACCTATCATTGATTCATGAGAAATGTTTCATGATGATGACTCAAGGGATTGTTCTAGGGAACTTTATCTCAAGTGAAGGAATTCAAGTGGATCCCAATAAGATTGAGGTCATCTCTACACTTCCTATACCACAAGCAAAAATATTTTAGGATCTTTTTGGGACATGCAAGCTACTATAGGAGATTCATCCAAGATTTTGGTAAAATTGCAACACCCTTATTTATCCTACTCACCAAAAACATATAATTTGAATGAACTGTAAAATGTCAGTGCTCCTTTAAGGCACTTATGACAACTTTGACACAAGCACCTATCTTGAGAGGGCCAAACTAGACACTTCCTTTCCACATACACACGGATGCTTTATATTTTACTATAGGAGTAGTCTTGGGACAAAAAGAAGGTAACAAGGAATATTTGATCTACTATATCAGAAAAAATTTGCAAGGAGTTGAACTTAACTATATTGTCATAGAGAAAAAGATGTTGGAAGTTGTTTGTAATGTCCCTTACCCGGTTTTCCCTAGAATTTACTTTTTGATTAGGTTTAGGGTTTCTTCTTTCCAAATGAATGTTATTTTAAATGAAGTAAGCTTGGTTTGAAATCTGCATTCACCATATTAACATTTCCACATACACATTTATTAGTTAGCATTAATATCTAGATATCCAAATTATAAGCATAATCATAAATGCAATTTAACAAGAAAGAGGAGTGTCATGGGTGGATCCGCCCTGAAGCCCTCATGTTAGGCACGAGAGGTTGTCTACCACAATCCTCCTTTCTTAATGGCTTAGTACCTGCATTCTCCACTCATGGAATCACCTCAGAAGACACTCACTCTATTAGGAGAAAGGAACCATAAAGTCCATAGTGGTCTCAAGGCCTACCACCCCTCCATGGTCATAGTAGAATCCTTAAGTGGGACCCTCACCCCTCCATGGCCGTAGTGGAATCCTTAAGTGGATTTTTTAGGCACCACTCACCCATGGCTCGCCCTCCCTATTAGAGTACAAGCACGGAGAAGACAATCTTTTAAACAATCAAATACATTTGCATTTATCATGGATTATCTTAAGTCAATATGAACATCATTATAATCATAATACTAAAGAAAGAATTACACCAATAATCAGATTAACCATATCTATTTCTTATATTCAAAATATGCTAAATATTATTTCTAAGTGAATACATCACCTAATTTGTTGTATCTCTCCATGTTTTCTGATTCCTTTCTCACCTCCTTCAACCTTATATTAGATTGATCATAGGATGAGGATAATTCATAAAGATACATAATCTACTTATGTTTATGTTAAAGAGTCATCATTACTTATACGGCTTAATAATTGTTGCAATTGTCATTATTGTATACTCATATTATCTATATGTCCCTATATATATATATATATATAATTACCTTTACATATACATATTTTCAATATATAATAAATTTACTTATTCAGATATACTATATATATATTTGTACTTATTTATGTGATAATAATATATTAAAATATTTTTTTCCATACTTAGAAATATTTACTTTATTTCTATCCTCATCTTCTATTCATGTTTCTTCTTGTATATCTCCTTTAACTCACATATATTTTAGATCTATTTATTTTTCCCATTCTATTTTCTTTCTTAGATTCTTCCCTTCCCTCTTCAATGTCTTTGTTTTGGATTTGTCTTCTCTTGTATACTTGTTTTACCAACAGTCCCAACCTTTCATTTTCCAAGGGGTATTCCCTTTGGCCTCTACGCACTATTTAGTTTGGTGGTTATTCATTAATCATTGCTGATAATATAGTGATTGATTTTGTGTTTAAAAAAATAGTTACTATGCCTTCTAATCAATGCTTGCCCTTTAAGGCCTAGTCACCTTAGGAACCGATGCCTAGTTTCTTGTGAACATTAGTTTTATTACTATGATATTTATAACTTAATAATATTAATTTTTATTATAATTATATCCTTGTGAATGGTTCGTTGTTTTTAAGAGGTTGCTTAGGAATTGGTATCTTTTATACTTGCTTATTTTATTTGTTATTTATTTATTATATTTTATATTTTATGTTTGTTTATTTAGTTATTATATTTATAATTTTACATTTGTATTATATCATATTTATGATATGGATTATAACATATGTTAATCTATGATAAAAATAATGGTTAAATTGTGGTTATATTTATAATCATAATATTATAATAAATTTTCTACTAAACAACATATATATATTTGTATTTCAATATTTGGTTATTTCCATGTTCTATTTCGGGGACATGACATTGTTTATGCTATCAACAAGTTTAGGCATTATATTACTAGCTATCAAGTTTTTATCCACACATATCATACTTCCATAAGATACTTATGAAAAAACTCTTAGCTGGGGGAGACTAGTCAAATGGTTGCTCTTGCTACAAGAGTTTTATATAACAATAGTGGATAAGCCAGAGAAAGCTAATGTGGTGGCATATTTTCTATTTAGATTTCCCACACAAATAGAAGAAGGTGTTGTGGATGACTCTTTTTCAGATGAGAATTTGTTTTCTCTTACTATACAAACACCATGGTTTTTTTATATTGAAAATTACTTAGTGGTAGGTCAGATACCATCACATTTCTCTCTTAGAGAAAAGAGGCAATTGGTGCATAAAATCTTTCCATATTATTGGATATTCAATTACTTATTCTATATTGGTCTAGATAATATCATGAGAATATGTATAAGAGAAGATGAGATCTTTGACATTCTAAAAGATTTCCATGATGAGCCCTATGGGGATCACTTTATAGACAAAAGGACAACATTTAAGATCTTGAAAATAGGTTATTATTGGCCAAATATCCATAAGGATTTAGTGAAGTATATCAGTAGTTGCGATAGATGTCAAAGAATGGGCAAACCAACAAGGAAAAATGAAATGCCTTTATAGCCATAGATAGCATTGGCACCATTTGACAAATGGGGGCTTGACTTCATTGGCCAAATTTTACTAGCCTCTAATAACAAAGAGTATATTTTGGTTTGTACAAACTATCTAACAAAACAAGTTGAGGTCAAGGCATTATAGTTTGCAAGAGATGGGAATGTAGCTAAGTTCTTGTATGAAGACATATTTACCAGGTATGGATTTCCTAGAGAAATTATCACTGATCAAGGTTCTTAGTTTACTTCAGACCTTATTTATCACAGTTGGTTAAAGACTATTCAATAAGACATAAAAAATCAACACCTTATCATTCCCAAGCCAATGGGTAGGTAAAGGTTACAAACAGAGAGATTGAGAATATTCTAACTAAAACAGTTCAAATTCATAGGAAGCACTAGGCATCAAGATTACTTGTAGTGTGGGCCTATAGAATAACATGGAAAATAACTACATGTTTCACACCTTATGAGCTAGTCTATCAAAAAACAATAGTTTTTCTAATAGAGTTTGACTACAAGACACTTAGGACAATAATAGACTTAGGAATGGATTTGATAGCAGCACAAAAAGAAAGGCTACACAGTCTGAATGGATTGGATGAAATTAGAATGGATTCCATGCATCACACAGAGATAACACAAAAATAGAGGATTAAATAGAATGATCAATTTATAAAGGCCAAAGAGTTCAATATGGGTGACTAGGCTTTACTGTATGATTCTAGATACAAAGAACACAAGGGTAAGCTACATTCTAGATCATTGGGACCCTATGAATTTCAATAGGTATTTCCTAGTGGAGTATTCAAGTTAGAAACTATAGATGCAGTTAGATTCACACTATTGGTGAATGGACATAGATTGAAGATATATAAGTAGCTAGCTCATAAAGATGATTTTTTTCTTTCTCTGATGCATCGATATGGTCAAAAAATGGTTCAGATACAGACAATCTATTACAAGATAACAACTCAAGAGAAGATACCACTAGTTCTCATAGTGACTCGGTAGATAAGCTACATAGCTCACCTCTTGAGGTCACTTAGGTATAATTTCTTATCTTACTTCATGTGCATACACAGCATAGGTGGCACAATAAACAATCTTCTTGAAGACTACTTCATTATGCAGTAGGGACCTATAGCATCATAAATAAAAGTTCAGCTCAGGACCAACTGATGAAGGTACCCACAACCACTATCTATTGGAGAATCCAAAATTTTGTGCCAAATTATTTTCAATTCATCCACATTCGCTCCACTTTTTTGGCACATGCAACCTTAAATTATCATATCATCGCATGCAGCTTCATCACCAAATTTCATGTCGTCATCATGATTTTTCATGTATTTTAAAATTCATTTCAAAACTCATATGCCGTACATTCTGTAGTCTTTTCCCACACCAACCTTTCATTTCCATTAATTAACTGATATCAAATCACACTCATTTTGTGAACACTCTTCCAACAACTTCACACGCACAGAGTTGCATTCATATCATTGGACAGGTACTCATATTAACTTCCATAATTAACATGGATCTTCAATGATTTCATTATGTACTTGCATAAAAAATTTGCACGCTTTACACTAATTAAATTTAATTTTATATTCTTTAATTATACCATCCACCTAGTCACATGTATTGAAGTGAGGTCACTTCAAGATTTTAAGTTGGGGGGGAAGTAGTATATATCAAAAATTTGTTTCCTCCACCAAAATTAAAACACGGGAAATCCATACAAATCATTTTTTCTTTCATACCTTTTTGCACCTACAACCTTTTTGCTATCAATTCCCTAGATGCTAAGCCAATTTCAAGCCAATTCAAGCTAAGTTAAGTTGATACAAAGGAGAAAGGGATGTAACAATTGCAGTTAAAGTGAAAAATTGCATGCAAATGTAGTAGAATAGAAAGGGTTTGAAAGTGGTTGAAATCAATTTTGAGTTGAATTTCCAAAGGTTTGAGCAAAGTCAAAATATTTCACCATGGGAGGTGATATAATCAAAAGGAAGCATCAGCACACAAACAAATATTGGAGGATGGGTTAGTTATACCTATATTCACAAGGGCGTGATGGTTGGACTATTTTTTGAAATTGATAAATTTAATGAGGACATGACAAGGTAATTTATAGCTATATTATAGCATGATGAAGCCACAGTCAAGGGTTTGAGATTGGACACCTCATAAGCTACAATTCTAGAAGTTTATGCTCTACTAAGGAATGGAGTTGAATTCCCTATGAGAGTGAATGCAGTAGCTAGTGGGATGAGTTCAAGGAGGTAGGAGAAAATCTTGATTCCTCATCACAAGGTATGAAAATATTGTCACTTCCCTGGATATGGGCCTCTTGTGCTTCCTATATTATTAAGTATATCACCTATGATGAGAGAAAATCCCTTCTATACATCATGCATTTTAAGTTACTAATTCATATTTGTCACCATATATTAGTAAATGTACCTGATTTCCTTTACAATTCCCTAAAAAGAATGGGGTATGAATACCAAAGGAAAATAAATGATTCAACTTTGTCACACTACTACTTGGTAACCTTGTTAGTGAAAAGGAGCCTTAGGGTTCAACATCCACAAGTGTCTTAGGAGATATTTTTGATTTGTATGGATATTAATCATATTTTGGAGGAACCAATAGTTCCTAAAAACCTAGATTCAACTACTACATTCCTAAGAGAAATGCCCCCTATTTCACCTACTGCTTCACCTACCCATGGAAAAGGTGAACTAGAGGAGAAAAGTGTGCAAGGATCACCACATGCAGTAGCTAGCCAGTCTACAACAAAAGAGACACCAACTTCCTCTAGAATACCTAAGACCAGGAAAAGGAGAGGTAGTTCTTATGCTACACCTTCAAAGGTGCAGAAGAAGAGAGATACCCAGAAAAATAAATCTACCCCACCAAGGCATTATGGCTGCTTGAGGAAGAAAGGTTCCATGAGAGGAAGTATCGAGAAGCTAGAAGAGAAAACAAAGGATCAAGAACAAAAAGAATAATATGTTGAAATATTAGGTACTAATTCAGAATTGAAAGATAATGTGTCTAAGAATGTACATGTACCTACAAAGAGGAAATGGTATGTATCTACTACCTCTGACTCAGATTTAGAGGATGTTTTTGTTGCCAATAAAACAAGGAAGAGAACCCCAATTAGCCCTTATAGTGAGGGTTTTTTATATACAAGGGATGGAGATGAGCAATTTTTAAAGGATAAGGAAATGTTTTTAGAAGAAAGGAATGTTAGGAAATAATTGCAAGAAGCCTTAGAAAGGATCAAA
Source organism: Sequoiadendron giganteum (assembly GCA_007115665.2). Lineage (NCBI taxonomy): Eukaryota > Viridiplantae > Streptophyta > Pinopsida > Cupressales > Cupressaceae > Sequoiadendron > Sequoiadendron giganteum. Next base: position 415,958,209 of record CM021108.1, on the reverse strand, counting down.
TAGCTAGAGGAACTAGTACAAACTTATGAGAAAAGGGACAAAGAAAGGCAAATGAAGATATAGAAGTTGGAGGAAAAGTTACAAACATATGGACATGGGACCAAGTTAGACCTATTGGCACAACTTTCCTTGGTCAAAGTAGGAAATAAGGAGCTTGTAGTAGAAAATAAGAGGCCCCATACTATCCAAACTCTAGCTTATCATACAACCCTATCCCTAGGATATCAATTATGGAAGGTTACTCAAGATTTTTCTAAACAAAGAGAGAACTGGAAGAAGGAAAATGAAGAAATAATTATAGAACATACAAGAATACTGGAGGGTAAGAATATGGAATTAAAGAGGTTAGTAGTTAGAGTGGAAGAGGTAGTAGATAAAGCTACCCAGATTGACAGATGCATACCTTAAAGACATGATATTTCTACAATCCATCTGAATGTGATTATGCTATTTATGGATTTTGATTGTGTGCAAGTTTTTTCATCAACATTTCAGATCACACTCTTTGATCCATCATCAAGATAGAGAGCTAAAGGATGTGTAAAATGATGAGTTGCAAACCCAAATTAGCTTAAAAAGAGAGGGAGAGAGAGGGAAGGGGAGAGGCACACAACCCTAAGAGAATAAATGAAAAAGAAGGAAAATAATAAAAACTAAAAAGCTAGTAATAAAATTAAAATAATAAGACAAGAAATAGAAATAAACAAAAACTAAGAAAACCCAAAAATAAGCCACTAAATTCAATAAAAATCCAAGAAACATAAGTAATAAAAATAAATATAATATAATAAATACTAAACTATAAAAATGATAAGCCTAAAATTAAAAACTTGCTTAGCTTACAAATTCTAAAGGAAAACTAATCTAGAAAAAGGAAAAAGTTTAAAGAACTTATTAAAAACATAAAAATAATAAAATCTAAATGAAAGAAAAAGATTTAAAACAATAAAAGCAAAAGGAAATTAAAGTAAATCAAACAAAGAAACACATCGAAAAAGCACAAAAAACAAACCAAGAAACTAATCAAAGGGAAGAATAAATCAAAACAAAATAATAAGAACCTATAAAAGGAAGAAAAATTTTAATTAATAAATTAAGGAAACTAAAAAGAAGAACAATAAAACAACGAAGTAAAAAGGGGAAACAAACGAAGAAAAGAGAGAACCAAAAACTAAAAGGAACGAAAAGAGAACAAAGAACAACCAAGAAAAAATAAAGAACATGGAAGAAACACGAACAAACATAAGAAATAAAATTAAAAGAAGCAAAGATAATTAAATCAAGGACTAAAGGAAACAATCAAAAATAAAAATAAAGATGAAAAGAAAAAGGAAAAGGAAAAGGAAAAAAATATAGGCAATGAAGAAAACAATAAGAAAACCACAAAAGATAACAAGAAAATAAAAGACCCAAAAATAAATTATATAAAACAATAGATGAAAAAATATTATTAAATAGAAATAAGACCACCAAAATTAACATAAAAAAATAAAGACATCAATAAAATTCAAATAAAAGAGACAAAAATTGGAGGAACAAAATAAATGAAAACCAAAGCTAACAAAGAACCAATAGGAGAAAAAGAACAAACCCATAATAGAGACCAAATAAACAAAACAAGAGAAGAGAGGAGAAGGAACCAAAAAGAGAAACAAGACAACGAATAAAAGAATGAACAGGAGACAAAAGCCAAGGCTAGAACCAGGAGCCCCAGGAAGGACCACGAAAGGCAATGACCAGACTAGGGGAACCAAAACAAGAGAGACAAGGAAGGGAGGTTGGGGAAAGAACATAGGGGAGGGGAGAAGGAGGAAGGGTGATGAAAATAGCTCAAAAAAAGAGGGGGAGGGGAAGAAGAAAAGAGGAGGGAAAGAGCGAGAGCAGCAGAGGAGAGGGATCAAGAATGGGGGTGATTGAGGCTTGCAAGGATCGATAAAAGCAGCTGCCATGAGACTTAGACTCCATCATTTGTCTCGATTGAGGTTAGAGGGGTGGTTGTTGATGGCTTAGATGCATACCTCCCGCTAGGACCTGTGCTCTATTTTTACAAGAAAAATTCTTAAGTTTCTAGTTCATTAGACTGATAAGTAACCATCTAGTTTCCATGAGCAAGAAATTTGATTTCTTAAAAAAAAAATTGATGCCACACCAAAGGAACAAGATAAATTATGTGAATATTGTTTGCATAATTATGTAGTTTCAGAGGATATAGAATGGAATCCCTTGATATTTGTACGGGATTTACAATTAAGAGCACTAGCATCATATTTTAGGAATAAAAAATTCAGGGGTGAACTTATGGAAGAATACATAGAGAGAGAAAAATCAGTTGTTCTTCCAATAAGGAAGGAACCCAAGAAACCTAATATGATCATTGAATAATGGTTAGAACTTTTGGATCACAAAGGTGTAGGAAGGAATATTATGAGTATGAGAATGAAGGACTCCAGAAGGATGCAGATATTAATGATTGGACTTGTTCATCATTTCTATAGGTATGTACAACAAATATGGGATAGCCTAACACCTGAGCTACAAAGGAAAGAGCCCCATTCAGTCTATAATTTTATGGAAATGCTTCAAAGGACACAAAGATATATGGATGTTACCCAGCACAAAAGAGTTGAATGAGTACCACTCACTTTTTAGCCACCAATACTTCTTTATTTGGTACCAAACTGGATAGGAGATAAACATGAGGAATATGAGAAGTTTGAAATTATCATAATGAAAAAAGTTACATGTTATAGAGGCTTTTGTTTAAATAAGTTCAAAGGAGTGGACACTATTGCAAAATTCAGAGAAAATACCCTACACCACAACCTCCAGCCCTAGTTGATTTGCTTGAGGACAAGAAAAAGGGTAGTTACGGGAATGATGAGCCCAAAAATTAGATATTTTTCTTATGTTCTTATGCAAGTTCACTGACATTACCAACACATTTATCCTATACATGTTCATACATTATGCTATCTTTTATACTTATTATGCAACCTTGAACCTACTATAAAGTATATGGAAATATGATTATGAATGTGATGCTAAATGCATAATTTATGTGTGGATATGTATGAATGTGATTTATATGTGCTTATCTATGGTTGTTAGTATTGTGTGCATGTTTTGTGAAACTAACTCTTTGTAGCTAGAGGAGGTGTACTATAGCCTACAACAACTATGAGGTGTAACTCGCAACAAAAGGAGTTCCTAGATAGCAAAACAGGGGAAGTTCTAGAATAAATGGAGCACAACAACTACAGTATGGAGGCACTTAATGAATATGATTGTGCATCATTGTGATGTCCAATAAAGATACTAGATGAGAATAACCCTATTAAAATTGGGATTCTAACATAATTTATTTGAGCATTAAATGTGTCAATTTTGTTTCAATAGAGTCACAATCCTATTTGGACTCTTCTTCCTTTTCAGTTGCAATTTAGATTAGTGAGTCATTATCATGCTCTGATATCTAGCGAGTGGTGATTAATTGTTTTAGTTTTGATTCTTGTTTTAATAAACTCCCCCATGCCTATATGTATAGCTCGATAGTTGAGGTTGGAGTCAATTGGTTTTTGTTATAGAGAAAGTATAGTTTCTTGATACTTTCTGATGAGGTAAAAATAACCTCATCATAATAAACTCTTGAAAGCTTACTTTTGCTAACTCAATCCTAAGCCTGTACCAATTTATTAAACTTTAGGAGAAGTAATTGCTTATTTTAAGGAAAATTATGCTTTCTTTCTTTCTTTTGATCAATTGAGGAAATTTACCAAAGCAGTTTTAATGGGTTGATTTAAGCATTTTTGTAGGGAATAACAGGTCATCATGCGGTTGTTGTGGAATTTTAGCCAGCACGTGCCTCAAGAGTAATGCTACGAACCCAATCCTAGATGCCTAGATGATGTACCGAAGATTTATTTTCAATTTCTTTAAATTGTGTTGTTAAAAACTTTATGGCTCTTCTCGAGCCTTCTACATGTTTAAGAGCTTTAAAACACATCGAAGTTAGTTTTAAGTTAAGGAAGACTTTTTCAATGGCTATCCATGCCATCTTAAATTTAGGATTTAGTTAAGAAGTTATCTATAAAACTTTAATTTGAGAAGTAATAAAGGAGACGAAGAGGAAGTATCATTATGTTGTTCACATGGTTTTTCAAAGCACTGTTGAAATGAGTTATCTGATTTCTGTCCATTGGTAACTGTTGAATTTCGAATGGTGATGACTATTTTTAATAAAAGGATTTGAGAACCTGTAGCTTATGTGATTTAAATACGAAGTATTAGCCCACGAGTTGGCCACTCGAGGGGAGTTAGCCTAGATAGATAAGTATTTTACTGTTAAGTTATTTTCTTTGTTAAAGGTAAATTGTTGTTCAGTAGGAAGTAACAAGTTGTTGAAGAGTCGAGTTTGTAGTTCTGGAGCACCATTGTTTTTAATTTGTATAAGTTATCTTATGTAGTTGATAAAATCCTTAACCGTTTAAAAGATGTTTAATTGTCTATTCCCTTACTTTTCTATTTCTATAATACATCAGTTGTTTAGTTTGCTTGTTTCCATGCTTTCTATTTTAGTCGTAATGCTTTCTAAATTAGTTGTCTTATGCTTTTTAATTTAGTATTTCTTGATTTTCTTAGAGTAAGATTATTTTCTAGTTAAAAAGTAATGGCCTTAGATTAGACTTGATTTATGTAGTTTAAAAGAAAAACAAAAAAATATAAAATGAGTTATTCAAATAATCTCCTTCTGCAAACTGCCTTGGACACTGCCCGATCAACTAGTTGAAATTCAATTATTCTAAAGTAGTAGGACCTAATAATAGCCTATCACTTTTTGGTGCCATTGTCGGGGACTTCTTAAAAAGCCTTTGTGCTTAAGTGTTATTAGGAGACGGTTTGAATACAAAGTTTAATGCCAAAAATTCCTTAGTCGGCTTTCTTTTCTGCATGGTCCGGAAAAGAGGCCCTCATGGACGTTTTATACCAAAGACCCCCCCAAAATACATAGGGAAGCCCAAGGCTTAGACGACCATACTTCTAAGTAATTATTTGAGCCTACTCCACTTGAGGCTTTTCATTATTTACCTATCGAGCAACTAGCAGAACAGCCAGTTATAGAGGAAATTGTTTTTAAGGAACATACTCTTCTGAACATCATGGGAGATCATAGAGTTGAACCTAACCACAATGAACCTCAACCTCCTAGAACATTTACCCATCCTATTACGTTGGACATTGATGATGATACTATCATGAAGAACATTTCTCCAACTTTCCTTCCAACCTTCTGTGGCTTGTCCTCACAAGACCCTGACCAATTTCTCTTTGAGTTTAAAGTCTTATGTCAGACTTATGATTATAAGAATGACAACCAAAATTTGAAGCTCTTTCCGTCAACTTTGAAGGATTTGACAATGCGCTAGTTCATGGGATTGGGTTCTGGTAGTATAACATCCTGGGAGGAAATGGAGACTGTCTTCTTGCAAAAATACCAGAGTTACTGTAGGGTAAGTGATCTTAAGGAGGAGTTGTTTAAGCTGAGACAAAACGAGGATGAAAGTTTGTAGGATTATCTTGATAGGTTCCTCTTCCTCTCCAAAAGATGTGGAGAAACGACCATTAGCGTGGAGATTCTCAAAACAATATTTCTTAAAGGTCTTGATGATGACGCTCAAAGAAATCTTGATTTAATGGGAAAAGGTGGCGTATCTCAATTAACTCTTGAAGAAATATGTGAGTTATGTCAGAATTTATCCCATACTCGGGGAGGAATCCACAAAACTAATCTTTTTAAAGGGTCTAATGAGATAGGTAAGCTCCGTGAAGAAATAGAAAATATGAAAATGGATATTCTCATGCATTTGAATACCACATTGGATGGTATACAAGCTAAAACTCGCAACCCTGAGACCTTGTCAATTTATTGTCCAAGGTGTTAGAATAAACACCTATTGCATGAGTGTCCTTAGGATAAAGTCAATGTTTGTCAGCTGTGTAAGCAAAACCATCCTACAAACCAGTGCGATTTTTTGTCATATATTAAGAATACTAAGAAGCAAACCCTTCAGGTTGAAGAAGAGATAAATGCATTAAACCAACGTCAAGGAAGAAATTTTCCTTATGGACAAAATCCTAATCCTACATGGAGACCACAAAATAACTGGGCTCATAATCAATGGACTCCATCTTGGAATCAGTCGCCTCCACCTCAACCTAACTAGGGAACTCCTTATTGGGGATCCCCTAAGTGGACAAACCACACATGGGGAAATCAACAATGGACAAATCAACCCCAACAATAGTGGTACCAACAACATGCAGTCCCCCAATGGAATCGGGCACAAAATCAGTTCTATACTGAACCAAGGAGGAATCAACAACATAATATGTTACCTCCAACTCAAAACCCTCCTCAGAATGAGTAGGTAAACCAACCTCATCTTCCAGCACAACTGCTTCCCAATCCTAAGAATAATTGCCAAAATACACCAGTCTATTCTACCGAACATGAAAATGTTACAGGGCTTAATGCGATACACTTTGGAAATGTGTAGTTGCATTCTGGTCAAACTCTTCAACCTTCGACCATTGAATAAATAGTGGAGGAAATTGAGCCTAAAAGTCCAATAAAAGACACACCGTCTAAGCAAGATACCACTCCTCAAGACAAAGAGCCTTTTTCAGCGGCAGGGGCTGCTGACTTGTCTCAGGGAGAGGAAGGTCAGTCCTTAAGTCAACATAAGGAGGATCCTATTCCAAGGAAGAAAACGATGGCACCATATCCAAAATGTTTAAAGTCCATAACTTCAGAAGATAGTCCGGAAGCATCTTTGGCTACAGATACTGCATTAATTCAGGAGATTAAGCAGTTGCAAATTGAAGTTCCTTTATTGCAAGCAATAAAGGAAATCCCTAAATTAAACCAGTTAATCAAATAGCTATGTATCAAAACACCAGGGAGGAAGCCAAAAAAGATAAATACTATTCATATTGATGGTTATTTAGCTGATTTTCTATCTGGAAAGACTATTGCTCTGAAATACGATGATACTGGAAGTCCACTTATAACCGTTACAATCAACGAGGTAACAATACCAAATGCACTAGTGGATCTCAGATCAGCTATTAACGTGATGACTATGGATGTAATGGAAAAATTAGGTTTAACTGATTTATGTCCTACAACCACAATCTTACAAATGGAAAATCAATCTATAGCCATCCCAAAGGGCGTCATTAAAAATGTCCTTGTCAAAGTTGATGGATGGGATTATCTAGTCGACTTCCAGGTAATTCAGTCGCTTACACCTAAGGATAGCTATCCTATAATTCTTGGAAGACCTTGGTTGGCCACGGTTGCTGCTAAGATTGATTGTAGGGAAGGGGGAATTACCATTTCGCATGGCCAAGATAGAAAATTCTTGTTCTTATATCCCCCTGCTAAGCCTACTAAGCATGAAAAAGTATGGGTTGATGGACCTAAGGAATCAAATGGTTTAGACATTTTGGCCTCCCTAGACATGGTAGTAATTAAACAACATGGGGAAGAACTGGAGGAAGAGTTAGTAAATGAAATATCATGCCTTTCTATAACCCCGAATGAGGAAGAAATGATGGATGCTCCAAGGATTTTCGAGCAACCAATTGATATAAGTGGAATGGAGCACAATTATGCTACAATGTGAATGTCGTGTCCTTTAGCAAATATGATTCCCAAAACAAGTCATTTCTATGAGGATATCACAAGGTTTCACCAACTGATACCTCATAGTTGTCCTCTTAATATGTTGTTGTGACCTATATATACTGTGACCTCGGTTCATCCTAGAACAAAGTCGATAATGCTATTACTAGGAAAACCTTGAATATCAATAACTGGTTGACAGAAACTCAGGAGGATAAGTTGTTTAATGTGTTGGTACAAAGGTCTAAAGCTTTTGCTTGGGATTATACAGACATGAGGGGAATTCACCCAAGTGTTTGTACTCATCACATTTACACTGACATCAGTATAAGGCCTGTTCACCAGCTGCAAAGGAGACTCAATCCTACATTAAAGGATTTGGTCAAAATTGAGATTGAGAAACTCCTTCGTGCTAGATTTATTTATCCAATCTCTGATAGTAAATGGGTATCACCTATGGTGGTAGTCCCAAAGAAAAATGGGAAGTGGAGAATCTATGTAGATTATCGAGAACTCAATAAAGCCACTTATAGAGATTATTTTCCCTTACCATTTGTTGATCAAGTCCTAGACAACTTGGCTAGGAGGAAGTATTTCTCCTTTCTCGATGGATTTAGTGGTTATAATCAGATACAGGTTGCTCCAAAAGACCAAGACAAAACCATGTTTACCTTCCCTTGGGGCACATTTGCATATAGAGTGCTTCCTTTTGGACTATGCAACGCTCCAGCAACCTTTCAGAGAGTCGTTCTTGCCATATTTTTTGCTCTCATTAATGACTGTGTCGAGGTCTACATGGATGATTTTATAGTCTATGGTTCAACATATAACAAAGCTCTTCAGAACCTAGATCGAGTTCTGCTAGTTTGTGAGGAAAATAGACTATCCCTTAGCCATGAGAAATGCTTAATAATGGTGGAACAAGGAATAGTGTTGGGTCATCATATTTCCTCAAAAGGAATAAGGTCGACCCTAAAAAAATTGAAGTCATCCAATAGTTCGCAATCCCTCAAACTCAGATAGATTTAAGAAGTTTTCTTGGACATGCTGGTTACTACTGAAGGTTCATAGAAGGCTTTAGTAAAATTGCAGCTCCTATGTTCTCTCTTTTAGAGAAAGAAGTGGAGTTTTTATGGACATCTGAGTGTCAGCAATCATTTGAAGAAATCAAAGAAAATCTTCTCTTTGCTCCCATTCTGAGAGGGCCAAATTGGAGTATTCCCTTTTATATCTATGTTGATGCTTCTGACGATGCTATCGGTGCAGTTATGGGACAAGAAGATGAGAACAGGGGGAAGTATGCTATATATTTCATCAGCAAAAATCTTACTCTGACAAAAAATAATTATACCACAATAGAAAAGGAATTCTTGGTTGTTGTTCACACTATTAAGAAATTTTGTCATTATATTATGGGGTATAAGGTCACAGTTTATATGGACCACTCAGCTGTGAAGTACCTAATGAACAAACCCATGGTTAATGGTCAAATTATGAGATGGCTATTGCTCCTTCAAGAGTTTAATGCCATGATTCTTGATAAACCAGGGAAATATAATGTGGCAGCCGATTTTCTGTCACAAATCAAATATGAAGAAGATGACAGTACCCCTATACAAGATGATTTCCCAGATGAAAATTTGTTTGCAGTTTCTGTAAAATCACCTTGGTTTGCAGATATCGCTAACTATTTAGCTGCTTCAAAGATATCTCCTGGATTCACATCTAAGCAAAAGAAGAGTCTAATCAGGGAAAGTGTCCCATTCAAGTGGATTCACGGAATGTTATTTTGTTGTGGTCCTGACCTGATTTTGATGAGATGTGTAAGAGCAGATGAAATCTACAACATTCTAAGGGCCTATCACGATGACTCTTCGGGAGGACATTACTCTATAAAGAGAACTTCCCACAAAGTCCTAGGTGTCGGATACTATTGGCCCTCAATGCCCAAAGACATTAAGAACTATGTTCATCATTGTGATGAATTTCAGAGGGTAGGAAGACCAACTGCTTCTTCGGAAATTTCATTGTTGCCACAAGTAGTCCTTGAACCATTCAAAAAATGGGGTTTAGATTTTATCAAACCCGTAGATCCTTCCTCTCAAGGGAAAGAGTATATACTGGTTTGCACTGACTACCTAAAAAAATGGGCTGAAGTTCAAGCCTTAAGAATAGCTAGGGAAGAGCAAGTTGCAAAATTTCTTTATAATAAAATCTTCCTTAAATTCGGAGCTCCTCAAACTATCGTAATTGATCAGTGACCCCAATTCATGTCACGAATTCTCTTGGCATTTACCAATCATTTTCAGGTAATCCATAGGAAGTCATCCCCTTACCACCCTCAAGTGAATGGCCAGGTAGAAGTATCTAATAGAGAACTAGAAAATATTCTAACAAAAATAGTTTCTTCTAGAAGAAAAGACTGGGCCAGGAAACTCCCTAAAGCCGTATGGGCATACAACACAGCCTAGAAATCTGCGACTAGATTCAGCCCCTATGAGCCCGTTTTTGGGAAGAAACCTCTTCTTTCCATTGAGTTTGAACTACAAACTCTATGAATGGCTATGGAATTAGGTCTATATTTAAAGTGAGCCCAAGTTGAACGAGTTATGCAACTGAGTGAATTGGATGAGCTTCGTTTAGATGTCGTCCATCAAATTGAACTAATTCAACATCAATGGAAAGTGTGGCATGATAAACATATTAAGGGAAAGGAGTTTCATAATGGGGACTGGGCCCTTTTATTTGATTCGAGATACAAGGATCATAAGGGGAAGCTCAAGACTCACTGGTTGGGACCTTATGAAGTTGAGGAAGTCTTTTCAAACGGAACTATTCGGTTGAAACCAATTGATGGTGACACACGAACTCTGTTGGTTAATGGTCATCGCTTACGTGTCTACCATAATCCAGTCAACAGGGAATACTTTACAAGGATGGTCAAAATGCAGGGCAAGGTCCAATGTGTTGACTCTTCCATGGTAGAGTCTATCTAGCAACAATGATATGCCATTCAAAAAAAAAAAAAAAATTGAAAATATGCAATAGATGGACATGTATGCTGAGATATTTTCCTTCATTAAATATTTTGTCATTTTTGGACTTAGCTAAATATTTTTCATGTTTTTATAGGACTTCTCAAAAAGCAAAAAATAACTTCCGGAACACCCTCCAAAGATGCTCTAGAATGTTATGATGCCGGTACCGATGCTCCAAAACTTGACATTTTCAAGCCCGATGTTCCGAAACTTGTATAAACCTCATCATATTAAAGAGGTGTTCTGCACTTAGGTTCAAAGTTCATGAAGTTCAAAAATTCTTTTCCATTTCACTCAACCTTTCATTATGTTGCTGCTTCGGCTGCATCTTTCAGCGATGCTCTGGAACCTTTCATTTTGTTGCTGCTTCGGCTACATCTTTCAGTGATGCTTTGGAACCTTTCATTTCTTTGTTGCTTTAGCTACATCTTTCAGTGATGCTAACCTTTTATTCTATTGCTACTCCGGCTACAACTTTCAGTGATGCTTTGGAACCTTTCATTCCATTGTTGCTCCGGCTGCATCTTTCAGCGATGCTCTGGAACCTTTCATTCCATTGTTGCTCCGGCTGCATCTTTCAGTGATGCTCTGGAACCTCCATTTCATTCTTGTTTCAGTTGCACCACACACTGATGCTCCAGAACTTATGCACTCATTTCGAGCGCGTTGACCAAATTACGTGCTCTAGAACTTGTTTGTTTGTTTTCCGCCACCTTTTTCAAAATTTTAAATTTGCGCGATTCTTCCACCAGAATATCCCATACATTTGTCTTTCTATTTTTGCTTTAGTCATAAGTAAGCCACCCAATTTTGTACTCTTCATTGATAGCTCCATCCTCATAGAATTTTGCACCATATCATAATAACTTCGTCATCACCTCAACCAATCCCTTCACATCATCGTGTCAAATCTGTAAGGTATAAGATCTTTGAACGATCACGAAACGCGAGTAAGTATTAATTTTTGCTTTAAGTAGGTAGTTATTTCTGAATAAAGAATAATTAATTGACACGAACTTCACTTCCAATTTAGCAATTTGTGCCACCCGGTGATCAACTACTTGTACAGCAAATCCTTTCACAAACCTCCATTTAGATTGGAAATCATTGAAGCATAAGTTGCAAATAAAATAAATAAGTGATTTCAAAGGCAATATTTTCAAAAGAAACCTGTGTGTGAGCTCTATGTTGGAACTAAAATATTTTGCAAAGTGTGAAATAAGCAAATGGGGGGTGGTAAAAGAAAGGTAGAGCCAGATTCAGCAGAAAAATTGTTGGGATTGAGCAATATCTCCAGCTTGTTCAAGGAAGTAGGGTGGTTAAACTACATCTGAAAATTTGAAGGCTATAATAAAAAGTTGGTAAGATCTTTTGTTGAGAACTACACAAATGGAAAAATTATACTTCAAAGGAAGCATTTCAAGGGAAGCTCCAAAATTATTTCTCGCTTATTTGGATTAGAGAATGCAGGCATAAATATAAAAGAAAAACCTCTCAAATTCTGTACCAAAAATTATCTGAATTATTTGTTAGAGAGGGAGACCCACACCCAATGGTAGTAATAAGTACCAGGGGAAAAAATAAGGGATTCCAGAGAACCTCCATATTAGAACCGTGGGGTACTATTGTTGCATGGACTATAAAGTATTTTACTTGTGAGGGTCAACTTACTATAGTTGTAGGGCTTTCCTTTCGTATGTTGACTCATTTACGTCACGGGAAGGAGGACCCAACTCTTAGGGTTAATATGCTTGAATTCTTGTGTGATTCCTTAAATACTTCCATAGAGAGGTATAAAATAGGGACTTGGCCTTTGAAACATCACGGGTTAATTCAGCTAATCTGCAAGTACCACTTTTGTAAGAAACCCGAGGGAAAATGGGAGAAATTTTTAGAGAAAATGGAGAAACCTGCAATTGCAAGAACCATAGAATCGGGGGAACCATCCCAACAGGCTATTCCATCATCCAGAGCAATTTCCCCTAAGGGCTCTTCAGCTCTGAAAGCTCTTAATCCCACCACTCCTGGTGAGGATTTTCCAAACCTCTGCAATGATAACTTCAAAACCCATGACCTGCTAGAACAGGTTGATATTATTTATTCTGACACAAGTAAACCAAGAAAGAAGAAAATGGGAAAAAATAGAACACCCGTCATTTTCCAAGAATCACCTCCACTCGGAAGGAGTAAGCAGTTGGCTTCTGAATTCTCTTCAACCCCAATACAGGGTAAGGAGGGAAGTTCACAAAAGAAAAAGCCTAAGCGGCCACATGAGCCCATAGAAATTTCAGAGTATGCCAGTGAAGAGGAGGTACCCCTAAATAAAGAGGATTCAGGTGAAGTGTTTCCTTTCCATTTTGCACATATAGAGGAAATCTTCAATGATGAAATTCAGAGAAGAGAACTTGAGGGGGATGACGGTATGCCAAAAAATTTATCACCCATTGTAAATAAAATTGTTGGAACAACTGAAACAAGTAGTGTCATTGCTGAATTAGAAAAGTATAAAGTAGAAATTGATGATTTACAGAGACAATTGTCTAAAAATAACAAATTTATAGGATTGCAAAAAGAAGAGTTGGCTATCCAAACTGATATAATAAATAAAAGGGATCAATAAATAAGAGGCTTGAAGCTTCAATTGCAGGAAAAGGACTCGAAAATCTATAAGTTACAGGAACAAATGAAGGAGTAGTATCAAAAGCATAAAAATTATAGTGTGGACATTGCACTCAAAGATGCAGAAATGGAAAGAATAAAACAAAATTTTGTGCTCATGCTCACAGCTTTTGAGGAAGACAAGAAAATAAAAATTGAAGAGTTGAACGCTTCCATCAGCAAGGTAGTTGAACTAGAACAGGACTTAAAGGAATGCACTGTGAAACCCCAAACAGAGTCCAAAGAAATTCAGACTGAACTAGTTGTAACTGATTGGTTCTAGGTCCGCATTCCACCTCTGCTAATAAAATGGATGGAAAAGTGTTACTTCCTCAAGAATATCCAAGCTGAAAATCATAGGCTAAAGAAGGAACTGGTGCTCCAGAAGGAGTCATTTCACAAGGCCTACAAAGGGAAGCAGGATGCATGTCAACTTGTGGACTATTTGCTAAATTGTAGAAGACCATCAAGAATTTACTCAATGTTTTTGAATGAACAATGGCTAAGATGGAAATTGTTTAGGATCTATAATGATCAGCCCTATGAGCCTAATAACAAAGAGTTTGTTAAAATATTTGTAGAGTCGACTCCTGAAGACCAAGATTTAATTTGTGAATTCTTTCTACATGACTTGTTATTAGAAAATCATATAGATTTCTTTATCAATTTATTTGTTGGGGAGGTAGAATTGAGGGAATTTCTCTCAACCATGAGAAATCAAATTCATTGGAAGGATCGAATAAAAGAGTTTGCATAGGCAGAGAGAACAGTGGGTCTCCAGATAAGGTCCCCAAATTCAAGGCCTGATGAGTTCAAAGCTATATTTTTGTCTCCTTGTTAATGAAAAGATGAAGGAGAGGTATGACAACAGCCTCAAGCTGTGTTATGACAATTTCATGGAAAATGGACATAAATTAATTGGAAAAGCATGCCATGCTTGCGAAGAAAGATTCACCCCTCTACCAACTTACTTAAAGAAAAGAGAAGTTATTTCTCCTCTAAACATCAGATGGTCATTCAGAAGGGTTGATGCTCTAGTTAAAATCCTGAAAACTTTGAGAACAAAATGGATAGGAATGAAATATAGACCTCCCTTGCTACTTAATCCACCCCCGACCTTTAATATTTCCACATATCAGAATGATAGACTTTTCAATGAATGGAGGGAGAGTGTGATGTTTCATAGAGGGTCCATTCATAACCCTAAATCTTTCGATGCATCAGCTAGGGAAACACATGATCTCAATACTCTTTATGAGGAATGGAATATAACTCAGGGGTTTAACCATGGAGCAGGAGCACCTGCAAGAAATTAGGTAGGGGAGGAAATGATGAGGTAAAAATAACCTCATCACAATAAAATCTCAAAAGCTTACTTTTGCTAACTCAATCCTAAGCCTGTACCAATTTATTAAACTTTAGGAGAAGTAATTGCTTATTTTAAGGAAAATTGCTTTCTTTCTTTCTTTTGATCAATTGAGGAAATTTACCAAAGCAGGTTTAATGGGTTGATTTGAGCGTTTTTGTAGGGAATAACAGGTCATCATGCGGTAGTTGCAGAATTTTAGCCAGCACGTGCCTCAAGAGTAATGTTGCAAACCCACTCCTAGATGCCTGGACGATGTACCAAAGATTTAGTTTCAGTTTCTTTAAATTGTGTTGTTAAAAACTTTATGGCTCTTCTCGAGCCTTCTACATGTTTAAGAGCTTTAAAACACATCGAAGTTAGTTTTAAGTTAAGGAAGACTTTTTCAATGGCTATCCATTCCATCTTAAATTTAGGATTTAGTTAAGAAGTTATCTATAAAACTTTAATTTGAGAAGTAATAAAGGAGACAAAGAGGAAGTATCCTTATGTTGTTCACATGGTTTTTCAAAGCACTGTTAAAATGAGTTATCTGATTTCTGTCTATTGGTAATTGTTGAATTTTGAATGGTGATGATTGTTTTTAATAAAAGGATTTGAGAACCTGTAGCTTATGTGATTTAAATACGAAGTATTAGCCCACGAGCTAGCCACTCGAAGGGAGTTAGCCTAAATAGATAAGTATTTTATTGTTAAGTTATTTTCTTTGTTAAAGGTAAATTGTTGTTTAGTAGGAAGTAACAAGTTGTTGAAGAGTCGAGTTTGTAGTTCTGGAGCACCATTGTTTTTAATTTGTATAAGTTATCTTATGTAGTTGATAAAATCCTTTACTGTTTAAAAGATGTTTAATTGTCTATTCCCTTACTTTTTTGTTTCTATAATACATCAGTTGTTTAGTTTGCTTATTTCTGTGCTTTCTAGTTTAGTTGTAATGCTTTCTAAATTATTTTTCTTATGCTTTTTAATTTAGTATTTCTCAATTTTCTTAGAGTAAGGTTATTTTCTAGTTAAAAAGTAATGGCCTTAGATTAGACTTGATTTATGTAGTTTAAAAGAAAAACATAAAAATATAAAATGAGTTATTCAAATAATCTCCTTCTACAAACTGCCTTGGACACTGCCCGGTCGACTAGTTGACATTTAATTATTCTAAAGTAGTAGGACCTAATGACAGCCTATCACTTTCCAGCTATTTGGTATTCCTTATGTAGAAAATGTTTATTGTTTGCTCATGGTTTCAATGAATAAAATATCTCAGTAGAATCTTATGTGAGCTTTTGGAATTGTGCAATGAATTGTTTGAGGTATCATTATTGCATTGATCTAAGAAGTTAGATTTGGTTTATATTAGTGAAGACAACCACTTGAGTAAGGGCCACTCAAGGTAACTATCCTTCACTCCATTTCTTGTTATTTCATTTATGTTTTTAGTAGTTACTTCATAAATGCAAGTTATGTTAAATAGATTCTTTATGTTACTTGAGTGTTTTGTACTCTAGAGTGTAGTATAGGGTTAGTTATCATTTCATTTAATTCGTAGTATTCATTTCTTGATAGTAATTAGTTATAGTCTTATACTATAGGTACCCATAGCAATAGTGCCAACTTTACTTTCTTGACTATTTGTAGTTTTATGATTTTCCAGAAAGTGTAGCATCTATAATAGGATGAATTAGGTAACCTTAAATCTTTGAAATCACATATAGTGCCAGTACCATCACAAGCCTACTAGACTTGGTTGATAATTCAATAAAGGTCTTTCCAAAGGTTTAAAAGAATTGTTCAGTTAGGTTTTCCCTTTGAATTGTGTGATTGCCACCAAGTTTAGTAGATATTAGTAGGGACTCAATAGAGGTTATGGTTAGTATGGGAGTTACCAATAGTATAACCAAAATATTTGTAACTAAATGGCTGGACCAAATGTTAATCCTCAAAATTTTACAAACCAACAAAATTCTCAAGATAATCCCCAAGTAAACCCTATTGTAGGAAATTTCACTGTGAGAAGGCCATTACAATTAGAGATATATAGGAAATTGGACTTCACTAGTATCTCATGATATCCTAATCCCATCCCAAATGATATCAAAAATGTACTATTTATGTTTTTAGGGAATAATGCCATATCAGGAGAGGATCATCTAAGGTCTTTGATGGGGAAAAAATATGCCATTATTTTACCTATTATTTTCTCTAACCTTCGTAATATTTCCTAGTATTTCTTGTTGCTCCTCTCACTTTTCATGAATGAACTAAAAATATTTTATAGAATACAAGGAAAGATAAAATACATGAATATATCAAATCCCTTGGTTGTTTATTAATCGTTTTCATGATTTTGATAACAAGAAATGCTTGTGCGAGTGACACATGGGCATGAAGGAATCAATGGATGGAAGACTAGGCTAGTTGGAGTCATTTTGTCACTTTAGCCATATTTGTGTCGAGATTAACAAATCTGTTTTGAGTTGTTATGATACTATCAAAAGACTTTAAGCTATTTTTTATTATCTTTCGATGGTTGTTGGTTGTAAGCCACAAACAACCAAAACATTTATTCACTTTCATTTGCAAGACTGTTATGGGTATAAATAGTTGCAATATATATATGTGTGTGTGTATGCCAAAGAATCATATAGATAGACATAATAGAAATCATATATTGGCATTAAAATTGTGTTCATAATCTATTGTTGCAATTCAAATGAATGATAGTTAGTGTGGAATAATTCTATGTTTGTGAGCTTCATCACTCAATAGCCAGTGAAGGTAGGGCCTACTTTCTCGGTTGTTGGTGATCTTTCCATTAGATATCCAAGTGTGGTAATGTATGTGTGATTTCATAATTATTTGATTGGTTTCATATTGATTATTGTGTTAATTATCGGATTCTTATCCACATAGTTAAGCTTTATGAATGTGTTTAATCTTTTTGGTTTCTTCAACACTTATCAGTGTGTATAATCTACCTATCAAATATTATCAATATTGTTAATATTATCTAGAATTCGATTAGTAAGATCATTGTGAGTTGTGGAAATGAATAGTTAATTAATTTTGAAAGCATATCTACATTCAGTAGCATAACTTTGATTCTATTTATTTTATTTCAAGAAAGATTTTCATTCTGTTGTATAGAGATTTTTTATTCTGTTTTGTTTGCCAGTAATTTTTTTCTGCTACAGAATCATTTCTTCATGGGTTCCTGTCACACATGTGACAAGAAGTCTACAAATCAAAATTTTGTTCAAATACATATTACATTAGTTTTCATCCATCAACCCTTAGTTTATTGATTGTAGCCCTTCGGCATACTACCACAACATAGTTCAAAAGCCTACATTCCCGGATTGACATCTAGGATGAACTGAGGAAGCCATTCCTAAGAATTAATTCAGATCCATTACAAGAACAATTTGAAACCACAATTTTTTCCAATCAGTCTTTTTTTAACCTAATTGATGACTTTGAAATTAAGGATGAGGATGTTGTCATGAAGCTATTTATCCAATCACTAATATAATATATTAGGGATTGGTACTAAGGTTTTCCCAATTCTAGTATTGGTTCATGGGATAAATTTAAGAGAGTTTTCAAAGAACAATATGGCGATAAAACTAACCACAAATTCATTATTAATGAGTTTACAAGCATTATCAAAGGAAAAAATGAACTGGTCTATGATTTGAACACTGGGTTTATAAATGTCATGAACAAAATTCCACAGTATATGAGATCTAGTGAACCTATGTGCTTGGTCATATATTGCAATGCATATGATCTTAAGATGGGTTATGACCTTAAGAGACAAAGAACCTCAATCTTTGAGGGATGCTTTCAAAATTGTAATGCATATTGAAAATAACATAAAAGCATCTAGTAAATTTAGTAAGAGGGATGATGTGAAAATATTACAAAATCCTAAAGTACAATAGACTAAGGTTGTATCCTTTGAAGATAAACTTGGTAAAGTCATGAGTGCATTGAAATATTTGAGTTACAAGGTGGCAAAAAATGATAAAGTTTTACCTCAAGATAAACCTAATCATCAAAGGTAGGAAATAATGCCAAGGTTGTTAGATCAACCTTACAACAAAAAATAGCATAATGGTAATCCAATATCAAATAATCAAAATGAGGTGAAAAATAGAGAAACTGTAGACCCCTTCAAAAAAATTACCAATTTTACTGATGACACTCTCTAGTGCATAATTTGTCAATCGCCTCATTCTCCTCAGTAATGCATGGTGGCACACTTCCTATAATAACAATAAACTCCATGTGATGATTGTGACAACCCACATATTGAGGATCATGATGTGAACATGATGTCTAATATACTATCCTTCAATACTAATGAGTATTCTTCTAATGAAGGAGCTCCTGACACATATGTGAATGACAGAAGGTGCAAAGCAGATGGTCAGCACAATAAAAAAAAATTGAGGATGAAGATGAAGAAGCTATGGAGATGCACAATGTTGAAACTTATAGTTATAAAGTTATAATTAGGATACCTTCAAAAGAATAAATCAAAGCTTTGATAGTAGCTACAATTGCTCAGGTCAAGAGAAATTATAATTTGACTAGAGTAGTCAACAATGACCAAGGAAAGGTTGGAAGCATCTTCATTAAGGAGCATAACAATGATAAAAATGATCAATATTCTCATAGGAAAAGAAAGGAACTTAAAACTAAAATAAATGATATATCATGCAAGGGACATAATTCTGAAAAATCCTATAGATTAAATTGTTTCTCCTCTCATTAAGGAAAAATATCAAAAGATGAAAACTAGGCAAGAAAATAAAGATACTAGGCATACTCAATAAGGTAAATTAGGTTATGAACAAGAAAATAAAAATAATAAAATTGCACCAATTTGTGACATTTCAAAATATGTTGTTGATATTACTCAAATACTGTCACAAATCAGGGTATATATTCCTCTGTTGGAAATTATGACAATAGAGGGGCACAAGGAGAAGACATGTGCCCTTATCAATGGAGCATCTATAGCCTCTAGTGGAAATACTGTGATTACCCCATCTAAAAGGGTAAGGAAAAATAAAAAATGATTGAACCTGAAGGTATTGCCAATGAAACACCATAGGTGTTTTTGGGCACTACTCGGACTACTTTCCCAAATTAGGTCGACCCATTCTATGTGACTCTGCAAGTGAACAAAAAATTGGTTAAAAATTGCATGATTGACTCAGGGGCATCCACCAATTTTATGCCCCTAGTCATTATGAAAGAATTGGGACTACAAGTAAATAGGGAATTTAGAAAATGCTTTGTAATAGACTCTAGGGAATCCCCAATTATTGGAATAATGAAAGATGTACATTTCAAGTTGGTTGCATTTCCTCAAAAAGACTTTGTGATGAATGTAACCATTATTGACATTCCACCTTAGTATGGAATGCTCTTTTCAAGAAAATAGTCAACAACAATTGGAGGAAGTATGCAATTAGATCTTAAATTAATGGTAAATATCTTAAACTAAATAGAGAAAAGAGGTCCTCCAATCTCATTGAGAACTTGTAGTTAGTTGAACATGTACACTTTTTCAATATTGACATGGAAAACTTCAGAGTTGTAGAGTCATAACCCACATAAAGCAGAATTCTACCTATAGCTGAGGAAGTGAAAGAACAAACTCAAGATGATGGCCTTTGGACATTGTATTATGATGGGGCATGTTCAAAGGAAGGATCAAGTGTTGGGGTGATTCATATATCCCCAAAAGGTAGGTCCTATAAATACTCAGAGTATGAGGCTTTTTTATTAGGAATTAACATGGTAAAATATAAAATCAAGAAGCTTAAATTTTTTGGGGATTTTGATCTATTTGTATCCCAAGTCAGGGAAAAATATGTGTTAAAGCACAAAAGGTTGAAGTAGTACAAATGTGTTGTTTTGTATACTATTGAAAAGTTTGATGCACTTTCAATAGATTGGGTGGAAAGAGAAAAAAATACAATGATAGGCCTACTTGCCAATATTTCCTTAAGAACATATGACATTACTTTTTCTAGTATATCTAAGGTTGAGGTCTAGATAAGGCCTTTCATCCTAGAGAATGTTTATACTAGTAGGTATTCAATTATGATGCAAACTTATTAAAATTCTTACATTGTATAGATGAATACCACAACCAAGAAATTGACTTCCAGAGTTTTGTAGAAACCATTGATGGGAAGGATACTATCTTTGGAAATGAAGTGTTCTAGCTCAAAAAAAAATATTCCCAAAGGATTAGTGGCTTTGGAAATATTTTTTGATAATTATGATAAATGTAATGTTAAGCCAACTCCTTCACATGAACAGGATCTGGAAGGGGTGAACTTCAGAAGAGAAAACACACCTAAGAAGGTGTATATCAAGAAAAATTAAGCCCAAAAATCAAAATAATGCTTATTTCTTTGCTCAAAAAATATAAGCATGACTTTGTTTGGTCATATGATGACCTCAAAGCCTATAGAGAGGATTTATTTCAACATGAAATCCCTCTTAATTTAGATGGTAAGCCTTTTAGGAAAAAAAAAGACCTATTAACCCAACATTGGCACCAAAGATGCAACAAGAATTGATAAAACTCATAGACAATGGAATTATCAAGCCAATCGGACATTCCACCTAGGTTTCAAACTTGGTGTCAGTAAGAAAGAAAAATGGAAATATAAGGCTATGTGTAGACTTTAGAAATTTTGGCATATCTTCATTAAAGGATAATTACCCATTACCCAACGTGGAGGAAATATTGCATAAAGTTATTAGTTGTGAGTTTTATCAATGATGGATGGATTTTGTAGTTACAATCAAGTGAAAGTGTAACTTTCCAGAGAGCCATGGATGTTGCATTTTCAGAATTCATAGGCATATTTATGGTGGTGTATCAAGATGACTTGACTACATATTCTAAAAAATAAGTTCATTGTATACACAATGAGAAAAAAAATCTAGACCTCTGGAATTTGGTATTTCCCTTAACCCTAAGAAATGTGCTTTTGGGGTGACAGAAGGAAAACTTCTAGGCCACATTTTTTCTAAGGAAGGCATTAGAATTGACCCAGAGCAGGTAGAAGCAATAGAAAAGATTCCACAACCTAAGACTATTAAAGGTATTCAATCCTTTTTTGGATAGGTGAATTTCTTGAGGAGGTTTGTGACTAACTTTGTTGAGACAAAAAGATCCATCTCAAAGGTGTTGAAGAAAGGAGAATCAATCTCATGGGGTGAAGAGCCAACCAAATCCTTCCAAATCATAAAAGAGGCACTAAATAATCCTCTTGTTTTGAAATCTCCTGATTTCTCAAATTATTTCCAACTATTTTCCTTTGCCTCATTCCACACTACTATTGCAGTCTTGTTGTAGAAGAATGATGAAGGGTTTGAACAACCAATTTATTTCTTTAGAAATTTTTACAGGTTTTTAAACTCAAACACAACATGTTGAAAAACAAGAATATGCACTATTCAAGGCAGTCAAGAACTTCAGACCCTATTTGGTGGAAGCTAAAATTGTTGCATATGTGCCCAATTTTGTTGTCAAAGAAATATTTACACAACAAGAAGTTATCGGAAGAAAGTGCAGACGAATCAACAAGATCCAAGAGTTTAATAATGGCATTCAAATCACAAAAATTGTCAAGTGACAAGGATTATCTAGGATCATGGTTGAGTCAAATCTAGAAGCTAATCATGCAAAAAATGTAGAAATAAGTAATGGTATCTTTTGAGTGTGATATGAATAACTTTGGTGGAGGAGCTGAGAAGGAATCTTTCTCAAATGTGTCAATGAAAATAAATCTATTGAGATCTTGAATGAGATGCATAGTGGAGTGTGTGGAGGTCATTATATGGCAAAGACTACAGCACATAATATTTTTAGATCTAATTATTGGTGATCCATAGTCTTTATAGATACACAAAAGATGGTTAGAAATGTAATGCTTGTTAAAGGTTTTCAAGAAAACTAAAATTATCTAGAACCCTACCATTAATACCAATGTCTACAGAAGCTCCATTTCAACAATGAGCTATTGACTTTATTAGAGAAATAAATAAAAAATCAAGTGGTGGACATAGGTGGATTCTAGTGGCTACTAACTATTTCACTAAGTGGATAGAATCCATCCCTACAAGAAAGGAAACTAGTAAAGTTGTAATTGATTTTCTAACGAACAACATCATAGCCAAATTTGGAATACCAATCATATTAATATCTGATAATTCTATGTGCTTTAGGTCTAAATAATTTACGACCTTTTCTAGTTATATGGAATAACCATCTCATACTCTTTGCCTTACCACCTTCAAGGCAATGCACGGGTATAATAAATCAACAAGAGCTTGATGAAAATAGTGAAAAGAATAAGAAGGCTTGGGATTCAAAACTCGGATTGGCCTTGTGGGCAGATAGAGTGACTATTAAGATAGCCATTGGTGAGTCTCCTTGTCAACTGGTGTATGACCTTGAGGCAATAGTTTCTAAAATCAACTTGTTTCCTATCTATAAATTTATTCAAGAACATGATAATGTCATTGGTGATGTAATGGAAAATAGGATTAACCAATTCACTTAGTTAAATGAGATAAGGAGAATAGCACAATAGAAAAGCATCAATTTTCAGCAATAAGTTAAGCACTTGTTTGAAAAAAGTACCACCGCAAGAAAGTTTCAAGTAGATGATATGGTGCTTCTATAGAATACTAAGTCACAAGAAAAGGGAAAACATGGAAAGTTTGAAGCTCTATGGTTGGGACCTTATCTAGTAAGCAACACTCATGGTGAAGATTCTTATTTCTTGAAGAGTCTTAATGGTGAATATTTGGAACTGTCATTGGATGGACAATTTTTGAAACCCTACTTTTCTTAAAGAGGGTTATTTCTATGCACAGTTGTGTTTTATGTATATAATGTATATTCTTGTTTTTCCTTGGTTTTATATTTTATTTGTTTTGTTTGGTCTAATTCCCAAATAAAATTGGATCCTTGCCTTGTTCTTGCAAAACAAGTGTCCCCAAGTGGAGCCACTAGTAGTACATTTTCATAAATATATTGGTTCTCAAATTTTTCCCTAAGTGACAAGCTTTAAAATGA
The DNA here is from genome assembly GCA_007115665.2 of Sequoiadendron giganteum. Taxonomy (NCBI): domain Eukaryota; kingdom Viridiplantae; phylum Streptophyta; class Pinopsida; order Cupressales; family Cupressaceae; genus Sequoiadendron; species Sequoiadendron giganteum. The sequence goes on along the minus strand of CM021108.1, from coordinate 415,934,354 downwards.
TGTAATTCATGGTAGGTTTTGTTTAAATCTTGTTCTATATATGTGTTTAGGCTTTAAAACCCTAAAAAACATTAATTTTAGGCAATTATATTATAATTCTTTTTTTATCTTGTGTTGACCTCATGTGTCCTATTGCTAGATTATATAACTTATAACTTATGGGTCTTTGTCTCATGCCTTTATCGACCCATTTTTTAGGTTACTAGGTGGACTCGTTAAAATATTTTTAAAATATTAAATTCCTAAGTCTATGTCCCCCTATCACATTAATTTCTTAGCCCCCTTTTCCTAGCACTCACATAAGACTTAAATTATGCATGTGATTTAAGAAAGTCATTTTAGTTTCTCTATTTTGTGATTCCATGAGGAATATTCTATTAAATGATGCTCTTTGGAAATGTGGAAACATGGAAAAGTGTCATCATTTTAAGGCATTACACCATTTTACAAGAGGTATGTTACTAAGCGAAAAGATAGTCTATGAAACCATGGAATGAATTCCACATGGCATAAAATCATTATTCGAAGCTACAAGCCGTTTATAAATACCAAAGTATGACACATGGCATGATTTAAAGGCATTCCATGAGTCCATGGTATATTTTGAGAAGACCTAAATGAAGTCCATAGAATTACGGAAAAGAGACACGTAGCGTGTTCTCAATTTTTTCGACGAGTTTAATATAATAGTTTGAATTTGCAAGCAGAAAAATGTGGACACATGGTGCAATCTCAAAGGGATTCCACAAGTTTGCAAGCTCTTCATAGTTGACCTATTTTCAAGATGCAAAATTGCGGAAAGTTGCAATGTAGTATATATGATGATGTCAGCCACTTCTTAGTTGTCTTTTTTGATGGTCCTATTTTTTATGACATGTAAAGTGGTCCTACATGGATTAATTTCATTGGTTGAAGATTTTTTAATTTGTCAAATATTTTCAAACTAGTCAGATCTTCTTCAATTGTCAAATATTGTACTTTCATCCAGAAATCAATAGCTCATGTTCAAACTTGAAAATGGATAGATGGAGGCACAGGCTCATGCGAATTAGAAGTAATGGCAGACAAGATCATTTTCTACCAGATTTTCATTATGGATTTTCCTATAAATGCTATAATCTTGCCCATCATTTAACTCATTTTTCATCTAAAGCATTCAACATGAGAATATGTAAAGCTCTAACATTTTTGTGACAAACTAGGGTTCCCAAAAGAGCAAAAACAAGTAAGTATTTTTTATTGAAATTCATCGGATTTGAAAAATTAGTGTTTATAGTTAGGGATTTTATAGCTTAATTACCATTTCAAGGCATCAGAAAACTCTAGAATCCTACACATAAACCCTAGTTTTGGACTTGAATTATAGTCGTGAGTCATTCAAAGGATGAACTCTCCACTTCCAAAAGGCCATTTTATGAAGACGTCATTATATAACTCCCTGATTCAACCAAAAACCTATCAGAGCTCTAGGACCAAAATCAGAGCCCATGGTCCTAGAGTTGTTTCAGATCTAGTTGATAATGCATATGAATGCCAAGATGTAGAGCTTCCAATGACTGGATGGAACTTGTTTACTCACTAGTATGGGAAACAAAATTCTAAGGTTCTCATTTCAAATGAATGGGCGTATGACTTAGGGAAGTTAGTGGTCCCTAATGTATTCATGGATGTAGACTTGTTCTAACACATTGTTGTGAACTATGATGAAAATGTCAGAGTTGTGAAGGCAGAAAATGGAGGGGAATCGATTCAAATCAACAAGGCCTACATTTCAGAGGTTTTTAACCTAAAACTAGCAACCAACAAGGCCATTGACTTTGACCTGGTTTAAATAATAGTATCAAGAGGACATAAATAGTTATATGGTACATTGGCTTCCTAGGTATAGATTAAATATTTTTGATAATATATCTATAAGAATCCCTACCAATGAGGTGGAGCCCTTCAATCTAGATATTTTTGAGGAGTATTTTATCAAAACTTACAATGCCTTGTTTCAAGTTTTGGGGGAGATTCCCAAACAAGGATATCAATACCTCTTACATATATGGTTTTTGACATTCAAATCCCCATGGTGAACACTAATTTTGACTTTTCCACCTTCATTTCCAATGATATCCACAAGCAACTAGTGGAGATCAATAAAAAAACCAAGGTGATCAATTTTAAACTGTATTCTCTCCTTTTTAATATGTTCTTATCTGGAGGAATGGATAAATTGGAAAAATCCCTATAGATTCACATGGATGATGGAAAGGGAGGTCTTCTTTCTATTCAATATTGGACTCACATTTGGGATAGGCATTGTGATGCCTCTAACTTTGTTTTTTTAGAATTTTTTGTTTAATAAGGTGCTATCATATTTGGGAGTTGAGGAGGTCATATTATAAAAGGAAATATTGGATTTCCTAAGACCTAAGGATAGGATGCCAAAGATAGGAGTTCAACATAATTGGGGAGATTGGTATCTCCACAATGATTCCACAATCACAATAATATATATATGTCATGTTGGACCTCATGTGTTGCCAAGGTATGTGCCACTTAGATTGGTATTTTTGGAGGTGATGTGGCAGATTGGCGAGTCAGATAGGCCCATCTCAAAGGGAAAAAGAAGGGGTGATTCTTCTCATTTTCCACAACCTTCTATGATTTCATAGTCATAAGGGAAGGAATGGAGAAGCTATATCCAATGTTAAAAGTTTATAGAATGACCCAAGAAGTGGCAAGAGCCTTTAATCCTAAAGGTTTCATAAATCAATTCAGGATCAACATCAATAGGTTAGCTTTTCAACATCAAATCCTTTTTTTCTAAAGATGTTTTAAGGAATTGTAAGGATGATAAGGGAGTTGATGATAGAAGGATCAAATGGGTTGCATTTAAGAAAGCAGGGGATACAAAATTAAAAAGGTATAAGGAATGTCAAGGTGCCTTTGCTAAAATAAGGGATCCAATTGCTATAATCTAAATGATCTTATTGAATATTGATAGAATAATTGGAAAACCCCATGTTCTTGAGGAGCAACCAACTTATCAACCCAAAATAGACCCATATGTTTATGCTTTCACTAGAAGGTCTAAAGGACCTATAATAAGAGATCATACTCCACCATCTCCTCCTCATGTACCACCACCTTCTCCTCCACATGTTCCATTATCTCCTTCTCACATTCACATTACACATTACCCTCCAAGGGAACAACCCCAAAAGAAGAGAAGAACTAAGTAACCATCTTTGGTTGACTATCCACTTGGTCCTGATGAGGAGGAAGACATTGAGGTAAGTACAGAGGAAGTGCATCAACAAATTCCATATCCCCCAGGGGAAAATATTGTTAGAATCCCTCAAAGATGGTTGTGAATAAATGTAACAATGGCAAGGGATGAGACTAATGATATCAGAGCATTGGCATGCACATAATTCATCTCTGATGATGAATTTTTAAGATAAAAATAATGTCAAGATTTTTTCTAAGGTCAAGAAGAGAAGAGTTTCATCAAAAAACAAATGATGCAAAGGCAAGTGTACCTGGTCATAAATATGAAGAGGTCACCAAAAAGGTGATGGTTGAGTGAAATTTGATGTAATGAATATTACCCTAGAAGAGGGTAGAAAAATGGTCAAGGATAGTGGATTTTTATTGCTCTCTAAATGGGGCATTGCTTTAGAAATAGCATTTGATACCATAATGAGGCAAGATGAAGAGGTGTACTCTTCTGAAGAGCAAGCTGAGTTGGCACTCTCGGGATCAGGGTTCAACCCTAAATAGGAAACCCTTGATATGTGGGAATTTTCCCTAGATACAAATAAATCTCAAGTTATAGAGGCAACATAGGACATTAGAGGGGGTTTGGTGATAAAAAGGGTATTTGAGACCACTGCCCTTAAGGTTGCTTCATTAGTTGTAGATATTGCCAAATATAGTGAAGCAACATCCAGAAGACTACAAAGTGACTATGATAAAATTTTGAAAGATCATGTAGCACTCACTAAAAAGTATAACAAATTGAAGATGAAGGAGGCTCAAGCAACACCTCCTCCAACTAGCACACAGGTAGTAGGATCCTCTTCAACAACCCCCACAAATAATTTGACAAGATAAAATGATGAACTCAAAGAAAATATAAAGGAGTTGGAGGAATAAATAAAGAAATCTCAAAGCATTCAACATGATGATATGATCGGGGCGATGAGCCTAGCTCATTGGATAAAGCATCCTATTGCAAGCAAGAGGTCATTAGGTCTAGTCTCCCCATTGTCCCTGTGGTACCAGAGGGCATGTCGCACCAGCATCATCAACCACATGAAAAAATTTAGTAGGAACACTATAGTTTATAGGGGGATGGATACTTGACCGATTCCTGCAGTCTAAAAAAAATGATGAGATGATCCATGTTGTCTCTAATGTTTCAGGGTACATAATGGCCAAAATTTTGAAGAATATAGAGGAGGCTCACAAGAATTATAAGAATCTCAGGAATTTTATCATCAAGGTGGCTAGGGATCAAAACAAGCTTAAGGAAAAATGAATAAATGGGTTCCTAGGATTAAAAATTTACAAAGCATGTACAGAGGATTTGTACATGAAAATAATCCACCAACTAACATTTTTCCAAATTTTAATATGGCCAATCTAGTAGGGGAATTACAAGCATATATGGCTAAGTTGACATAAAGAGCTAAAACCAGGCTTAAGAATTTTGAGAATATAGAGATAAAGATTATACCTCATATTACTGAGGATGGAGAGCTTAAGACTTTTGAGGACCGAAAGGAAGTATTTAAAGCTTTGGTTCGTATTGTGTCATTTTTTTTGTGATGATAATAAGGTTGATATAAATATGCTTAGAACTACTATGGATAAATTGATTGATATAGATCAGGCTATGTAGGCTTTTACCAAAGAAACTGGTGTAATCATTGATGTAAAATAATTATGTTATATGTCTATGTAGACATGTAAAATTGACCTAACACCTATCACACATACTAAATGACATTTTTGCATCATCAACATCATTATCATCAAATATTGAACTACATTCACATCAAAACCATTGAAAAACCCTAATTTACTCTATTAATTGAATAAAACGACATTATTTAATTAATTCACCTTTTTGTACCATTTTTGAACAATTAAATAAATTTCATTTATTTAATAAAGTCCTAAAACCCTATTTCTACTATTAATTGAATAATATGACATTATTTAATCAATTCACATTTTATCATTTTTTGACCAATTAAATAAATTACATTTATTTAATAAAGTCCTAATCTAGCTTTATTTCGTCCTGGTTAGTTAAATAACACCAATTATTTAATTGTGTCGCTAATTCATTTTATTCCACTAAGTCGATTGAATTATTGAAATCATAATAATTTAATTTACTCACTCTCCCTCCAAATTTTGAATAATTTGAATAAACTATTCAAAACATTATCAAAGTCAAACCAAACTAATGCAACTTTATTTGCAAAAGTCAAACTTGATTTGCACATTCAACTCCAAAAAGAATTAATTAATTAAATCAATTAAATAATTATTCTCAATCACTTTCCTAATTAAGAAAATTATGAATCACTGATTGCTCAGTCTAATTCCTAACTAGTCAATCTAATTTGTGATTGATCAATCTAATTCCTAACTGATCAATCTAATTCCTAACTAATCAATTTGTATCCCTGGCTAATCAATCTATTCCGCAATCACGCTAATTACGTAATCTATTTTGCATAGATTAATTTATACCCATCTAAATCCTCTCAACAACTTTTGACCGTCGATCAAGATATTCTACTACGCGATCCTGATCATCCATTTCAAATCACAATTTCTATATAACAAACCTCTTTCCTCACAAAAAAGGATCGAAGAATCAACCTATTTTGCACAATGAATTACTGTTGATATTCCTAATCACCATTGAAAAAGCTTCAACATATCTTCGATTAACAACATGCATCATTCTTCAAATCTATCACATGCAACAATGGAGGCTTCGCAGTGAAATGAACAACCCAACATCTTGTGAATACACTCTAACACAGGATGGTAAGATTGTATTGTTTTGAGTTTATGTTTATTGTCTTGTGAGTGAAGGAATAGATCTAAGTTCTTGTTTTTTAATTATATTAGATTCTTTTTATTTGCAATTATCTCATTTATACATTCGGATTTTCCCCCTCACACATTCTGGCATGCCCAGTGGTACCTTGGTCCTTAACACTAACGATCTTCTGAGTTAATTTTAAATTTATAGGTCTCGGAAGTGCTCTGAAAAAAAATTCACGCATAGGATCCAAAAAAATTTTGTACTTGAATTCACAGATTGGCGCACTTGACTCTGTTTCCAATACACTTGACACTATTTTTTGCACTTCTAACATTTCTTTGCGCTTTTGTCTTATGATAGAGGGTTCTTCTAATTTTTTTTAGCCCCTTTTCCTTCTGACAGAGGTCGCACTTGATTATTTTTTTCTCGCTTTCGCTCTGTTAGGATTTTTTCTAAAAGTTGAATGTTAGATTTCAATTTCTGACATTAACAATTGTTCGATTTGGGTGTTTGGTGGGTATTAATGTGTGTTTTTATAGGATTTTCAGAAGCATAACTTATTTTTATCCATAAATGATTAACGCATTTGTTATAGGGAAGACGAATGGTCAAAGAGTTTCAAATTTTCAATTCTTTTGAAGTTAGGAGAATTTTCATCTGGTGCTTAAAAAGAACCTTACCAACAACACATTTCAATTTAAGTGCTCTAAAATGAATTATTTCCAAGCTTTCATAGTTAGAGAATTTTTACTTGGTGCATAAAAAGAACAACACAAATAAACAATTCAATTGGTGCTCTAAAAAGGTTTTTAAGCTTTCAAATTAACACTTGGAATGTTTGATTTTTTGTTTGCTGACCAAAATGATTTCCTTTTGTTGACACACATTCCCATTCATTTTTTTGACCAAGTAAGGCCATGATCTATTTAGAAATACTCAATTTTTGGGCTTAAAATTGAACAAATCAATTTTTCTCTTGCACCTTAGCTATCTCATTGAGTGATATCCAAAACACTTCCATTGGATTCTTTTAAAAAGAACCATTGCTATCTTATTCACACTTTTTTGGGGATAGCATTGCTTGAGGTGCTTAAAAAGAATCAAATTTCTATGAAGTGTATTTCGTGTATTCCATGTTTGGCAAGCTAGGTGTTTATCTTCTCCCCTCGTACCTTTTGGCAATCTTGGGTGAGTGAAAACATCTTGAGTTTTTCACTTTATTTATTTTCAAAGAATACCTTTAGAGGGCCTGCCTATTGAGACACAATGTGCACTGGAGAACTCATAGGCAAACCCAAGCAACACTCTATTTTGGTTCACTATATAAATTATTGTGGGTGTGAGGAAATTTCATCATCCACCAGGTGTTGGTGTTCTATACCAACGTCAATCTCCCCCAGTATCCATGTGATACATAAAAACCTGCAAGGGCTGTGAGGCCTCTTAATTGAGAAAAATGTCGCATGTATATACATCCAAAATAATAATCTCAAGACTTTCATTAAGAACCCTTTTTTAGTAGAGGTCATCCAAGTCCAAATCCAAAGTGTTTTTAAAGTAGTGCATTGGAATAGCACCGTTCCAAGAAGTTATTTACCATGTTAAGTTTTTGGTTGAGGCAATAAAGCAAATAGGGAAGGGACTCTTTTGCTTGGCGTGTCAATGTTAGATGTTGTGGTTGAGTTTCTGATATGTGGTTGTCATTGATGTCAACAATGTTAGCATTAATTCCTTTTGAGACTGTATATGTCGAGGATATTGAGAAAATTATAATAAAATATGTTACTGATTGTCTGTGAAGTAGTGAAGATCAGTATAGTAGAAAGTTCATGTTGGCCCCACAATTGTCATTGCACCAAAAGATCAACCTGTTAATGCTCAATACAACCGCCAAAGTTAATGGATCCATGGGAGGTTGTTAAGACAGTCACGAATCCTGAGGGGAGCACTGACCATTTTCCAACAATCTCCCCCTTAGTGTTACTCAAGGGGATTCGAACCTACAACCTTTGGCTTTGATACCACTTGTTGGCCCCACAATTGTTGTTGCACTAAAAGATCAACTTGTTAATGCCCGATACAACCGCCAGAGTTAACGGATCCATGGGAGGTGGTTAAGACATTCATGAATCCCGAGGGGAGTGCTGACCATTTGCCAACAGTTCATTGTGTTGATAGTGAGGTGTTGTGGATTAAAGGGCTTGTTTTCAAACCTATCTAGTTTCTACTCCAAAAAATTTAGAGGTGCGCATGAAGATTTGAGGAAGTTATAAGTTTATGTGTTTTGACAGCTATTTTGTTACTATAAATGGTGTTCATGGAAGAATATAATGTGATTCTGGTAAACTGAGTTGTTGCGTATGTTCTTGTGGTGTTCATGGATTTTTCTAGATCATGTTCTATCTGTGTTGCACATCTGCATTGATCATTGTGCTTGTGATCTGAGATTTTCTCTTGCATGTTCATGTTTTTCATGTTCATGGATGACAAGGTGTTTGAAGCATGTTGTGGATCTTTGAGGAAGAATCTTTGAAGGTGTTTTTTGTTCATGAACATTTATTTGGGTCTCTACTATGTTGTAGCCGACCTTGGCTGATGCGCATTGATAATTTTTATTGTTTTTGGGCCGACATTTTTCATTCATTCTATTATTTTGTTGAAGCCGACATAAAGAAATGTAATTTCTTGTTGTGGATATATATAAGTGATTGTTTCTTCATTTGAGATGTGTGTGGAATGTGACTTATGCAAGTGCTATGTATGAAAAAATTTTAGATCATTCGAAGGCAGATCAGAGTGGGAAGAAGAGTGAAAGATAGTGAAGAAGTATTCATGTGCTTAACCGAAACTGTACTCAAGCATTAGCAGATGCTACTTTCTCAGTTCAAATTCTTCAAATGGATTTAATCTGAAATTTTTTTGTAAGATAGTGAGTCTTCCTTTGAGCAGTGAGCTCTAGGTAGTGTGTCTGAATGCATGTGCATTCCTCATATATTATTCTTATACTTTAAACAAGGTATAACTTGTGGATTAACCTCCACCGTGGTTATTCCCCTAATAGGGTTTCCACACAAATACTTTTGTGTTATGTGTGTTTCTGATGTGTTGTTGATGCATGCTTTCACTGTTATTAATCAGATCTGATAATAAAGGTTAATAAGTTTAATAAGTTTGAAATTTTGTGACAACTGATTCACCCCCCCTCTCAGTTGTCTGCCCTTGTGTTGCCAACAATTGGTATCAAAGCAGGTTCCTTGGAAGAAATTTAACAGCTTGAGGTGATCTGGGATGGTGACATACAAGAAGGATGGTCTGAGATTTGATGGAACAAATTATTCTTTGTGGAAGACTTGAATGGAGTGTCATCTGAGATTCATTGGTGAATCCTACTGGAACATTACATGCAATAGGTATGTTATTCCTTAGAATGGTCCTACTACTACTGATGAGATTAGGGATGTTGAATATAACATCAGGGCTAAGGAATCATTGTTGAGTGCTTGACTAATTATGAGATGACAAATTTTATGGAGTCGAGGACTGCTTATGAGATCTAGAAAAATTTGGAAACTTTAGATGAAGGTGATACAAGTGTGAAGATGGCTAAGCTACAAATTCTGAAAGGAAAATATGAACTATTGAAAATGGGTAATGATGAGAATATTGCTACTTTCATGCAAAGAGTGAATGAACTTGTGTGTGGTATTAGATGTGTTGGTGGATAGGTGGATGAATCAGAGATTGTTGCTAAAGTGCTTAGATCCTTGCCTAATGCATACAAAATCAAAGTTGCAACCATTGAGGAGCTCTAAACTGTGACAAATATAACCAGAGATATGTTGGTTGGAAAACTTACTGCTTTTGAGTTGAGTGAATTTGGTGATGCCCCTCCAAAGATAGAATCTGCATTTAAAGCTACTACTTATGGGAGATACAAGTAGAGATATGATCCAGGTGAAATCTCTTCTAGAAAGGTATTCAGATATGAGGAAGAAATAGGATAGATTGAAGAAGAAAGAGAACTGAATGAGCTTGAAGCACTTATTATCAAAATAGAAGCCAGAGGAGAAGGTAAGTATAAAGGAAAGTTTCCTATTAAAAAAAATTTCTTTCAGCAAGATAGGTCATTTTGCATCAAGGTGTTCATAAAGAGTTACTAAGTCAAGATCTTACAAGCCTAAATTTCAAAAAAAAATTATTATGCTACTGATGAAGGTGTGAGAGATGATGAATCTGACAAAAGGAATGCAAGTGAAGATGAGTTTGTGTTTATTGCTATCAAGGAAAATAATCTTGTGTCTACTGAATTTTCTAGTTGTACAAATGTGGAGAAAACTCTAGCTACTCGAGTTGAAGAAAAAGATGAATGGGTAATTGACAGTGGATGTTCACATCACATGATAGGTGATAAAAGTAAATTAATAAACATGGAGAAGTATGACGGTGGTGTTGTAATATTTGGTGATAACAATGGTGGTATAATCTGTGGTAGAGGATGTATTTCTTTTGATGGTAAGCACAATACTAATGATTTTCTTTGTGTTGAACGTTTGAAGCATAATCTTCTGAGTGTTGGAAAGATGGTTGATAAGGGATACAATCTTCAATTCAAAGATGGAAAATGTAGCATATTGGGAAGTTCTGTAAATGTGATTGCTTCAGGCACTAGAACAAAAGGTAACATCTTTCATCTGAATATTGGTAGTAAAAATTTTTTGATTGCTCTAAGTTGATGAAATTTGGTTGTGGCATAGAAAAATGTGTCATGTAAACTTTGAAAATATTATCAAGATAAGTTCCTCACTGGTTGTGAGAGATATTCCTAAATTGTTGAAGCCTACTAATACCATATGCAAGGAATGTCAGTTAGGAAAGAAAACTAGAATTTCATTTCATAGCAAACAACATTGTTCAAATGAATTGTTGGAGCTTGTGCATACTGACTTGTGTGGTCCTGCTAGAATCAAAAGTCTACAAGTTTATAGGTACTTTATGTTTCTTATTGATGATTACTCTAGGATGATGTGGGTTACTTTCTTAAGGGAGAAATCTAAAGCTCTAGAAAAGTTCAAGATTCTTAAGGTTGTGGTTGAGATAGAGATAGGTCTGAAGATTAAGTGTTTGAGATCATATAGAGGTGGTGAATTTACTTTCAATGAGTTTAATTCTTTTTGTGAATAGCATGGGATAAAGAGACAATTATCTGCACTGTGGACCCCTCAATAGAATGGAGTTGTGGAAAGGAAAAATAGAATAGTTCAAGATGCTGCTAGAACTATGATGTTGGAAGGAAATGTCCCTCATATCCATTGGAGAGAAGTTGTGAGTACTGTTGTTTATATCCTTAACCAGGTACAAATCAAAGGTAATACAGGTAAGAATCCTTTTGAACTACGGTTTGGTCATAAAACTATTGTTAGATATTTCAAAATCTTTGGGAGTAAATGCTATATTAAGAGAGATGAAGATATAGGAAATTTTGATGCTAGAAGTGATGAAGGAATATTTCTTGGTTATTCTACTAAGAGTAAATCCTACTGATGCTACAACAAGAGATTGAAGAAAATGGTTGAAAGTGAAAATGTTAAGGTTGATGAAGACATTGCTAGACCCTCTAGAACCTATGGATATGATTATGATGATCAGAATGACAGTACAAACAAGAGTCAGACTTCAAATCAAGTTTAGATCATTCTAATAAATCAAGAAGATCAAGAAGGAGAAACTAGTGAAAGTACAAAAGAGGGATCACAAGAACCTGAAATTCAAGAACACTCTAAGACTCCAAGGTATGTAAGATTAAATCATTCAAAAAATTAGATTATAGGAGATAAAAACAAAGGTGTCGAGACTAGGATAAGAATTGTAGAAGAATACTGTTTAATTTCAAAGACTGGGCCAAGTAATGTCAATGAACCATGCAAATATGAACATTGGATTGAAGAAATAAAAGAACTACAACAAATTGTGAAAAATAATAATGGATTCTTGTTCCTAGACCTAAAGACAAAAATGTAATTGGAACTAAATGGGTCTTTAGAAACAAACTGAATGAACAAGGTGAAGTTATCAGAAACAAAGCAAGACTGGTATGCAAAGGATACTCTCAGATGGTAGGAATTGACTTTGAAAAAAAAAATTCTCTTGTTGCTATAATTGAAGTTGTGAGACTAATTCTTGCTTATGTTGCTTACAAAAACTACAAAGTTTATCATAAGGATGTCAAGTCAACATTTCTAAATGGTGAATTAGAGGAAGAGGTGTATATTGAGCAACCTGATGGATTTTAACTGACTGATTAGGGAGATATGGTTTGTTGGTTGAATAAAGAATTATATGGACTCAAGAAAGCCCCTAGAGCTTGGTATGCTAGATTGGATAAGTACTTGTTGAAGATTGGATTTAACAAAGGTATAGCTGATAATAATCTATATTTCAAGATTGATGATGATAAAGATTGGTTTGTGGAAGTCTTTGTTGATGATATCATTTTTGGAGAAGATGATGGTTTGTGCATGAAGTCTGCTAATGAGATGCAGAATGAGTTTGAGATGTCAATGATTGGAGAGTTGAAATTATTTTTAGGATTGAAAATTACTCAAGTAGATAAAGAGATCTTTATATCTTAGTCCAATTATGTGAGAGAACTGCTAAAGAAGTTTGGTATGGAAGATTCAAAACCAGTCAGTACACCCATGATGACCGGATGTAAGTTAACACAAGATGATGATTCTTCAAAGAAAAATCAGACTACATACAGATCAATGATTGGTGGATTGTTGTATTTGACTCAAACTAGACCTGATATCATGAATTTTGTATGCATTGTTGCTAGATTTCAAGTCGATCCTAAGGAATCTCATGTGATTGTTGTGAAGAGAATTTTTAGATACTTGAAGGGAACAACTGATTTTGGCATATGGTATCCTAAAGATGATGATATTACTTTAAGTGCCTTTACTGATGTTGATTGGGTAGGAGATTTGAATGACAGGAAAAGTACTAGTGGTGGCACATTTTTCTTGGGAAAGAAATTGATTTCATGGTTAACAAAAAGAAGAATGGTGTTTCCTTGTCTACTACAGAGGCAGAATATATTGTTGTTGCTAACAATTATACTCAATTATTGTGGATGAAACAGACAATGAAAGATATTAGAGTTGTGTATGATGAACCTATTGCCATATTCTTTGATAACTAAAATGCTATAAAAATTTCTAAGAATCTAGTGCTACATTCAAATACAAAGCATATATCTATCAAGTACCACTTTTTGAGAGATAAGGTGAGTGATAAGGAAATCAAATTGGAGTATGTGCCTATTAAGGAATAGATTGTAGACATCTTTACTAATCCCAAGGATACTTTTGAGTATCTCAGAGGGAAGTTAGGGGTGATTACCCCTCCTAATCAGAACTAAGATGCATATTATTTCCATCAGTCTGTGCATTCATAGTCATATCTTGATTTGGATTGATGTTGTGGTGGCTGCTACTCAAGAGGAGTAGTCAAATGATTCAGATATGTGGTTCAGAGCTTGTGTACCTTTTCCATTGATGTCAAAGGGGGAGAAGAGTAATGTTAAAAACTAAGGGGGAGAAGAGTAATGTAAAAAATCTTGAAGAGCAATGTGTAAAGGGAAGATTGTTGGAAGAAGAGTTAGTTGTGTTGATGGTGTGTTTTTCACATCATGTGTTACCATCAATGCCAAATGGGGAGATTGTTGGATGTTGTGGTCAAGTTGTTGATATGTGGTTGTCATTGATTTCAATACTATTAGCATTAATTCCTTTTGAGACTATATATGTCGAGGATATTGAGAAATTTTTTATAAAATATGTTACAGGTTATATGTGAAGCAATGAAGATCAGTATTGTAGAAATTTCATTATGTTGATAGTGAGGTGTTGCAGATTAAAGGGTTTGTTTTCAAACCTATCTAGTTTCTACTTCAAAATTTTCAAAGGTGCGCATGAAGATTTGAGGAAGTTATAATTTTTTGTGTTCTAACAGTTATTATGTTACTACAAATGGTGTTCATGGAAGAAGATAATATGATTCTGAGTTGTTGTGTATGTTCATGTGGTGTTTGTGGACATTTCTAGATCATGTTTTATCTATGTTGCATGTCCGCATTGATCATTGTGCTCACGATCTGAGATTTTATCTTGCATGTTCATGTTTTTTATGTTCATGGTTGACAAGGTGTTTGAAGCGTGTTGTGGATCTTCGAGGAAGAATATTTAAAGGTGTTTTGTATTCGAGAATATTTTTTTGGGTCTCTACTATGTTATGTTCAACCTTGGTTGATATGCATTGATAATTTCTATTGTTTTTGGGCCGACAGTTTGCATTCATTCTATTATTTTGTTGAAGTTGACATATAGCAATGTAATTTCTTGTTGTGGATATGTGATTGTTTCTTCATTTGAGATGTGTGTGGAATGTGAAGTATGTGAGTGCTATGTGTGAAAAAGGTTCAAATCATTCGAAGGTAGAGCAGAATGTGAAGAAAAGTGAAAGATAGTGAAGAAGTGTTCATGTGCTTAACCAGAACTATACTCAAGCATTAACAGATGCTACTTTCTCAGTTCAAATTCTTCAGATGGATTTAATCTGAAATTTTTATGTAAGACAGTGAGTCTTCCTTTGAGCAGTGAGCTCTAGGTAGTGTGCCTAAATGCATGTGCATTCCTCATATATTCTTCTTATACTTTTAACAGGGTATAACTTGTGGATTAACCTCCACCATGGTTTTTCCCCTTATAGGGTTTCCATGCAAAAATCTTGGTGTTATGTGTATTTTTTATGTGTTGTTGATTGATGCTTTCACTGTTATTAATCAGATCTGAGAATAAAGGTTAAAAAGTTTAATAAGTTTGAAATTTTGTGACAACTAATTCACCCCCCCTCTCAGTTGTTTTCCCTTGTGTTGCCAACAATCAAGACGCTACATTTCCTTGACATAGAATATTTGTCCATTCCATCTTCACGGATTAATCATATCTTAGAGGATGATTGGTAGGCCTACCGAGAAATACGTACCCACTTGAGCTAAGGTTGTAAATGCTTAGAAAGGTTTTTGGATATTTAGGCTTAGATTTTAAGTCACACCAAATCGAAAGTTAACATTCAAAAACTGTATCATTTACTGTTATCTTAATTTTCACTTGGTGGAAATAAACATACCTTTAAAAGTTATTATGGACATTTAGAGCCAAAATGAATATTTTTTATTAAAAAAATTCATGTTAGTATATACCTTTTTAGTGGTATCACTTGTATCTCAAAAATAGAGCACTTGAAGATCTCTTTGTCCCATAGCTACTACTGATACTAATGAAAATCTGTTGCATTTGACAGAACCTAGGCACTTGATGCAGAACCAGTGCACTTGCTCCTTTTTTGCTGCACTTGCTAAATATTTTCTAGCAAACTTGACTAAAATCAGCTCGTAATTGCCAAAGAAAACTCGCTTTTGACTAAATAATTACCTCATTTGATAAATACATATAGAGGTTGTACTTGACATTTATGCTCATACTTTCTTCTTAAAATCCAATGCACTTGACAACAGTCGGCTCACAGTTGACAAAGTTGGTCATTTTTTCTCATAGTTTGTTGCTTTTGCTCAGAAACCATCACTATTGCTCTATCCTACTAACAATCAAAAAAATGAATCAAAGCTTCTTATAGGATCCTTGTTAGAATGAAACAATCAGAGACCCAGATAATTCATATAGTCCTTCATCTACTCTCAACATTCCATCCTACTTTTGGAAATCATAATCAAAACAAACAAACCTAGATTACTAGAACTTCTAAGATATCAACAGTTACTTGAACCTCAAGGCTAGTTCAAGTAAGCTTTTCGACAACATATCCTCTAGAAGAAGAGGTCAGATATCAATCCAAGCCTCTTAGCATTTTTAGTTCCAAGAATAGTGTCACCTCAAAACAACACTCAAAACTTAGGATCTTGAGTTTCATAACAAACCATATTAAAACATCCACACTTTCACCATATGACCATTTGGGGTCTGACTAATCCCATTCAACAACTAAACCTTACAACACCAATCCTACAACCAAGTCCCACACACATTGAAGGTGAAAAAACTAATATCATTAGCAATTTAAGGATCTTCATATTTGAGAAGAATGAAACACCCAACCAGTAGAGAAACATAGTAAACATCTTAGATAAAGAGGAAGAGAAAGAAGACCTAGCAATTGGAAGACCCATGTTACCACCTCCTACATGGCAATATATATCTATCCTTCATGATCTTTGGCAAGAGAAAAATACTTAATTGGAAATCCATATTCCAACTTTTAAAGAACTGTCCTACTCTAAAGTTTGCCAAAGGGTACATCTTGAGAACTTATTGCAATCATCAAAATTGACTAGACCATTTCTACTTACACTTTAATGGTCCAACCACCCAAAAAAACAAAAGCAATTTCATTTTCCTTAAAATAAAAAATCTAGAAAAATATATGCATTCATAGTTAGGAGCCACAAATCGTTCACAAAATCTTGGCACTTATTTATGAAAACTAACGAGGTCAAAACATAGAAAATAAGCATGGAGGATAAAAAAATTAGTTCCAACATACCCCCGACAAACACCACAAATAAAGGAAGTAACCAATGGGGATATAAACCGAGTGACCTTACACCAGGGTATTGAGCATCAAGACATCCCAAGCATGCAAACATAACATCCCCAACAAAATTTCAACATCAATTTATTACCCAAATCACTCTTATCAAGGGTCACAACATCAAGTAGGGCAACAACATCAAGAGTTTCAAAATCACCATCAAGGACTAAGTCCATAACAGCAAATTATCCTAAATGAACTTGAGAAAAAGATTGAGGAACTTGAACTATCAAAATACGATGTATCCCCAATACCATGTTCAACATCTAAACATTGCATATCCACAAAAAATGAGCATCATTCCACAAACACCTTAATATCTACATCAACAACACTTCCAATATCATCAAAACCTTGATTTATATCAACAAAAAGTCTATTTCCACATCATCAAGTGAATCAACAACATCAATTGCTAGAAAAAAATCCTCAAACTCAAGATCAAAGGATTCCTCAAATGTAATATCAAGGTGCACCCACCCTCAAGGTACCTACAACACACAAAAAGGAATTAACCCTCCTTATACACAACATGGTTATCAAGGGTCCACACCTTCACAAAAACCCACCTATGATTAAGCAAACTTCATCAGACAACAAGGTTATAAAATCCTTCCAAACCAAACAATCACACCTACTAACGATATAACCTTGTAGTTACAAAATAAAAATCAACTCAATTACCAAAACAATCAATTGAACAACCAATAATAAAATCAAGTGCAGATAAACCAGGGAGGGAAATAGAGGCAATAAGATCAACCAAGAAGGAAATTCACCCCTTTGGGAGAGACTTTAGAGGTAATCATGCACAAAATAGTCCAATAAAAGGGAGAGACTTTAGAGGTAATCATGCACAAAATAGTCCAATAGGACCTTATCAAAATCAATAACAATCCAACTTATGGTGAACCAAACTTTAAAATCTCTTGGTATAATGAGTACGAATGATGTGAGTTCCACAAAATCAAAGGTCATGATACTTCAAAATGTGTTACACTCAAAAATATCATCCAAGATCTTATTGATCAAGGAGAAATAGCTATTGAAAATGACATTCAAATTCCATCTACCAATGGCAATATCAACAATATCTCAAAATCAAATGTTGAAAACAATGATCAAGAGCTATCCTATAACATCTTAGAATGACTCGAAATCATCTTAGAACATCCTATAACATCTTGAATGACTCAGAACCATCTCGAAACATCCCATAACATCTCAGAATGACTTAGAATTATCTTATAACATCCCGCAACATCTTGAAAAAATCTTGGAATGAATTGAAACATCTCAAAATTATCTTGTAGCATCTCAAAATCATCTCGTAATGCCCCACATCACACCACATTGAAACAAGATCCAAAACCCTAATTCTTCTATTAATTGAATAATACAACATTATTTAATTAATTCACTTTTTCATCATTTCTATTGAATTAAATAAATTTCATTTATATAATAAAGTCCTAAAACCCTAAATTTTCTATTGATTAAATAAAACAACATTATTTGATTAAGTCATGTTTCATCATTTTGACCAATTAAATAAATCACTTTTATTTAATGAAGTCCTAATCTCACTTTATTTCGTCCTAATTGATTAAATAACGCCAATTATTTAATTGCGTCACTAAATCACCTTATTCCCCTAAGTCGATTAAATTATTAAATAATAATTTAATTACAACACTTTCCCTCCAAATTTTGAATAATTAAATCAAACTATTCAAATAAATTATCAAAAATCAAATCAAACTAATGCAATTTTGTTTGCAAAATTAAAACTTGATTTGCACGTTCAACTCCAAAAAGGAATTAATTAATTAAATCAATCAATTCATATTCCTCACCCACTTTCTGATTGAGCAAATTATGATTGTTAACTGAGCAATCTAGTTTTTTAACTGATCAATCTAAATTGCTAACTAAACAATCTAACGTGTTAACTAATCAATCAAATTCCTAACTAAGCCATCTAAATCCTGATTGATCAATCTAAAATCCTAACTGATCAATCTAATCCCTGACTAGCCAATCTATTCCTCAATCACCCAAATTGTACAATCAACTTTGCACAATTTTCTCATGTCTAAATCCTCTCAACACACTTCGACCATTGATCTTGATATTCTTCAATACGGTCTTGATCGTCCATTTCAAATCTCATTTTATATATAACAAACCCCTTTCCTCACAAATAAGGATCAGAGAATCAATATCATTTGCATAACGAAGTACTGCTGACATTCACAACCATCATTGTTAGTGCTTCATACCTCATTTTCTTTGATCAACCAACCAAAGAATTCAGTCATGTAGCTTTTGCACACAAACTTTGGAGGTTTCACGGTGATAAGAACGAACAACCCAACATCAAGCGAATACACTCCACTACGAGATGGTAATACTATGTTATTTTGTACATTCAATTCTGTAATCATAGATTCATTTATGTATGTTCAAATAGCTTAGTTTCATTTTGTATGTGTAGGATTAGATCTTAGATTAATATGTTTGATCTTAGTTTAGATTCTTAGACTAGCATGCTTGATCTTGTTTTCGATCCAACATTCTCCCCCTCACACATTTTGGCATGCCCGGTGAGACCCTTGTCCCTGTTGATAGTGTTTTCTGCATGGCAACAACTCAGACAGAATATTGGAATCCTATCTCTCTTGAAAGGTAAATCTCTATCAGCAAGCCTCAAGAGATAACCCTAAGGTCTCTAATGTCAAATCTTGACAATGCATAAATAGCTTAGTGATAAATGTGAAAATGTTGGTAATCACAATGGGCCCTACAAATGAACAATGTTGGAAGTGTACTTTCATTAGATGTATCAATATGGTGATGCTTTCAATCCTAAAACTAACCCAGATATAAAGAAAGAGCAAAAGAGAAGAGTTGAGAGAGATTCTAAACTAACTCCTAAGATCAATCACAACAATGATGAATGCTACAAATGGATAGATCCCCAATTGAACCAATCTCTACTTGATCAAGGACAAGCCCACAACTCCACAGAAATGGTGCAATCTTCTAAGGAAACTGAAGATTTTCAGACTATGAGCATTCATCCACATACCCAGTAAATGGTGCAATGTAAACAAGCATCCACAGTTGAGCTTAGCACAAAATAAGGCCCTGACTAACTTTACATAGCAACTTACAATCAACAAATTGCTATAAGTATGGACTGGAGATCGATCAACATCATTAACATTTCACCATTATCATGAAAGAATTGAAAATTAACATCTAACACCGAGAATCAAGAACAAGAAACCATAGAACTTTTAAAACATAACACAATGTTTGCCAAATCAACAACCCATTTGCATTATCTTCTCTAGTATTTACATAACAGTCTTCCTACTCTCTCCTCTCCTGTAGCTACTAATTTCTCCTAACTTAGCCAATTATGGTTTTTCTAACTGATTCTAACCCTTTACAAGTGAGAAAGCACTGGCCTTTTATAAATTTTTCAATTCAAATTCAAAGGCCAGGATTAAAATAAATCCAATGGCACAGATTTCTCATCTAGAAACATCCAACAGTTACATTAGGTTTTTATAGTATTAGGTCATCCATGCATTCAAATTTTCCATATTTAGTCGGCCATGCAAGGCTGGCTTAAAGAGTTCTTTGGATAAAGACAAAATTATATCCCAAAACCCGTCAGTGGGGCCCCCAAGCGACTTTAAGACCTTCTGGCATGCTCTATTCTTGGTTTGTAACTAAAATTCGCCACCTTCTGCATGACTAACATGAATCTTAGGTGACAACGACCTGGCTATCATCTCCTATCGTGTCAGCTTCTGATTTATTGATCAATTCTTTAACCTTTTCCAGTATTTCCTTCATATCTTATTCCATTCAATTTGTAGTTCATGATATTTTTCTAGTTTGGAAATATAAATTGTTGCATCTTCCAGGTGTAGACAGGCTGTGACACGGATTTTAATGCAAGCCCCACATTTAATATTTGAGCTCTTCCAGATTTTCCTCTTGGCACGAATTCATATGCAAGTCCCCCGTTTGATTTATTTAATCCTAAAAAGCAAATATCATAATTAGTAGCTCACATGTAAAAAAAATCCAATCCATAAAATATCCAAATTAAACTTGAATAAAATTTTGGCCTTTTTAAGAAAACTTTCCATTCTAGGAAAAAAAAATCATTTTTGGAAATTTTCATTTTTCAAAAACAAAAAATCACTTCAAGATTTTTTATTTTCGAACATTTTAAAATTTCAGGAAAAAATTCTATTTTTTGAAAAAATCCATTTTTGGAAAATTTTGGGATTTTGAGGGGGGCTTGGATTTTCCAAAAATGGAAATTTCGGAAAATCCGAGGCAGCTCAAATTTTTTGAAGCTTAATCCTCGCTGAAAATCCGAGGTAGCTTGGATTTCCCAAAATTTCAAAAATTGTCATTTTTGAAAAAAAATCCATTACATTTCGCAAAAAATTCCATTTTTAGAAAATTTCAGAATTTTGAGGGGGGCTTGGATTTTCCAAAAATGGAAATTTCGGAAAATCCGAGGTAGCTCAGATTTTCTGAAGCTTAATCCTCACGGGAAATCTGAGGTAGCTTGGATTTCCCGAAACTTCAAAAATTGCCATTTTTGGAAAATTTTCATTTTTGAAAAAAATAACATTACATTTCGAAAAAAAATTCCATTTTGGGAAAAAATATTCTATTTGGGAAAATATTTCCATTTTTAGAAAATTTCAAGATTTTGAAGGGGGCTTGGATTTTCCAAAAATGGAAATTTCAGAAAATTTGAGGTAGCTCAGATTACTTGAAATCCAAGCCAAGTCAAAATTCCCTAAACTTCATAACTTTTTTTCTAGAAGGAATTTTCAAAAAATTCAGAAAACAAACCTACCTAATTTTTCGTCCTCTATTCATGGATGCAAAAAGATTTACATTTAACATTGAAAATTCACTTCAAAACTCCCCATTTCCAAAATTCAAGGTAGGTGGAATTCTCCCAGACCCTCAAGATGCTTGAAAATACTCCTCTTATCAAATCAAATCTGGACTTAATCTCAAAATAACCTCCCAAGAAGAGCAAAACTGAAAGTTGACAAAGCCAAGATGCAGAGAGGCAAAAGAAAAAAAGAGGGTCCCTACCTTCAGTGGGGCATGTGTGCAAAAATTGCACAACAGTCTCCTTTAATTTTTTTGAGCTATTTTTGAAGTTGCAGGTCTCGAAAATGCACTTGATAGAGTTTTCACACACTGCCCAAAAAACTTGTGCACCTGACTGTCAAGAAAACCACGTAATTGCAACAAGAACTATGCAGTTGACATGGGAATTGCGTAGTTGCATTAAGACCAACACTTTTTCTTCAAAACTAGCACATCTACTGATAGTGTTAGCATTTTCTGTCAGATTTGAGCATCTGCTTCAAGACCAGCGCTTTTGCATTTTTTCTCCGAGCATTTTCTCTAAGAACTAAGCAATTGCTTTGATAGACAAGTGCACAAATCCTACACTGTTGTAATGAAATTCTCCACTAACCTTTGCTTTTTTTTTAGTGTGTAAATAGGTATTAACATATTTGATGCAGGATTCAAGTGACATTAACACGTTTGTTTGTAAGGAAAACGATCGGTCCAAGATTTTTAGATCTAAAATTATTTTTTTATTAACTTAGGAACTTGATTTTGGTGCTTTAAAATGAACAACTCAAACTCACATTTGATTTTGGTGTTTTAAAATTGAACCAATTCATGCATTCTTAATTTAGGAACTTTGATTTTGGTGCTTTAAATTAACAAACACAAACTCACATTTGATTTTAGTGTTTTAAAATTGAGCCAATTTCATGTTTTCTTAACTTAGGAACTCTCATTTTGGTGCTCATAAAAAGAACAAAAAAAAACACTTCAATTTTGGGATCTAAAAATAAACACATTTCATGTTTTCATAATTAGGAACTTTAATTTTGGTGCATAAAAAGAGAACAAACGATTTCCATTTTGTTGAAACACGCATGATTTACATTTGTTGACCAATTAAAGACCAAGACTATTTTCTTAAAAACACTCAATTTTGGAGCTTAAAATGAACAAGTTATTTCTTTCATTTTGCACCATTGCTATTTTTGACTGATATCCTAAATACTTCCCATTGGTGCAAATAAAAAGAATAATTTTTTTATGTTATTCACATATTTTTGTGGATAACACCGCTCGAGGTGTTTAAAAAGAATCAATTTTCTATGAATTATTCATTGTGTATTCATTGATTGGAAAAGCTAAAGTGTTTTATCTTCTCCCCTCACACCTTTTGGCAATCTTGGGTGAGCGAAAAAACATTTTTTTAGCATTGCACTTTATTTTCAAGTTTACCTTAAAGAAGGGGCTTGCTTTGAGATACATCCCATGTTGGAGAACTCGTTGCAAGGTCTCAAAGCATGTTTATTGGAGATCTATATCAAAGGTTGTGAAATTGTAAGAAAGTAGCTTCAAGCCGTGCTAACAACATATTGCACCTAATCCCATGCCTTAAGTGGAACAGGAATAGTTAAAGAGCCCTAAGTGGCCAATGGGCGAGTGTAAGATTTGTGCGTTCACGGTTATCACTAAGAACCAAATTGTTTTAGAGGCCACCCTATTATCCAAAAACATTCTTTGAAATTTGTGCGAGAAGTTACTTTCCATGTCCGACTATAGGCCCATGCCCTAAGTTGCATGTAAATCGTCTCATTCGAGCGTGAGGCAAGCCTACCTAAGAGAATGGATTCTATCCCCTAGGGTTGTAATTGTTGGTTTATGTTAAACTTTCCCATTACATTCAAAACAATTTGTCATCAATTTTGTGATTGATTTAAAGAAAAATAACACATTCAAAGAAACACTAAACGAGATGGTTGAACCACAAACCCTTTGATTTAGTGCATACTTGTAAAAGAAGCCTTATGTTTGCACCGCTTGAAAGGATCTTTCCTTAAAGGTTTTTGAACATTCTGGCTTTGACTTCAGGTTACATTAATCAAGGTAAACATTTGGGAACTATGGCTTGGGTTTTGTGATTTCACAACCTAAGTTATAGACATGAAGGTCACATAAGTCCATGCTTGTTGAGTTGGTCAAAGTGTTGTTGTATCACTTTCCATATTTCAAATAAGGAGAAAAGTTGAGAGAAAATTATTTGTAGGATCATTTTTTAAACCAAAAAAATTGGAAATCCAGAAGGTCGCATAGTCCCACATCCATTATTTCCATCCTACCTATTTGAAATCAAAATTAAACAAACTATTGTGGTCATTCCTCCACTCAGATGTCTATGATATCAACAGTTACTTGGGACTCGTAGATAGTACAAGTAAGATTTCCTGCAACATATCCTCTAGACAAGGAAGTGGAATATAGACCCTAGTTCTTCAACATTTTGATTTCCAAGAAGTAATACCATTCCAAAATAGCACTCAAACCCTAGGGTCTTGAGCTTCATAGCAACCATCCCATAACACCATCCAACTTTATGACCATATGGCGACCAACTACCCCAATTCAGCAATCGAACCTTGTAGTACCAATCCTTCAACCTAGCCTCACATATATCGAAGGTGAGCAAACTGACATGATAAGAAACTTGAGAACCTTTATTTTTCAAAAGAATGAAACACCCCGCTAGTTTCTCATCACATCAATTGTCCTAGATGAAGAGGAAGATAAAGCTAACATAGTAGCAAGAAGACCTGTCTTACCACCACCTGTGTGGCAATACATATCCTCTTCATGATCTATCACACAATCAAAATCCATAGGGGAGGGTCTACATCTCACCATTGCAGATATAGGTATCTCACTTCAAAGTTCGATAGGAAGTGGACCTTAAAAATTTATCACAATCGTAACCTCTTGCTAAGAAACTATTACGCCAGAGCTAGGAGGAATCGAATAGGCTTACCTACCCAAATCTATCCTATCATTTAGAACAACATCGTGCCTTCAGGATTTGAGTCACCTAGAGAGTTCAAACATTACGCCACTCTCTCACAAGAGACCCAAGTTGTTTATGACAACCACGAGATCATGGCATAGGAAGAAAATGGAAGCAAACAAGAACACCAGTATCCCACCAGCAAATACCATGAACGATGAAGGTAGCCCATGAGGATATAAACCCAGTGACCTTTTGATAGGGTTTTTAGTATCAAAACATCCCCGAAACATGTCGATTTATTACCCAAATCACTCTTATCAGGGGCCACAACATCAAGTAGGGCAACAACATCAAGGGTTTCAAAATCACCATCAAGGAATAAGTCCAGAACATCAAATCGCCCTAAATAAAATTGAGAGATATCTTGAGGAACTTAAATGAACTTGAAATTCGAATGTATCATCGATTCCATGTGTAAAGTTGAAACATTACATATCCACAACAAACAAATAACATTCCACAAAAACCTTAATATCCATATCAACAAAACTTCCAATATCAGTAGTATCAAGAAGTTTCACAACACCAAGGTGTACCTCAAGTGCAATATCAAAATGTACCTCAATCGTAGTACCAAGAGGTTCTACAACACCAAGGTATACCTCATGTGTAATATCAAAATGTACCTCAAACACAAAATCAAGGAGTTTAATAAAATCAAAAGCAAAACAACCAAGAAAAGACACAAAGGAAAGATTACCAATCAAGAAGGAAATTCACCCCTTTGGGAGAGACTTTAGAGGTAATCATGCACGAACTACTAAAATAGGAACTTATCAAAATCAAAGATAGTCCAACTTATGGTGAACCAAGCTTTAAACTCCCTTGGTATAACCAGTACAAATGATGTGAGTTCCACAAAATCAAGGGTCATATAATGAACAGATGCACAACACTCAAAAACCTAATCCAAGACCTCATTGATCAGGGAGAAATAGCTATTAAAAATTATGTTCAAGGGTCTTCTACCAATGACAACAATGATAATGTCTCAACTTCAAAAGTTGAAAGAAATGATCAAGAGCTATCTATCACCGATCACATTGGCAATGTTTCTACATCATCTAGTGAGCAAGAGGACATACATCAAGAATTTAATCCCAAGCACGATCAAAATCAATTACCCAAGTGTAGAAATGATTCAATCCAAGATATATTGACATCATCCAGCCTCATGGTAGTACATATTGATTATCAAGAGACTCTTGATCCAACACTTATACCCAATGCAGAAGATCTAAGCCAAGAGTCATTACCCATATGTCCACATTTTGAGGAAAGCCAAATATTCTCTACAAGTAATCCCTTCTTCAAAATTGATCCATGTCAAGAATGTGATATAAAGCATGTCAAATATAATACCACACAAAATCAAGATCAATAATCCTTACCATCAAAATACTACAATGATTTGGTAGATATCTTCCAAGACATCCAAGGTTTTCTAAAAGAAGAACAAATCCATATACCAAGCACACATACATCTACCCATGAGATTATTACTCCTAATAGACATGTAGATGATCTTCATCTAATACAAGAGTCTCATACTCTTGATATCATTACCAAAGAACAAG
Source organism: Sequoiadendron giganteum (assembly GCA_007115665.2). Classification (NCBI taxonomy): domain Eukaryota; kingdom Viridiplantae; phylum Streptophyta; class Pinopsida; order Cupressales; family Cupressaceae; genus Sequoiadendron; species Sequoiadendron giganteum. The sequence goes on along the minus strand of CM021108.1, from coordinate 415,908,079 downwards.
AGTCTCTTACTCTTATCATCTATACACAAGATCAAGACATAGTAGAAGCTAGAGACATATCAGAAAGGGATCATGAAGAAGACTTATACATAAAGTTGTGAATTAGAAACATCCTATGGAGACATATCAAAAATGGATCATAAAGAAGGCTTGTATATAAGTTATGAATCAGAAACATCCTATGAATACATATAAAAAATGAATCATGAGGAAGACTTTTTTATGGATAGTAAATCAAAAACACCTCTTGAAGAAGCATTAAAATCTGATATTTTACAAGATTAGGCCGAAGATATCAATCAAGAAGGTATCCCACATCTGAAGGAGCCTATCAATGAGGAAGCTACCACATTTAAAGATCCATGGTAGAGAAAATAAGGATGAGCACCTTGTTTCAAAGGTGAGACATATCCATTACAAATAAACTCTCTCAATGGATTCAATATCAAGACAGAGGATTAGGCCTACATGAACAGGGTATCCTACAACCAGTGTAGATTATTGGAAATTCTAAGCATCAAGGTCTTGGTTATTTAAAGGAATCTAAACATATCAGTGATACCTCCATAATATTGAGGGCAATTTTATCTAATGCAAGCATCAACATAGAGAGCACGAAGAGTCCTTATGATGAAATTGATACCAATGCTACAACTAGCCATGTCATGAATCATCATCCACATATATTTCCATCCTCTAATTGGGACGAACAACAAAAGAAAATTTTATATCAAAGAAAGGAACAAGTTATCGAAGCAAAATAATTAGTAAAGAAAAATGGACAAGAATAGTTTAAATGGATACAAAATAAAAAGCAAGGAAATCATCCCTATCAAACTCTATTAGTCAAAGAAACTATGGGAAAAAATCAAAAAGGGAAGTTCATCCATCAAAGATGTCCAACAATGCAAAATAAAGCTTCAAGAGTGACTTACAAGGTATATCAAGGTGTTTGTCCCAATCAAATCTCCATATCCACCCATCATTGCTCATCATCCCAAGTTTGGAGAGTCAAAGTTTCCAAACTGTCAACCAATCCATCTGAATATCATACCCCTCAATGCATTTTTCCATCCATGATATCCAAACCTCACATTAACCATGTGTTGGCAACAACTCTTTATCATAAGGATTCTAAGGGAACTCTATCACGATGTTTACATCAAGGTAAGGTTAACTCTGGTATCAATAGGGGAGATAAGAATTATTAGGGGTTACACTCAAGGACCTGCATCCTAGCAAAACAACTCCTCCAAGCAGGATATCATTGGAACACCATGATAGTAACAACAACCATATCAACACCAGCATCATCTACATCACCACCACCAGGTAGTTCAACATGAGAAAAAAATGGTCACCATGATGAAAACCTAGTAAATAGGCATCTTGTTTGATATCTGAAAATTCAAGGAAAAAATCAAGAGAAAAAAGTCAAGAGAAAAATCATCCTCCAATAAAAACCACTATTGTGGTGCTTTGGACAAGTACCATGACAAAAACCTAGAAAATAGGTGTCATGTGTAAGAATCAAGCATCTACATGTTCCATTTCAAGTGGAAGCATCTCAGCCTATCCATAATGAATCTAATCCATTTTTATCCAAATCCAACTTATCTTGATCTTGACAAATGTTTAATATACATTTTACACTTGCTTATGGAAAACATCTCGACATGGTTCATTATCATTGATCCTATCCTATCAAGCATTATCTAAGCCATGAGGCATTGTCCAAAAGGGAATACTCTATACAAACATGTTATCCTATCACAAGATAATCCATCACCTACATTGCTAGACACTAGGGGGAAATGCTTACATCTTGCTTCACAATAAATCTGGATCTATGTCTTCTAGCTCACGTTGTGATCTAGGAATTTATCCCAACAACAAGGTATACCACCAATGCAATAACAAGGTAACCTTTGAAATAATACATCCCATCAGGAAGGTATACCACCAATGCACTATCAAGGTAACCTTCGAAACAGTGTGTCCCAACAACAAGGTGTACCACCAACGCACTACCAAGGTAACCTTCAAAAATAATGACAACATGGATTATTCCTTCGCTTGAAAATTCTAAGATATCAAAAGTTTCTTAAACCTCACATTTAGTTCAAGTGAATTTCCCACAACATATCCTCTAGAAAAAAAAGGTGAAGTATCAATCCAAGTTTTCAACATCTTACACCCAAGGAAAAAGGGTAAAAATCCTAAAAAATAGAAAAAAGAGATTAAAAAAATATTAAAAAATCAAAAAGCAAGAAAAACAATAAAGAGAAATAAAAGGTTATTCGAGTGAAAACCACTTTTTGGCACTCCTAGAATAGGTACCATAGTGAAAACCTATAAAATAGGTGTTATGTGTGAATAAAACTTGCATCATTATTTATAAGTACTTTTTCATGGCATCCACCCATCCATTTCATAAATCATGTATCCAACCATGGCTTGTCAATGATTAAGAAAAGTCTTTTTATTGGGGGAAACTTCCCAAAGCTGGTCATGGATTAGATCTTGCAGCATCTAATCATGGTCATAAAACAAAACAAAAAATCAAAAACATAAAAAAAAAACATCGTTGGGTCATTCCTTCACTCAAACAGTCTAAGATATTAATATTTGCTTAAACCTCATAGCTAGTTCAAGTAGATTTCCCACAACATATCCTCAAGACACAAAAACGGGATATCAATCCAAGTTATCGATGTTGATTACCCAAAAACAAATTCATGCTTTGAGTCAAATGGTCGCAATACATGGTCTCTGTGTGTACAACGTAGGCAAGGATTTATATCCCCTGAGACCCTAGGTCAGTCCCCTTAGGTTTTCAACATGCTTTATTTCAACTTAGTCAAAAAATACAAAATCCCAAAAACATACACAGTATACAAAATCCAAAAACATTCACAAAATAGAAAAGGACAAACCAAGCAAACTACGAGCCTCTACATGTACAACGTAGGCAAGGCTTATCTTTGATGAGCCCTTGAGGCCCTAGGATAGTCCCCTGAAACAACAAAAACAAAATCATAAAACTTAGAAAATCAAAAAGACCCATCTCGTTATCAAAATCTACGATAAACATTTCATCCATAATAAACAAATCATCACAATCATCCTTTGAAAAAACAAAACAAACAAACAAACGAAGAAAACATCAAAAGCTAGAACTTTCAAGAAAAATAATCACATAAGATCTAACTATGAACAGACGGAAACAATGCCAAAGTATCAACTACCTATCTTTTTGACAAGTCCCAACAACATCCTGAGATATGCCTTAACAGATCCATTCCTATGATAGACATGATCAACAATGGATAATAGCTCCACTCCAAACAAATATGGCAAGTGATACTGCAACTTTTTTTTATATTTTGTGGTCTTATTTTTGTGATTTATTTTATTGACTCATTCCTAGGATCTCTCAAGGACGTCCATAAGGATTTAGAGAAGATGGAATGGGGGAAATTGAGTGTCATTTTGATTTGTTGTTTGTAAGATATTTTTGTAATACTACCATGGTGAATACTTGTTTTATTGAGTATGGAAGTTATATTAAAACAGTTCATGAAGCAGTTACATGTTAGGTGTTCTATACCTCTCTGTATGACTGGTTTGAAATGTTTTTCATGTGACCCACCCTATACTTTAAACAAATTTTTTGTATGTCTGGTATGAACAAAGATACTCTTTGTTTGTAGAGTCAAATTCCACACAATAGATACAAAGTCACCTTGGTAATTCATACCCTGGTGCATCGTATTTTTACATCAAATAGGATTTTTCAAACCGTGAAGTCTCTAAAATCAAGCAAAATCAACTCATAAACAACTAACAACATCACATTTTTATCCATCATCAATACTTCTTCTAATTAACATCACATTTCTATCAATCATCAACACTTATCCTAAATTAGCATCATATATCTATCCATCATCAATACTTATTCTAATTAACATCACAAATATATCTATCATCATATTTCTTTTAATATCTCTATCTATCATCAATATTTCTTCTAATTAACATTCATCCTGCATAAAACATCATTAGCACCATATCCATATTACATCCACAAATGTTTTCAATACATATCATGATGATAATAAACCAATAAAAAAACATCATGTATCATGTATGGGGCATTCATTTATCAACATAAACCACATCATAACAAGAAAAATTATGATTCATCCGTTCACATCAAATTCATACATCAAAAAAGCACAAAAAACACATATAAGCATACATAATCATATATCATCATCACATAAACATAAAACAAGGCTGAATCGAAGAAGGTATATCTTAATATATATCATTGTCAAAAAGGGAACATGTCATAAGTACATCATCCATAGTGACAAAAGTGTGATAAGGTAATACATCATAACATATATATGAGGTCCCGACTAGACCAATGAATATATATAAGACATGTCTACAAAATTCCTCTATGCCATGAAATAGCATGAAGATCAAGTACAAAAAAAGTTAGACCCCGACAAGAAGGACAGAACCCTACTAACCACCAAAACTATCTAGCTATCTCACAGACTGGTCACCTACACCTGCACCACCACCAATATCACTAGCAGCACTCAACTCTTTGAATCGTGGATGTCGAGAAGCCCTAGGAATAGTAGCATCATATAAAGTCTAATAATAGATGGAAATCTGTAGAAACTGACCTCGCTCAGCTTGCATACTATCATGCTCTACCCAGATAGTATCTCTCTTTGTCATCAGTAAAAGTACTTGAGCCTTTGTAGCACACCATTAGTCAATCTTGATCTCTTGCTCAGCCCTCAAAGTGTCTACCTAAGCCTCTATAGCCTATCACCATGCAATCTCTGCATCTTTGGAAATAGTCATCTTAGCTAGCATCATATCAATATCCCTAGCTAGTGGAGGAGGACCTAAAACCTATCCCTGACCCTATGTAGGAGGCATATGCTCATCCTAAATACCCTGTGCCTCATCATGTCAAGCCCGATCCAACTACTCTGCGAGAACCTCAATGCACTGTCACTCCTCGTGATGATATATAATACCTACTCTACCCACAATAGGATCACCCCCAGGATCAGTGAACCTCAAAGGCCTGCACTGTGCCCACCACTCATCATAATCATGAGTAGTACCTGGATCTGCCACACCAATCAGCCAACCCCAACCAACTGGGGCAAGTGCTCTAAACTCGACAGCAATAGTATCTATATCAACTTGGAGACCCCATACACGAACCTCTCGAGTAGTCTGACCAAACTGAGCCTCATACACATCAAGAAGATGATCAGCATCCTCTGGCCAAACCTCGCAACTCATATAAGGTCTCCACATGAAACTGGGCATCTCATCAAACAAATGACACCAATAAGGAAGGTCCCCAGGCAAGGTGTAATGCATAAAGTCCCCATAACAATAAGTGTATGGATCATTCAGAGAACAATCTTGTATCTTGTCTAGACGAGTTACTGCAATATGCTCCCATGCCCAAACATGCAAAAGTGAAACACCTGCAGACATAGATTTCCCATCCCAATACACCACCTCGTGCATATCTCGATAAAGATGAGCAAGCAAACAAGCACCCTAGGCATATCTCCTTCCATGCTCTAACATACTCTCGATACATGTACCCCAACCCATAGAAAACTATTGACCTCACCTATCAAGAACAACTAATCCTGATACCAGACCATAGTGGACAAGTACGATAGGATCTGCATTATCCAAAAACCCAGATAGATCAACTTATGACTCACGTGCATCCAAGTGTGCAAAACCTAACAAATGTTGCAAAGCACGAATGCCTCATTGAACATGATATGTAATGATCTCACCATGAATGGGAAGATGATGTATTCTCCAAACATCCTCAATAGTAATAGTAGCCTCCCCTATAGGAAAATGAAAGGAGGGTATCTCATAGTGCCACCTCTCCAGAAGTGCAATCATTAAATCATCGTATGAGTCCTAATCGGAGGAATATAAAAAACATAATGTACTCCTACAGCATCAATGAAGTCTCGCTCCAACACACCGAAATGGGCAATCAGATTGAACAAGTGGCAAGGACATCTCTCTCTCGTCATAAGTGCTCTTAAAATCACCTGCAATCATTATAAACCAAGAAGTTAGGGTTTCACTCTAAACATGTAAAGAAACAAAAAATGACATGAGCATGATGACAAATGGCATTTAGGACAGCAAACAGACACATGCTAGGGTTTAGAACAAATGCTAAAGCAAAAACAAAGGGATAAGTCAAATGCTAGCTTCTTGAGCAAATGCTTAGCAAACACTAGACAAGGGCATAGTTTTTAGGCAAGTGTGCAGTTTTAGGTCAAGTGCATAAAACTAGTGTACATTTTTAGGTCAACTACATAATTTTAGGTCAAGGGTATAGAAATAGGGGCACGATTTTAAGTCAACTATGTAGTTATTGATCAAGGGCACAATTTTCAGTCAAGTGCGTAGTTTTCAGTCAAGTGCATGAAACAAGGGTGCAGTTTTCAAGCAAGTGCACAGTTTTAAGTCAAGTGTGAGGTTCTAACAAGGAAAAGGCATGAAAAATGATGCAACTACGTAGGAATCACAAAAAATGTGCTATTGACTATAAGAACTTCATACACACATAATGAGAACAAAACATGACAAAAATGACAAGCGAGAAGGTACATACTGGGCCACCAATGCCTGAAGGACATCCAAACTCCCGAAAAAGCTTGGAATGATGTGGGGCACCCTCAAATCTCGAAATTCTTCCTCAACAACTGACAATGGAAAATCCAAAGATAGTAATTAGCAAAAGGATTAAAGCACAAATGAGCAAAATTGAAGACTATTTGCCTATATAACACCACAAGAAGACCCTAATTTCATCTAAGAAACCCTAATTTCACTTAAGGAATCTTCCTACTTTCAAGTTAGAAGCTTTGGGAAGCATCAGAGTGAGAAACAAAGCACCTATTGATATAGCATTTCATCTAAAAACATCAAAACTGAAATACAATAGTGTCAAGAGCCTAACCTTAAAGCTTAAAATTTTCGATCAACCTCTCGAGGGGGTAGCACAAATTCCTACCATCATTCCACTAAATTTTAGGACACAGTACAGCATAATTGTTTTCAAAAACTTGATCTTAAAAATAGAATCTTTGAAACAAAGAAACCAGTACTTTGTATCAAAGAGGGGTAAAATGTAGACATGTAAAATTGACTTAACACCTATCACACACCTTGAACAGCATCAAACAACATTGAACAACATCGAATAGCATTGAATAGCATCAAACAAAATTGAACAACATCGAACAACCTCGAACAACATCAAACAATATTGAACACCATCTTGGAACATCCCGTAACATCTCATAATGACTCGGAATCATCCTGGAACATTCTATAACATCTTGGAATGACTCAAAAACATCTAAGAACATCTCGTAACATCTTAGAATGACTCAAAATCATCTCAGAACATCCGATAACATCTCGGATTGACTCAAAATTATCTTGGAACATCCCATAACATCTCGAAACCATCTCGGAATGACTCGAAACATCTCATAATCATCCTGTAACATCTCAAAATCATCCCACAATGCCCCACATCACACCACATTGAAACGACATCCAAAACTCTAATTCTAATATTAATTGAATAATACAACATTATTTAATTAATTCACTTTTTCATCATTTCTAATGAATTAAATAAATTTGATTTATTTAATAAAGTCCTAAAAACCCTAATTCTACTATTGATTAAATAAAACAACATTATTTGATTAATTCATCTTTCATCATTTTGACCAATTAAATAAATCACATTTATTTAATGAAGTCCTAATATCACTTTATTTCATCTTGATTGATTAAATAACGCCAATTATTTAATTACATCACTAAATCACCTTATTCCCCTAAGTTGATTAAATTATTAAATTACGACACTTTCCCTCCAAAATTTGAATAGTTAAATCAAACTATTCAAATAAATTATCAAAAATCAAATCAAACTAATGCAACTTTGTTTGCAAAAGTAAAACTTGATTTGCACGTTCAACTCCAAAAAGGAATTAATTAATTAAATCAATCAATTCATATTTCTCACCCACTTTCTAATTGAGCAAATTACAACTGTTGACTGAGCAATCTAATTTGTTAATTGATCAATCTAAATTGCTAACTAAGCAATCTAAGTTGTTAACTAATCAATCAAATTCCTAACTAACCCATCAAATTCCTAACTAACCCATCTGAATCATGACTGATCAATCTAAAATCCTAACTGATCAATCTAATCCCTGACTAGCCAATCTATTCCTCAATCACCCAAATTGTGCAATCACCTTTGCATAATTTTATCTTATCTAAATCCTCTCAACACACTCCAACCGTTGATCTGGATATTCTTCAACACGATCTTGATCGTCCATTTCAAATCTCATTTTCTATATAACAAACCCCTTTCCTCACAAATAAGGATCAAAAAATCAGCATAATTTGTACAACTAAGTATTGCTAACATTCACAACCATCATTGTTAGTGCTTCATACCTCATTTTCTTCGATCAACCAACCAAAGAAGTCACTCGTCCAACTTTTTCACATGGACTTTAGAGGCTTCACAGTGATAAGAACAACCCAACATTAGGCGAATACACTCCACTACGGGATGGTAACACTATGTTATTTTGTACATTCAATTATTTAATTGTATATTCATTTGTGTATGTTCAAATAGCTTAGTTTTATTTTGTACGTGTAGGATTAGATATTAGATTAATATGTTTGATCTTAGTTTAGATTCTTAGATTAGCATGCTTGATCTTGTTTTTGGTCAAACATTATCCCCCTCACACAATACCTAATGTAGAAAATATAAGCTAGGAGTTATCACCCATATGCCCAAAGTTTGAGAAAATCCAAGGATCCTTTACAAGCAATCCTTTCTTTGAAATTGTTCCATGTCAAGAGCACGAACCAAAGCATATCAAAGATAATACTACACAAAGTCAAGATCAATAATCCTTATCATCAAAATACAACAATGACTTGCCAGATGTCTTCCAAGACATCCAAGGTTTTCCAAAAGAAGAAAAAATCCATATACCAAGCACACATACATTTCCCATGAGATGCCTGTTGATGCAAGATTTTGCAGGGGGCAGTAGTCTCATGGGAAACTTAGCTATTGGGGGATATTTTGTGCACAGCTAAGTGACCTCTGGGTTTTACCGAAGTCGGCTCTTTGTTTTAGTGGGGGAGGTAAAAGGTTAGGAAGATAAATGAGAATATTAAATCTAAGCTAAAGGCGATGCACCAAATCATAAATGATATTACCTTAGCACAATGCTGGATGCAAAGGCTCGAACCACCAAATGTTGTTTATTTAGATAAATTTTCTCAAAATCACTTTAAAACATAAGAACAACTTTTATCCGGATAGCATAATCTAGTATAACTTTGGCCAACACAGAGAATTCGAAAACATGATCTGCATCTATTAAGCTATGAAAGATTACAAAAGTTGAAGAATAGGCATTCATATATTATAGGAAGATAGCAACACAGTTTAACAGTCTTATCAAATGCATGAAAAGCAGAAAGGTCGAATTGATTGGCACAGTCTGCGAACTTCAAGTTCAATAAAAATATTATAGAGGCTATTCCTAGTGCTCTGGAAGCTTTTCTATCTATCTAATAAACAACCTAATAAAAGAGAAGCGAGGCAGTTTATATAGGCCAGCCCACCGCCTGACAACCACAGAGAAAGATGCCTTGATCAAACATCGATGTCCCAGATCCTCTCGAGCCGACATCGAATAGAGCGGATGCTTAGCAATGCGCCAACAAAGTTGTCGCAAAGAAAAGAAGGCCATGCACCAGCAGAAATGAACACACAGCATCGAAGAAGAAAATGCGGCAGCAAATGAGAACAAACGACACAGGTAGCAAATCCCAAAAAACTAGTGCACAAGAACATGCCACACGTTGAGCAAATGGAGCCCGAAAAAAAGAATGAGGGATGCCCAGCAAAAATCTTTGAGAGGAAGCCATGTGGGCGACACCGTGCGATTGAAACTACATGGTGGGCCCAGCTCAGAAAGTGGCCAGAGAAAACCACGCATCATGCACACAGAACTCGGCAAAAGCGAAGCAATACAGTGTAGCAGGAATCTCCATTAGGAGGCCATGTGGAAAATGCCAAAAATTTGCGAGCAATAAAAGATAAGGCGCAGCCACGAAGGAAAAATAATAACCGCGAAGGCCAGTAGCTTTTTGTGAAACAATGCCTACTCCTAATGGACATGTATATGCTCTTCATCCAAAACAAGATTCTCATACTCTTGATGTCATTATCAAGGAACGAGATTCAACTACTCTTAACATCTTTACACATGATCAAAGCACAACAAAATCTATAGACATATCTGAAATTGATCAAGAAGAAGCATTAAAATTAGAAACATCCTCCGGGTAGATTGAAGACATCGAGCATGAAAATATGGAGCATAGTATCTTAAAATCAGCAAAGATAAATAACAATCCTGAGAAGTGGAGCATTGGGTATACAACAATTAAAGAAGCACCAATATATTTTGAAGGGCCATCAAAATATGATATTTCATAAGATCAAGTTGGAAATATCAATCAGGAATTCATCCCACATATGAAGGATCCTACCTGTGAAGAATCTATCACCTTTGAAGATCCACAACAAAGTAGAGAAGGATCAGCACCTTGTTTCCAAGGTAAATCATGTCTTATTGAAAATAAAAAAATTTCAATGGATTCATTACCAAGGCAGAGGATTAGGCCTACATGAATAGGGTATCCTAGAACCAGTGCAGATTATTGGAAATCCTAAGCATCAAGGTCTTGGATATTCAGCAATTAAGGGATTTAAACATATCGGTAATACCTCTAAAATACTGGAGGAAACTTTATCTAACGCAAACATCAACATAGAGAGAACGAAGAGTCCTTATGACGAAATTGCTACCAATGCTACAACTAGCCATATCATGAATCGTCATCCTCGCATATTTCAACCCTTTGATTGGGACCAACAATAAGAGAAAAGGCTATATCCACGAATGAAACAAGTCATTGAAGTAGAAGAATCAGTAAAACAAATGGACAAGAAAAGTTTAAATGGATACAAAAAATTAAAAAAATCATCCCTATGAAACTCCATTAGTCAAAGAAACTATGGGGCAAAATCAAATAGGGAAGTTCATCCATCAAAAAATTACAGCAATGCAAAAGAAAGCTTCAAGAGCAACCTACAAGTTATATAAAGACATTGGTTTCAATAGAATATTCATATCCCTCCATCATTGCTCATCATCCCAAGTTTGGAGAGTCAAAGGTTCTAAATTGTCAGCCAATCCATCTGAATCTCGTATCCTTTAATGTGTTTCACCATCCATGATATCCAAATCTCATATTGACCATGTGTTGGCAACAACTCTTTATCATAAGGATTCTAAGGGAACTCTATCGCGATGTGCACATCAAGGTAAAGTTAACTCCAGTATCGACAAGGAAGGTAAGAATTATCAGGGGTTACATTCAAGCACTTGTATCTTAGAAACAAAATCCTCCAAGAAGGATATTGTTGGCACGTCATGACACCAACAACAACCATATCAGCACCACCAGGTGGTTCAACATGAGCAAAACATTGTCACCATAATGAAAACCTGGTAAACAGGCATTTCATGTGACATCAAGAAAATCAAGAAAAAAAATTAAGAAAAATGGTCAAGAGAAAAATCGTCCTCTAGTGAAAACCACTATGGTGGCGCTTTGGACAAGTATTGTGATGAAAACTTGGCAAACAGGCGTCATGTGTAGAATTGATCATCTACATGCACCATTCCAGGGGGAAGCATCTCAACTGATCCATAATAAATCCAATCCATTTTTATCCCAATCCAACATATCTTGATCTTGACAAATGTTTGGTGTACAATTTACACTTGCTTATGGAAAACATCTTGATGTGGGTCACTATCATTGACCCCATGTTATCCAACATTAACTAAGCCATGAGGCATTTTCCAAAAAGGGGCATACTCTATCCAAACATGTTATCCTGTCACAATATAATCCATCACCTACATTTCTAAACATTGGGGGGCAATTACTTACATCTTGCTTCTGAATAAATCTTGATATATGCCTTCTAGCTCACATTGTGGTATAAGCATTGTCCAAACAACAAGGTGTGCCACATGGTACCCTTCCCAATTCATCCCATCAACAAAGTATCCTTCCAATGCACCACCAGGGTAACCTTCAAAACAATTTGTCCCAACAACAAGGTGTACCACCAGTGCACTACCAAGGTAACCTTCAAAGATACCAACAACATGGATTATTCCTTCACACAAAATTCTAATATATCAACATTTTCTTGAACCTCACAGCTAGTTCAAGTAAATTTCCCACAACATATCCTCTTAAAAAAGAAGTGAAATATCAATCCAAGTTTTTGACATCTTACACCCTGGGAAAAAGGGTAAAAATTAAAAAAAAAATGATCAAAAATACAAAAAAAATCAAAAAGTAAAGATAAATAAAACATTCCTTGATTGAAAACCACTTTTTGGTGCTCTTAGAATAGGTACCGTAGTGAAAACCTAGCAAAAAGACACTATTTTTGAATAAGACTTGCATCATTATCTATCAGTACTATCTACAACATTCACCCATCCATTCCATAATAAAGCATGTATCCAACCATGGCTTGTTATCGATTTAGAAAAATTGTCTTGTCTCAAACTAGGGACAACTTCTTGAAGTTGGTCATGGATTAGATCTCTAGGCATCTTATCATGGTCAAATATGGTAAAAAATCAAAAACATATGAAAAACATTTGAAAACATTAAAAACAAAACAACATCGTTGGATTATTCTTTCACTCAAATAGTCTAAGATATCAACATTTTCTTGAACCTCACAGCTAGTTCAAGTAGATTTCCTACACAATATCCTCTAGAAATAGAAGTGGAATATCAATCCAAGTTATCAATGTTGTTTGAAATCCCAAAAGCAATTTTATGCTTTGATTCAACCAGTTGAACTCTGTGGTCTATCCATGTACAACGTAGGCAAGGCTGATCTTTGATCAGCCCCTGAGGCCTTAGGTCAGTCCCATTAGGTTTCTATCATGCTTTATTTCAACTTAGTCAAAAAATACAAAATCCAAAAACAATCACAAAATCCAAAATCCAAAAAAAACTAAACATTCACAAAATAGAGAAGATCAAAAAAATTCAAACCAAGAGAACTACGAGCCTCTGCATGTACAACATAGGCAAGGCTTATCTTTGATGAGCCCCCAAGGCCCTCGGTTAGTCCCCTTAAAACAACTAAAATAGTATCATAAAACTCAAAAAAATCAAACAAAGACCTACTTCATCATCACAATCTACAATAAACTTTTCACTCATAATAAACAAATCATCATAATCACTCTTTGAAAAAATAGAAAAATAAAGAAAACATCAAAATTTAGAACTTTCAAGCAAAACAATCACAAAGATTTGATCTCGAAACAGACAAAAACAAAGATAGAGTATCAACTACCTATCTTTTTGACAAATGCACCAACAACGTGCTGAGATATGCCTTAACGGATCCATTCATACGATAGACATGATCAACACTAGATAATAGACCCACCCCAAACAGATATGGCAAGTGATATTGCAACTTAGTTTTATCTTTTCTATTCTTATCTTTCTGATTTATTTTGTTGACTCATTCCTAGGATCTCTCAAGGATGTTCATAAGGATTTAGAGAAGGAATGGGGGCAATTGAGCATCATTTTGGTTTGTTGTTTGTAAGATGTTTTTTTGATACTACCATGGTGAATACTTTCTTAATTGAGTGTATCAAAGTTGTTTTAAGATAATTTATGTAGTAATTGCATGTTAGGTATTTCATACCTCTCTATGTAACTGGTCTGAAAAGTTTTAACACAACCCAATCATATATATTAAACAAAATTTCCGTATGTCTAGTATGAGAAAGAATATTATTTGTATGTCGAGTCAAAGTCCATGCAGTGGATACAAAGTCACCTTGTTTATTAACACCCTGGTGCATCATACATATTTGCTACATCAAACAAGATTGTTCAAAATGTGAAGCCTCCAAGCAAAGCGAAAGCAACTCATCAGTACTAACTACATCAAATTTCTATCCGTCATCAAATATTTCTTTTAACATCCATCCTACATCATAATATCATTAGTACCATATCCATCTTGCATCCATAATGTCATCAATACATATCATAATGATAATAAAGAAATGAAAACATCATGTATCATGTATAGTCAACATACATCCATCATATACATAACAAAACATCATATGATATAAAATATGATCAATCCATCCATCCACATCATATACATACAGCAAAAAAGTACAAAAACATGTATAAACATATATAAACATACATCATAATACATTGTCATCCATACATCATCACATAAACATAAAATGAAGCCAAATTGAAGAAGGTATATCTCATATATATCACCATCAAAAAAGGAGAATGTCATAGTACATCATCATCATATAAACATGTGTGGTAGGATCATACAAAATAATACATATATACAAGGCCTCAACTAGGCCGATGAATATATATATACAAAATCATGTCTATAAAGTCTCTAAATAACAACACTATAAAGATCAAGTACACATATGGCACTCCTCAGTAGGAAGAGGATGACTCTATAGACTAGGCTACAAACCACCATCTGGATTTGGCTATCTAAAAAAGTTCCCACCTGACTCAGCACCATCACCCGCAACACTAGGCTCTCTGAATCTTGGTCGTCGCTATGCTCGAGGAAAAAAAGCATCATACAAAGTCTAGTAATATATAGCCCTTTATAATAACTAATCCCACTCAGCATGAAGACTATCACGCTCTATCCTCAAACTATCTTTCTCTATGGTAATGACTTGCAATTGGGTCTCGGCAATGAGATGACACTCTATCTTTGTATCTCGCTCTACTCTGAAACCATCTCACTCTGCAATGAGAGTAGAAATTTGTGCCTCTACGGCTTGCCACCACCCTATCTCTTCAGCTAACTATGCACATCCATCCCCAAGTGGTGGAGGGGGCCTATAACCTGTCCCTGACCCTTCATAGAATCACCTTGGGCACCATCTTGTTAGGCTCTACCAAGTTGTTTTGTTAGAATCTCAAGAGATTGTCTCTCTCCTCACCAACTTGTGATGCTTGCTCTACCCACCACGGGATCACCACCAGGATCTGTATATCTCACAAGAACACGTCATGCCCACCACTTATCAAAATTGGGAGTGGTACCCAGATCTACTAAACCCATTGGCCAGCCCCATCTGACTGGGGCAAGAGCTCTAAATGCAGTAATAGTAGCATCTCGGTTAGCTTGTAGACCCCATACTCGGACATCTCTAGTGGTCCAACCAAACCAAGCCTCATAAGTGTCTAGAAAGTGTCCCTATCTCTCTCTAAACTACTTGCATACCCTGTTGAGAAGATACCTCTCCAAAAGAGAGTGAGAATGACCAATCAACCATATAGTCTAGTGGCAATATACTAGTTGCTCATGATCCTCAGGCCGGGCCTCACAATCCATGTATGGTCTCCATATAAAACCTAGCATATCATCAAATACACGACGCCAGTACAAAAGCTCCCCAAGCAAGGTATAATGTATAAAATATCCATAACGATAAAAATATGGATTAACAGTAGTATGATCTTGTATACCATCAGGCCGAGCAAATGCGATGTGCTCCCAGACCCATTTGTGCAAAAGAGAGACACCTATAGAAATATATTTTCCACCTCGATATGCAACCTCATGCATATCTTTATATAGGTGGGCGAGTAGACATGGACCCCATGCATATCTAGTCTCATGCTCAAACATCTCCTTGATACATGTACCCCATCCCATAGGGAATTGATGGCCTCTCCTATCAAGAACAACCAGCCTTGAAACCAAACTGCAAAGAACAAGGGAAACAAGATCAACACTACCAACAAAATCAGATAAATCTATCTCAGACTATCAAACATCCAAGCATTTGACACCTAGAACACTACACATAGCATAGGTGCCTCGATGAACATGATAGGTAACCAACTCTCTATGGATGGGTATGTGGAGGATCATCCACACATCCTCAAGTGTGATGGTGGCCTCCATAGTAGGTAAATGGAAGGAAGAAGTCTCTAAATGCCACCACTCCATGAGTGCAATCATCATCGCAGTGTGACATCAGATGGTCGGCATGTAACAAATGTGTTGTAACCCGACTGCATCTAAAAAATCTCGCTCCACCATGTCAAAAATAGCAATCAAATCGAATATATATCGGGGTTGTCGCTCCCTCGACTATAGTGGTTTAAGGACCACCAAAAATCATTCAACCCATGATGTCAAGGGTTCACTCTAAAAACACAAAGCGAAATGAAAATGATGAATAAACTAACTTAGGGTTCCAAAAAAAAGTCAAAAGTAAAAAATTTGTAGCAAAACCGATGAAGTTTTGACAAAAGCAAAGAAAATAGGAAAATACGAGAAAATTTTGGCAAAAGCAATGAGGAATATCAAGAGTGCAAAATTCAAAAGAGTAGAATGTTTGCAAGGGTGCAAGTTTATCACAAAAGAAATTAAAATGAGGAAGAACAAATAAAAGCACAAATTTATAGCAAAAGAGAACTATAAAAGCAAAAAAGTACTTGCCAAAGGTGCAAAATGAAGTCAAGTGTGTAAAAGAATATCAAAAGCAAGCTTTTCAAAATGGAAAAAGTGATGAACCTATTTTAAAAGCACTAAAACCCTAAATCCTATGCTTTTGACCTGTTCAACTTTAAGCATTAATTATAGGAACACGAAAAGATGAAAACAAAAATTGAGAGGGCACATACTGGGGCACCAACGCCTACAGGTCGTCCATACTCTTGAATCATTTTTGCGCGATGTGGGGCTCCCTGAATTAACACCATATCTCCTCGACAATCGACAAAATGATAAATCCAGAGACAAGAATTTTTTATAGGCTCAAAGTGCAAATGAGGTAATTAGAAACCTAATTACCTATTTTAACCCTCCAAAACCCTTTTCTTTTTACCTAGGAAACCCTATTTTTTAGTTAAGGAACCTTCCTACGTTAAAATTAGGAGCTCCCACAAACATTTGAACGAGCCACAAAAGACCTATAGACTTAATTTTTTATCCTAAACATATTTGACCTAAAATACAACAGTGTCATGAGCCTAACCTCAAATTTGACTTTTTTGGCCAACCTCTCGAGGGGGCGGCATAGATTCCTACCATCATTCTGTTGACCGCCGGGGCATAGTGGAGCACAAGTTTTTTTCAAAATCTTGATCTTAACATTGAATCTTTGAAACAAAGCAAATCATACTTTATATCAAAGAGGGGCAAAATGTAGACATGTAAAATTGACCTAACACCTATCACACATACTAAATGACATTTTCGCATCATCAACATCATTATCATCAAATATCACTGCATTTCACATCAAAAGCATCGAAAAACCCTAATTTTCTTTATTAATTGAATAAAATGACATTATTTAATTAATTCACCTTTTTCACCATTTAAGTCCTAAAACCCTATTTCTACTATTAATTGAATAATACGAAATTATTTAATCAATTCACATTTTATCATTTTTTGACCAATTAAATAAATTACATTTATTTAATAACGTCCTAATCTAGTTTTATTTTGTCTTGATTAGTTAAATAACACTAGTTATTTAATTACGTCACTAATTCATTTTATTCCCCTAAGTCAATTGAATTATTGAAATCACAATAATTTAATTAACTCACTTTCCCTCCAAATTTTGAATAATTTAAATAAACTATTCAAAAAATTATAAAAATCAAACCAAACTAATGCAACTAAATGTTTTCAAAAGTCAAACTTGATTTGCACATTCAACTCCAAAAATAATTAATTAATTAAATCAATTAATTAATCATTCTCAACCACTTTCCTGGTTGAGCAAATTATGAATCACCAATTGCTCAATCTAATTCCTGACTGATCAATCTAATTCATGACTGATCAATCTAATTCTTGACTAATCAATCTAATTCCTAACTAATCAATCTAATTCCTGACTAACAAATCAATATCCCTGATTGATCAATCTATTCCTCAATCACACTAATTACGTAATCTATTTTGCATAGATTATGCCCATCTAAATCCTCTCAACAACTTTCGATCGTCAATCAAGATATTCTACTACGCAATCTTGATCGTCCATTTCAAATCACAATTTCTATATAACAAACCTCTTTCCTCACAAAAAAGGATCAAAGAATCAACCTATTTTGCACAACAAAGTATTGTTGATATTCCTAATCACCATTGACAAAGCTTCAACATATCTTTGATCAACAACACATGCATCATTCTTCAAAGCTCTCGCACGCAACAATGGAGGCTTCGCAATAATATGAACAACCCAACATCTTGTGAATACACTCTAACACGAGATGGTAAGATTGTATTGTTTTGAGTTCATGTTTATTGTCTTCTTTCAATAACATTCTTGAATTCATTATATTTATAGTCTCATTTCGTGAGTGAAGGAATGGATCTAGATTCATGTTTTTATTAGATTAGATTCTTTTATGTTACAATTATCTCGTTTATACACTCGAATTTTCCCCCTCACACAGTCTAATATTGACCAATTTTTTGCCTTTCAATGGCCTCCAAAGAGAACATATATTGCATGGGATGAGAAGTACAATCAATTTCCTAAGCTTTGAATCATTTTTATCATCCAAAACCAAGTTGTATCAAATCCAACTCATATGGTGATTTGGCATTTAGATGTTTACGTGTATCCCTATAGTTTTGACACATTTTTGTCTTTTTGTGGTATATTTGGCATAAACTCCAATAGTTCCTAAAGGGAATATGCTTTTATTTTAGAGAAAGAAGCCTTAATGAGAAATCATTCACCTTATCATCATTACTACAATAGAAAATATCTTCCTTAGCGGTCCAAACAACTATTTTATCTTCTAGTGGAAGGTTCTTTTTATCTTATACAAAGTAGTTGTTTGTATTTATTCTAATTCTAGGACAAGATTATAAAATGAAAATGTGACATTTATCCATGGCCTGAAGCTTGTTTTCTCCCTTGTTTTTATAAAAGGGAATTCAAGGCCATTTCAAAATAACATTTTTTTTTAAAGTAACTATGTGTTAACTATCAACTAAATAATCATACAACAAAATGATAATTACATAACGACACCTAACTAGTCTCATGGGGTTACATGGTTGCATTACTCACGTTCGTTCCCAACCACTTAACATCGTTATAACTTAAATGCCAAGAATAAAGCAATAGAAACATACACTACTCAACATAGCATATAGAGAAACATACACCCATTCATAGTCAATTGAGACAACAACAATACATACAACATTTATTACATATCGAATCTATTGTGCAATATTATAATTATGGAGCATATTTCCATAGATACAACACATCATAAATAAAATGATTCAATTACATTTTGCTTCCCTTATAGCAAGAGAAGAGTGCTTCAATACAAGTATGATACATCCATAATGAAAAGAATACATAATGAGGTCCATTTGAAGGAAATATAGGTCATAACACCAAAATTGTTGCCAACACTAAAAATATCAAGAACCACTACAACAGGTACATCTCCGCAACATCACGATCATTGGTGGGGAACCCAATGGGTGTGTAGCACATTCCACCCAACCATGTGGACCCGAAGGCCCACCCCCCATGCTAGGAGATGGCAAGAGGACCACAATATAAAATAGAAAAATGTATAAAGATGACACAACTCCACAATCCAAAAGACAACAAGACAAAACACAAGAACAATCACTTCCAGAGGTACCAAAACAACAAGGGGAAAAACTCAAAACATACATTATTGCTAAGGGTAGTGTGTCATCACATGGCTCGACATGGGTTACCCAATGCGGACCTTCATAGGTTATCGGCCCCCATCCTAGGTTACCCTGGCAACCTCAACTAATCCCCGGCTCCCATTCTTGCACATGTGGAATCAACTTACCTTTCTTGAGGACAAGGTAGTTGATTTTCCATTCCAGGCCTTCTCGTCTCATCCCAAGCCTATACAAGTGCTTGAGCCATGAGAGAGGCATGCATTATCTTTTGTTAGTGTATAAACTACCCACCCCTAACTATTCATTAGGTTATCACTTGATTAACTCAACTTTCGTACGAGTCACCCAGGAGACCACTTAGGGTTTCAGCCCTCGTGGGAATCCACACTCCCTACAAGCAACAAGGCCTCAAAATCAAAAATTTAAAGGGCAGGGGTGTACCTTAACGCTCCTAAAACCAAGACATGAAAAGTATAACCACATGCGAGGCATGAACCTACTCGCACACAATCCATAACACAACATTACAAATGAACAAGGTAACACCCGCATAATCTCAACCAAACAAGAACAACTGTGACATTAAGCCAAAATATAAATCACCAAGAAACAAATACTCCCCCTCCTCTAAAAGACAATTAAAACAACTGATCCAAGAACTCAAAAATAAAGATGAGAAGACGAACAATGTCAAATGGGTTCTCGATAGATTTCAATGTGAATTTAATGAACAGAATCTCCTTGAACCCAATCAACAATGAATAGAAAGACGTATCAAAATGAAATCACTAACATAGTAGAAGAAATTATATAAATGTGTTATACAAATATCTCTATTCAAAAATCATGATAACAAACACAAGTATTCTAAGTAACTATCCATATAGAGAACTCACGAATCAACTATTAAAAGAATATATGCGAAATCGACATTCAAAAGGATCATCAAATTACATTTGTTTATGTAGGCCTTTCATTTATCTAAATATAATTAAACAAAATCAATCATTCAATTGTCTATGTAAAGAACAAATTCAATTCACTTAATCCATCTTTCAATTAAAAGGTTATTTTCCCACAATATTTATTTTTGAAACACACTATAGTAATAATGTTCCAATTAACTACAAAATACAATACACTAAAAGGTTAAGCCAAGATATAAACAACAACACCTACTTATAACTTTTAAATCACTATAGACATTTGTGGAGCTAGTTCCTGTAAGATGAACTTAGATACTCCAGTCCCCCATTATAAACGTAAATACTTAATCCTATAATATATCATTTATTTTAACAAACCATTTAATTATCTAACTTTTAAAATCAATTCCCTTCATTTTCAAAAATATAAATAACTATTTAACTTCCAAAACACTTAACTAATAAAACAATAACCATTTCTCAACTAAAACATAATCGTTTTTATCTTATTATCTTCTAAATACTAAAACAATCATCCAGAAACTATTATCTTACAAGTATATGTATAACTATTTATAGTCAATTACATTTTATCTTTTTCACTAATGAAAAAGAAGCCATCATAACATAATTAAAGAAATTAAATAACATACTTTACAATAAACACAATTTAAAAATATCTATATATATATATATATAATATGAGTAACTTTAAATAACACAGCATTTAATCAAACTACATGCCTATCTACCCATAAGAGAGAGTATCCACATATATGTATACATAAAAACAAATACTATATAACTGAAGGGGCGAACTTCACAAATCTGAATGGCTAACCTATAGTAATATTATTTCTTGAATGAAAGAGAGTTATGTATTTGTACTATTAAAATCGAGTGCATATAAAAGAATGTGGTCAGCGAATTTATACATTTAAAACCAATTGTCAAAGTTTTACTGACAAAGAATTTCAACCATATTAATCAGACTGAACTAAAGAGCAACTAAGGCATTATTTAGAGCCAGCAAAACATTTTTAACATCTTTCCCTAAAAACACATTCAAAGGCAATAGGAATCGAACTACAAGCAAGATATGCAGCGAAGAAATTATAATTACAAAAGAAAAACAAAACAAAAGAGGAAGGAGAGGGCATGTGGCAAAGAGTGGAGAGGTTGTACAATCTTCACAAATCAGTAACCTTTATTGCATTACATATATAGTTGATCATTTGGTGCGCATGGAAGACCTTATGCTCGTGCTGGCTAACATGGGGACTCCTAATCCCAAAACCTGTAGTGCTTATGGATCATACAAGATAATAGACTGAAACATGAGAGGGGAAAAAATTGTTAAGGGAAGAGAATGGAGATCTCCCCCGCATCGAGAAAGCTTAAAAGTTGAAGGCCATATATGATAGTGAGGGCGGCAGAGAAGGCTTTGGAAATCTTTAAGAGAGGCAACTCGCATGGCCACGTGATGCCCATGCATTTAACAGATGGGTGAGCTACTAATGTCGTCATACCCCAACACAGCCAAGAAATACGCATACAGCATAAACAAGGAAAATGAGGGGAGAATAATTCACGCCTGACATGTATGGGAGAGAAACTTAAGAAATAATCCTTAGCAATAAAAGAGAGACACTCCCAAACCAGCAAGGCCCACCCACAAGTTGAAGGAGAGGAAACGATGCAGGGCAGAATTAATGCAATAAAGAGAATAGATAGAACAAGATGGTGCACCAGTAAAGGTCAACCCAGCATGATAAAGAAATAATGGGGAAAATTTGCCAATGGCTACTCATACATCAGGAACCCAATACAGAAACTTAGATATATACAACCAAGGACTCAACCTTAGCAAGGTTGGTGATAGGGTAACAGCAATTTTCAAACAAGCTGAAGAATAAAAGTAGGCCGAAACGTCTATGGACATGAAGTGACTCGATGCCAAGATAGAGTGCCGTAATCAAGCAATCAAAGATTCACAGCGAGAATAAAACACCAGCAAATGCTTCATACAAGAAAATTTGAAGACCAACCTGGAGTCCTACGCCTGAAATCGGAGATGATGTGTTGAAATTAGGTTTCTTTCGCAGCCAATATTTCGTTCTCTGTTCTCCAGTTCCCAACCTTCTCGGAATTCTCACGGCTATTTTATTTTATTTTATTTCATTATTACAGAGAATAATTATCAAAAAACCAATTACCGAGCAAAACTCATCTAGGCTACTTTTCTCTCTTTTCCAAAATTGAAAAGACTCCCCCAGAAATCCAAACAGAAAATATTATAAAACCAACCCCCTGTTCTAGACCACAAAATCTTTTAAAATAACAAGTTTCCCATAATCTTTTCGAAAATTCCAAAAATCAAAGCATAAAATTAGCAACTTCAACCAACTTCTTCAGTTCGAACAAATGCATGTATTTGCATGGGAAAACTTTTCCCAATTAATAATTTTTATTTCGAATAATTCCAAAATAACAATTTAAATGAACAATATTATCTAAACATTAATTTAAACATTAACAATATTATAATTAAAATATTGTTCCACCTTACAATTTAAATATTTAACATCAACCAAATAAATACACTATATTTATTTAAATCAACAAACATTTAAATTTACAAAATAAATTTAATACTTTAATTAAATACTTAACACTTTCCCCCAGTTCAATTTGATAATTAAATCTAATACTTTAATTTATTTATCCGCAACAATAATAAACGTGGTTGAATCAAACTACTAATTAACAACATTTTAAATTAACAACTATAATAAATAATTAACCAATCATTAATAATATCATTTAAAGTTAATCAACAAACCAACACAAATGTATTCTTACTTGATCGACCCAAGGACCCAAGCAAAGAGGCACTACAGATTTGTATATGTTTAGTTTAGGTATTCTTGGAGAAGAATGTCAATATAATTGGTAATTTTGTATGGCAATGTTAGTTCAAATACATGAACATACTATAACAATTTTACATTCAGTTGTCTCCCAAATTGTATACATCTTTATTACTTATGAATACAAATTGATCAAGGATCATTTTATTCATCTTTGCAAGTTTTTTGCAATTATGTATTTCTCTTATGGCTTCTATTTAAGAAGTAGATTAATTTTTTATATAAGAAATATAGTGTTTTAAATGTATATAGGGATTATTAAGAATAATTGATTGTAGGTACTATGTGGTGTCAATGTAAGGCATTGATATTAGGCTTTCAAAGAACTAGGTTAAATATTATTGTGTAGGGTTTAACTACATTTTCTTTGACTATGTTGCCTAGGTCTAAGGCACCAGTCTAAATGAGTGTTTTGATTATGCTTTCATGGTCATCAATCTTAAAAATCAAATTTCCTTTTCAGTTGTAATTTATTTCATAATGTTATTCTCATTTTCTCATACATAAAATGCATAAGAACTCCAAGAATCGAGCCATCAAGTGTGTTTCATCTATAATGCTTGGTCATGTAAAGAGAGCATATCTGTTTGAAGCAATATCTGATGTTAATCATATGGAATCCTAGTGGATATTGCATAGGACCACCCTCCTAGGTCTTGTAGAACCTAAAGTGTAGAGGAGAAAATTGTTAAACCTTTCTCATGTTCATTGGCCAACCCCCTAGAACAATTGAATATAAGAATTGGCTATTCCTTTATGTTGTTTTAAGAACCAATTAAAATTACACAAAAATAAAACAACACCTTTTATCAATGTTCTTATATTATGTTTTTGTAGTTTTCATGTTTGTGTTTTTCATGAAATTAATTTACTATTTAAAATGGAAATTTAATCTTGAGATCATAAATTAAATTTTCATTTTTAAAAAAAATAAAATTCAATGAAGGAAAAAGCATAAGAAAAAAGTAGATTTTTAAAAATATTAAATTAAAAAAGTTCTTATTTTCCAATCAATAAAATCAATATTTTATGAATGTTCTAATTTTAAAATAATACTTCAATCTCCTCTATTTTAAAAGTGAAATTTTAGCTGAAGATTTAATCTTTCATTTCAAATATTTTTTAGGTTGCCTTTTTGAAATTTTTTACTTTTTATGTTTGAATTGCTTTTATTTTTTATGTTTGGACAAAATAAATTTGAAGGAAATTGCAAAAATCTACTTTAATGTAAAGAGTGAAATTCTTTAATTTCAAAACATCGACAATTCCTTAAACAAATTCACTTATATTCCAAGAAAGTCGAAACTCCATTCATTCAAACTCATATAATCCAAAAGATTCCAAAATAACAACTTAAAGTCTACTAATAGATTCAAAATACTTCCAAATAAATTCATAAGCATGTCATCTTACACAACATTTATAAAACAAAAGCATTTGTAACCAAAGTTTACAATTCGGGACTTAGGTATTTTGTCGCCTTAAGCTCTACAATAATCATACAAAACTTAGGCATTTTGTCGCCTTAAGTTCTAAAATAATTAATTCAAGAATAAAATAATACATATATGAAGAAATCATCCTTTGATCTTCAATCCCATTGCATATCTTCAAACATGAAGACGAAAACAAGAATTGGGCGCTTTTTCCATCCAACTTCGAAACTTACGCTTTCCCAGAATTCCTTAGTCATTCAAAGAATACCTGACCCTACATGAATCGCTTAGCAAAAATTAGTCGACAAGCAAGATGGAATCTAGTGCGTGCCTAGTATAACTAGTAAAACCACAAGCATTTTCATTTTTCTAATTCATTTAAGAAACAAGCAAGTTCGATACTAGGATATGGTAGAGAGTTAATTCATTCCATCTATTTCAATGGTCCTTAAGTTACTTGGCCAAGTAAAATTCCATGCACGACAAATAATAGTAGTTTTGGAAAAGCAAAACTACGCTCTCTAATAACCCATATTCGGCACCTGTCTCATAAAGTAACTTTCCAAACACAGGTCATGCACATTCATTTATAAAGCATGCATGGTTCCATTCAAAATAAAAATGATCTTTCACAACATCTTTAACTGCAATCTTGTTTCAAGCAAAAATAATGGTTCTAAAACAGTATTTTCATTGTTTTAAATCATAAATAACATTAAATTAATATTTAAATCAAATAATAAAATATCAAAAAGAAGGTGTATCTCAAGTATGTAATCTAAGTACATATTTAAACACGAATAAATGAGCACACATTCTTTCGGTTCATTTACTCATATAGGTTATTTTCACTTTGAAATAATCCTATTCCAATTCGTTTTGTTTCAAAGTAATTTATATTTTTTAATTTACTTGATTTTTTTTTTGTTTTTTCACATTTCCATGAAAAAAATAATAATAATAATATATTTTCAATAACATGTTTAAAAACTCATTTTTACTTCTATTTCGTAGTAATTTTAGTTTCATTCTAGAAAATCACTGATTTTAACTCTTATTTTTCAAACACATTTAATATAGAAAAAGTATTTTTATCAAATCACTATCTTTTCTGTTTCATTCGTTTTGAAAATTAAATCTGTCTGACAATATTGGGTTTTTCTGAAGCTTTTCCAAATCTAAGTGAAATATACATTTTTTTGTGTGAATCTTTTTTAAATCAGAATTTCCTAAAATAATAAATCAACTGTCCTTGATTGTTTTATGTTCAAGCTTGATCTATAGTTCTTTTTTTTTTTAAACACAATCTGCGATTGTAATTTCTTCTAATTTTTAATAAAAACAGTGATACGTTTCTCAATAGTTTAAATACAAGAACAAAAGAAAATGATTCAATTTAAACATACTACGATCATGAATTTGGTAAATAATGTTTTATTTGATTCTACCTAGTAATTTCCTTAATCTGGAAATGAGTTTTGTGTCTTTTTTTTCTGTGAATTCCCTCTGTGAATCTTCTGTTGTTGTTCTGACTTATGTCTGGGTCTCTCCTCTCTTATTTCTACTCACCTCTCTTCCCTACTTCTGGTGCACCTCCAAGGAAACAACCAAACTATTATATTCTTCCCTATTCATAAATTCACTCCCCTCTCAATCGCGCATCATGGTATGAGATAAGTGGAGTCTCATAAGAATATAGACTATTTAAATTTTATCTAACTTCCTTCCTCCCTGGCCGCGCCTTGCCTCCTTTCTCTGTCTTCTCCTACATGCCTCTTCCTTCTTTTAGGCCGCGTCCACTCCCCCTTCCTTTGTGCATGGGAATCAGTAACCTCCTTCTTGGTCGCGCGTGGGAAAAGGAGTTCTCTTAAAAATATTTTAATTTAATGAAACTACTTCCTCCACTCCTTCTGGCGCATGGGAGGTTTTAAAGCCTTTCAAAAAGATCAAAAATCATATATGTTTACTGATTTTTGCCTCTTTTTCTTCAAAAATGGATTTCTTCTCCTTGTTGTCAATTCATGCGAAAATGGTGAAGTTATCATAAACTCAGATCCACTATTTTAGTTTGATCTACAGTCAAATAGTCAAAACTCCAAGTTTCATTTGTAATTGCATTCAAATTGATTGAAAGATGTTTTTTTTTTCAATTTTTTAACTACTGTTTGAATTCATTTCAAATTTTGAACGTATTGCTTGTTTTCTAATTTGTTTTCAATAACTTAATTTGTTATTTATCAATTTCTTCAAACAAATCTTTCTACTTAATTTTATTTATTTAATCATTTAAACGTTTATATTTCCTCTCTCATTTATTAAATGAGAAAATAACAATTAAATTAATAAATAGTTTTAAAATAATAAAAGCATTGTTATTTTTAACTAAAATAGAAAAGATTAACATAAAGAAGTAATAAATTGAATAAAATCAATTTTCTCACAAAAATAATCAAATTGTCATTTATAACAAATATATTCTTTTTTCACATAAATTTAAGCAATCGAAATAAACTTATTTAAAATTTCCAATTAATAATCATTACGAAAACACATTAATAAGTACTAAGTGGTGTGTGAGATTCCATCATCCTCATAAACGTCTAATGGCTAAAATGACTCTACCTGATCAATGTTCTCGCCTTCTTTCTCGTTCACCTGTTCTTGTGTTCACTTGCACTCAATTTCTCATCAACAATGACAAACCCCAAATTTCATAAAAATGCATTTCAAATCATTTCATTTGCATTTGCATTTCAATTTCAATTTAAATAATCATCTTGCATAAACATTAAGAATCTCATGACTAATAATTGCATTTAAATAACCGACAAAATCAATACGTGACATTTAATTTGTTATTAATCTAAATCTAATAACTAAATTAATCTACAACAATTAAACTATTTTAATTAAAATAAATATAACCAAAAATATCACACTTTGAATAAGAAAAAATCCAAGATACGAATTGTGTTGATGTTAGAAATGTGGTCCTTACGAATCTAGCTATTTGATCTATGTACCTCTCTTAGTTGTGGATACTCCTTTGGCTAGTGGAAGAAAACAAATGACACCAAAAATAACTAGACACTAAGGAAAAAAAATATTATTATATTGTGCAAGCTACTAATCATGAAAGATTTAGAAGTTGTTTTTGATGTAAAACTTGATAATATAGATTGATAGTGGCAGCCTAGAGGTTGTAAGTGATCATAACAATGCATTGTTTTTTTTGCTAAAACATGTAAATATCCTTGAATCTTTGGAATAAATATTTAGTAGAATTTATAAAATATTTGACTTGATTCACAAGAGGTTGAACCCTTTAAATGATCAAAATATATAAATAAGAGTAATACAATTTATAAGGGATTAAAATTGGCACACTTAATATAACACATCTAAAATTAGTGGGAAATTAAATGGAAATGGCATTAACAAAGAAAAATTAAGTAGATATGCAAAGGCTCATGGACAACATTTTTAAATCACACATTTATCCTTTTTAATAGTAATTTATTTACCAAAGTGAACAAGATTTTGCTAAGGAAAAAAAAGCACATTCATTATGTTGAATTAATAGCTCAAGGAGTGAACTTACATGTTAAAAACAAAAATAAAAATTTCAAGCAATAAAAAGGTATAAAAATCTAGCAAAAAAAAAAAAATAGAATACATAAAATCAAAACAAAGGGGGTCCTAAGAGACTAACTAAACACTTTCACCAAACCAAGATCACTTAAGAGCATGTTTAATTTGATTTTGAGAGCATGTTTAATATGATTTTTATACCGCATATATATACCTATCTACTTTCAAGCACTTACATATTACCCCTCAAGAAAGATATTCTATAATGTTAGGTAAATTTTTCTTCCTAAAATAGGTGTAGGGACTTCAGAACTTCCTATACTTTTCTATTTGATATCCCACATCTAAACTTATAAAAATAAACTAAGAAATCATGCCTAGTATAAAGTTGTTTTAAAATAAAAATTTAAATGATAAAAATAGAATTTTACTACCATCCAGTTCCAAGATCCTCTAATCCATATTGAATATGAAAAATAGTCCACTCAAGTGCATTTTGGATAAATAATTAGCTCAAAATTTATAAAAAAACAAAGGATGCAATGATTTATTGTCTATGCTAGGATTCAAAGTATACTTATGTTACCTCACTTGGATTACTTTTGTGATAAATTATATGTTGCAAAGAGCTTAACCTAACATACATATTAAAATTAGGGTTTTGAGGGGTTCATTTATACTAAACCATTTGAGAGAATTTAGTTATTTTTTAGCTTAAATAAATGGTGATGGAACTAAGAGTGAATATGATTCACAATAATCTTATAGGATATTGATAATGGAAATGACGCATTTAATATCTTAGGAAAACCCATAGGTACACATTTCTTGAAAAACCATCCTATGCCCCAAGATTAATTTTTCTTAGATTTTCTCATTTTGACTCATGAAATTTAGGACAATTATAATCAAAACATAAACATTCGTACAAAGAATAGATAGTTTTATAATGTTATCTTTGTTAGTCATTTTAAAGATTTTTAAGTAAAATTTTAATTTGGTGGGTCACCCAACACATTCACATATTTTCACAATTATTCATTCACCTCATCATACATGCATTTATCATTTCAAATATAGAATGACAAAAAAAAATTGCTCAATTTTTTAATTTATCTATTTTTTTAAAGGATTTTTTACAATCTTTAGGGATTTTTAAAGGGGTTTTTATGATTTTTTAGGAGTTTCTAATATTTTATAATACATGTTTATATGATTCTTATATATATTAGAGTGACACATGCAAACAAAGTAGGCTTGTGGATGGGTAGAGAGCTCTCTTTATGAATTTAAAATTATACATCCTTACCCCTATCTTAAGGATGAGGGAGGAACTTATATTCAGCACAAGGTGTCTACACTTGTAAACACACCCAAAATAAATTTTCTCATCTATCATGTTAACAAAGTGATTATGGATTTACAAATAGTCTATAATTATCTCTAAGTAAAGAAAAATATTTTGAGGATCATGGTAGGGACAAGGGTTAGCCATATCCACTACTTGTACTCCTATTCTTGGACCATGACCCACATGTTGGTATGTAGCGATTGATCATGCTATACTATACACTCTTTATGTATCCTCACTGGGGTCTGAGGCCGGGTTGGGCCTCAAGTGGGGGTTCGAGGATGACAGCCCCTGAGAAAAGAAAAACCTAATATGTTTTGCTTCGTCGCCGACAAGATAGAAAATCGACTTTATAAAACCCTAATTCTAGAAGCTTCTAAAAAGCTTGTTATAAGCGGTTGGGATGAGGAGTTGTAGTATGGCATTATTCGCAAGATTGTAATATGTTTTGCACTGGATAATAAAATCATTGAATGGTTGCGGTTTTGTGGATGTAGCTCAGATTAGGTGAACCACGTTAAATTCTCTGTGTTATCTTGTTTCTGCTATAATTTTTTGTGTGTTTTATTTCTCTATTTTATTGATCAAATTTGTATTTAACTTGTTAGATATTTGCCTTCTAACCCTAACAAGTGGTATTAGAGAAAGGTTGTGTTCGATTATCATCTATAGGAAGGTCTCACGGTTGAGTGAGAGCAATGGAAAATGAGGGTAAGTTGAAGGTTGAGAAGTTAAATGGACAAAACTATCAGTTATGGAAGATGTAGATGGAGGACTACCTCTATCAAAAGGATTTATGGCAGCCATTGGAAGGGAAAACCAAGAATCCCTCAAGAATGTCTGATGAGGACTAGGATATTTTGGACAGAAAGGAACTTTGCAATATTCATTTATGCCTAACACAATTGGTGGTGTTCAATATTACAATAGAAAAGACAACTCTAGAGTTGATGGAAACCCTGGCAAAGTTAAATGAAAATCCTTTCGCTTTGAATAAGGTATTTTTTATGAAGCATTTATTTAATACATGAAAATGGTAGAAGGTGGGTCAGTTGTTGATCATTTAAATGAGTTTAATATGGTTACCAATCAATTAACTTCTATAAATGTAAACTTTGATGAATAAGTTAGGGCTCTTTTGATTTTGTGTTATTTGCCTGAAAGCTAGAATAGCTTGGTAATGGTTGTTAGCAATTCTATTTCTGGTGCGAATACATTGAAATTTGATGATGTTGTTGGTGTTATTTTGAGTGAGAAAATTCATAGGAAAATCTCAGGTGGAACATCCACTTCAGGTAGTGTTTTGAATGCAAAAAGCAGGGGAAAAACAAAGGAGAGAGGAAACAATTCTGGAAGTTGTGGGAAGTCAGGAGGAAAATCAAAGGACAAAAGGTCCCAATCTAGAGACAAGAGGGATTGTTGGTATTGTGGTAAGCCGGGTCATTTAAAGAAATATTGTTGGTCTCAGAAAAATAAAGGAGACAAAAAGGAAGGAAATAAAGAGGCAAATGTGGTAAGTAATAAATTTGATGAGGATGCTTTGATTCTTTCCCTTGATAACGCTAATGATTCTTGGGTGTTAGATTCAAGGGCTACATTTCATGCTACGCCCCATAGAAATTATTTTCTTGATTATGTCCAAGAGGATTTTGGGCTGGTTTATTTGGGAGATAACAAACCCTGTCAGATTGTTGGAAAGGGAAGAATCAAGATTAAGTTATAGAATAGGAATCATTGGCTACTACATGAGGTAAGGCACATTCCAAAGTTAAGAAGAAATTTAATTTCAGCAGGGCAACTAGATGATGAAGGTTGTGTTGTTACATTTAGTGATAAAAATTGGAAGGTTACAAAAGGTACCTTAGTGGTAGAAAAAGGTGTGAAAGTAGGCACCTTATATCTTTTTACATGTCATATTGTTCCTTCTACTTTAACTATTGCAAATAAAAATCAATGTTCAGGAACAGTTGTTAATGTTCAGCAGGCAGAAAATTAGATAGTTGTTGTGGATTCTGAATCAGCACTATGGCATAATAGACTTGGGCATATGAGTGCAAAAGGTATGAAATTACTTCATTCAAAGAATGTTTTTCCAGGTCTATAATGTGTTAATATGGATTTTTGTGAAAGTTGTGTGTATGGCAAACAAAAGAGAGTTAGTTTTCTCAAGGATGGGAAACAAAAGAAAGATGAGAAATTGGAGCTTGTACATACGGATGTATGGGGATGAGCTCAGGTATCTTCTCTCGATGGATCTTGTTATTATGTTACATTCATTGATGATGCAACTAGGAAGGTATGGATTTATTTCCTTAGGCAAAAATATGATGTATTTGAAACTTTTAAAAAATGGAGAAGCTTGGTTGAGAATGAGACAGGTAAAAAGTTAAAATGTCTCAAATCTGATAATGGTGGTGAGTACTACATCAAAGAGTTTGAATATTATTGTTCCTCTAATGGTATTCATAGGCAAAAAATGGTTCCAAGGACTCCACAGGAAAATGGAGTAGTTGAGCACATGAATAGAACAATAATGGAGTGTGCACAGACTATGAGATTGCATGTTGGGTCGCCTTTAAACATGTGGGAAGAGGCTGTAAACATTATTGTTTATTTAATTAATAGAGGTCCCTCTAATCCTTTGGGTTGTGGTATTCCAGAGGAAGCATGGACAGGTAAGAAGGTGAGTTATTATTTTCTCAAAACCTTCAGTTTTGAAGCATTTGCACATGTAGGTTCTTATAATAGAACCAAGCATGATGCAAAATCAAAAAAATGTATATTTGTTGGATATGGCATTGATTAATTTGGCTATAGGCTTTAGGATTTTGAAAATCAAAAAATTGTGAGAAGTAGGGATGTCATATTCAATAAGTGTTGTACAAAGATCAGTTGTAGCAACATGAGAAGAAAGAAAATGATTATGCAGTGTTGGATGATACTCCAAACAATAATGTTCTAGTGGTTCCTCATGCTCCACAACAATAGCAACAACAAATAACACAAACTTCAATGAATGTTAGATGATCTTCAAGGATCAGTAGACCTCCGAAAATATTTTCTCCCTCTTTGTATTCTATTTTATTAACTAATGCTAGTGAACTGGAATGTTATGATGAAGCTATGCAGTGGATACCAAGGTTTAGTGGGAGCATGGAATGGATGAATAAATGGACTCCTTGCTAAAAAATCAGACTTGGTAATTATGCAAGTTGTCTGCGGGTAAAAAGGATTTACCAAACAAATGGGTTTATAGGCTAAAAGAGGAGGGTGGAGGTAAGAAGATATTTAAAGCCAGATTAGTTGTAAAGGGATTTGCATAGAAAAAGGGTATTGGTTTTGATGAAATATTTTCTCTAGTTAAATGACTTCTATTTGTACTATTTTAAGTATTTTGTCTACTAAAGATTTGCATTTATAACAGCTTGATGTTAAAACTCTCTTTCTCCATGGTGATTTGGAAGACTAAATATATATGGAACAACCACAAGGATTTGAGGTCAAAGGTAAGGAGAAACTAGTGTGCAGAATGAAAAAAAAAAAGTGTATATGGCTTGAACCAAGCACCTCGGAAATGGTATATTAAATTTGGTAGTTTTCTGGTTGAGCAAGGCTACAACAGGTGCAATTCAAACCATTGTGTTTACTTTAAGAGGTTAGCTGAAGATAGCTACATTGTTTTGTGTTTATATGTTGATGATATGCGTGTAGTGAGGTCTAACATGGATCACATAAAGGAGTTAAAACACTAATTAGCAGATTCATTTTCTATGAAGGATTTGGGGGCAACAAAACAAATCCTTGGTATGAAGATTACAAGAGAGTAAAAATAGAAAATTGTTTCTATCTCAAGCTGATTATGTTGAAAAGGTGTTGCAAAGATTTCATATGGAGAATGCAAAAGCTGTCAACACACCTTTGCCTAGTCATGTCAAATTGACTAAGGATATGTGTCCAAAGACACAAGAGGAGGAAGGAAAAATGTCCAAGGTACCATATGCTTCAATTGTAGGCACTTAATCTATGCCATGGTATGCACGAGACCGAATATTGCACATGTCGTAGGAGTTGTTAGTAGGTATATGAGTCAGCCCAGAGTTGAGCATTGGAATGTGATAAAATGAATTCTCAAGTACTTGAGAGGTATATCCAATAAATTTTTATGTTTTGGGGGCTCTAATACTGATTTAAAAGACTATGTTGACTCAGATTTGGTAGGAGATATAGATACCAGGTAGAGTATCATAGGTTATGTATTTACAATTGGTGGGACACCAGTGAGTTGGATTTCTCGATTGCAAAAGGTGGTTGCTTTATCCACCACAGAGGCAGAGTATGTAGCTGCAAAAAAGGCAGCAAAGGAGATGATATGGCTGCAACTTTTCATGAAAGAGTTGGGAAAACAATAGGCTGAAAATCACTTGTTTACATACAATCAGAGTGTTATACATCTTGCAAATAATTATGCCTTGCACTCTAAAACCAAACACATACAACTGAGATATCATTTCATTCGGTTAATGTTGGAGGATGGACAAGTAAAGTTGGAAAAGATACATATAGATACCAATCCAGCAGATATGTTTATAAAGGCAGTGACAAAGGAGAAGTTGAGCTCCTCTTCAGCGTCGATTGGTCTTCATGGTTAAAAGTATAACAGAGCAACAGGGTCCAAGGTGCTTAATTCCAGTGGGAGCTGTAAGTGTAGCGGTGTTGTCCAGGATCAATCTCCGAGTGGGAGATTGTGTTGGTGTGGAGCTTGATCAGTCTCCAAGTGGGAGATTGTTGGTATGTGGTGACTGATCATGCTATACTGTACACTCTTCATGTATCCTCATTGGGCGGGGGTTCGAGGGCGGTAGCCCCTAAGAAAAAAAAAAATTGTTATTTTTCGCTTTGTCATCGACAAGATAAAAAACCGACTTTGTAAAACCTTAATTTTAGAAGCTTCTAAAAATATTGTTATAAGTGGTTGGGATGGGGAGTTGTAGTATGGCATTATTCATGAGATTGTAATATTTTTTGCACTGGATAATAAAATCATTGGATGGCTGCAGTTTTATGGATGTAGCCCAGATTAGGTGAACCACGTTAAATTCTCTGTGTTGTCTTGTTTCTGCTATAATTTTTTGTGTTTTATTTCTCTATTTTATTGATCAAATATGCATTTAACTTGTTAGATATCTTCCTTCTAACCCTAACACCACACCCACTCCCAAACCCATGGAAAGAGAGAGGACTCTCACCTATTGTGAAATGATTTGATACTAAGGACCTAATCTCATGCTTCTAGAAATAAGCAATGGATCATCACCAAGGATTAGCTAAGGTGGATAAGGGGTTGGATGCAATCAAATGGATACTTACTAGTTTTGAATGCATCCCCCTTGTTGAGGATAATTAGGAACAATTTCTTGTTAGATTTTAGGTAATACTAGGATTAGTTTGATGCTTCAAAAGTTGATAAAATGTATAGGGATGAATAACATACTATAATGGAAAACCTAATGGCCTACCATAGATATAAAATATGCTAGCAACCAATGGTTCCTAATATTATGAACATTAAAGAAGATTAATTATATGATACAATAAAATGAGTAATATTTTCAAGGAAGAAAATGAGTGTGTTTTATTCAATGTGTGTTGTATAAATACAAAAGAGTTGGTTGAAAAAATATTTAAACAAAAATAGTAGTTTAACCAACATAATAGCCACCCAACAAGTTAATAATAAGATCATTATTAACATTAAAATGATGTAATATAATATTCTAACAATCCCTCCTTACTATATCACATTCTCAAGAGAGAAAAGCAAGAAAGTTCAAAAATATTTTAACTTCATAGCTACAAGAGATTTTATAAACGTGTTAGCATTTTTATCTTGAGTTAAATAATATTATAGATAAATACTTTTTTATTGAAATTCTTCACAAATAAAGTGGTACTAAATCTCAATGTATTTTTTGCACTCATAAAAATAGGATTTTGAACAAGCTTCAATACACTCTAGTTGTCACAAAATAAAGTGATAGGACCTATCTCAATAACACCCATGCCTATCAAAATGTGATGTAACTATATCACATCACAAATAGCTCCACTTATGGTGTGATATTCTACCTCTATATAAGATTGAGCAATAGTGATTTTTTCTCCTCCATGATATTGGAATAAATCCATGAATTCTAAAGTAGAGTTCATGTCACCCATAGAACCTACATAGTCTGCATCCATGTATCTATACAAAGAAAAGTATACAACTTTTTTGTATTATAGGCCAAATACCAATATACCATAGATATATCTCAAAACACACATTTCTCCTTTCTAATGAATAATAACCTTAGGCTCTTTCATAAACCTAAGAAAATAGTTGATGTAAAGCTCTTGATATAGACTAAGTAGATGAGACTCCTAATCACCTAACAATAAAGAGTATCATTCAAGTGAGGTGATGGATTATGAAGAGAAAGTTACAACCTTATCTTCATGGACTTGACATATGCTTTCAATCTTCCATTCTATTTTTTTAACCAATATATTGGCATATTTTATTTAAGATAAAGATGTGATTCTCTTGTTGCCATACTTCAAGTCCAAGACAATAATGCAAGATCCCGATATCTATCATGCCAAATTATTGTTTGAGATCATTTTTTGTAGCATCAATCATCTATGGAGAACCCTCTATTATGATAAATCATCAACATATACAATCAATATCACAATATTCCCCCCTTTGCTCTTTGAGGTAGAGATTTGGATCATATGGATTCTTAGTGAGTTTGTATTGAAGGAGATGTTATTCAATCTTGATTTACTAGTGTCAATGATCATGCTTGAGATCAATAGGGGGATTTTCACAAGTTGACACACCTTTTTCTACTAGATGGGTGCAATATACCCCTTAGGCCACATCATGTAGATTTCTTCTTTGATATCTCCATTAAGAAAGGTACTCTTCACATTCATCTAATGAACTTTCAAGCCAAATTGTGTTACCATTTCCAAAACCATACAAATAGTCTTGACCTTTATTGTGGATACAAAAGTTTCCTCATAGTCAATACCTTTCTTCTATGCATAGCCCTTAGTCATAAGCTAGTCCTTATACTTATCAATGTTATTGTCTTCCTTATATTTAATTCCAAAAATATGTTTTCATCCAATAACCTTCTTCTCGAGTGGCAGATCAAAAAATTCCCATATGTTGTTCCTTAGTAGTGCCTGATATTTACATGCATGTAATCTTTCCATGGTGGTGACTCAAGAGACTTATATACTAATTCTAACTCTAAACTCTAAATAATTATACACATTAGGTCCAATTTTACCTCCTCATAAGATTTGTTATGAAATTAGGCCCATTGGTAGATATATCTATAATTGTATCATCTTTGGCATCCTTCATTGTGGTCTAATATAACCTAGGAATATTTTATGTATAGGAGATGAGGAATGAGGAGGTGAAAGAGGGGGAAATAGATCTAATGGAAATAAAGCCTCTTCTTATGTTTTATCATCCTCATCTTTGAGTTCAATAACTCTTGGTGTTTAATAACTAATAGGTGATGAGAAGGAGGAGGTGTTACATATCATTTCCTCATTAAAATTAGAATCTCTACTAAAGTAAACCTTCCTTTTCACTACATGCATAAGTCTATATCCTTTCAAATATGAACTTTACTCAAGAAAAATATATTTAAGGACTTGTTATCCAATTTTATCCTTTGTACCTTGGGAACATACTTGAAATTTGTACACCTAAACACTTGTAGATGTGATATATGGAGGTCTTATTCCTAATCTAGGATTCTTTAGGTTTGACGTTTTCAAGCACTTTGATGAGTGCCCACAGTTGTATGAACCACTTGAACCTAGAATGCAAGAGTCTGCTCTATATCCTTTAACATATATCACAATATTTCTATAATATATGATCATTCCTCTTTGCAACACTATTTTGTTGAGGTGTGTAAGAAATGGTCAACTATCCTTTGATCTTATGTTCTTGAAGGTGTAAAAAACCCTTACTTTGAATTTCCTCCTCAATATCAGTGAAGGGCTCTGAGATATTAACATGGAGATCTTTCTACAAGGGCTTGAAATTATTTGAATATCTCAAAGCTCGAGCTTTGTGAACTAAACAATACACCCACATTTTTATATAATATTCATCCATGAATAAAAAATACTGGGAATTATTAGGAATTAATGGAATATATTTACATAAATCTATGTGGACCAACTCTAGGGGGCCAAAGGCTTGTGTTTTTGCAGCAAGTAAAGGAGGCTAATGTTTCTTATTGGTAAGATAATTGGAGCAAGGAACTATTTTTCATGGGAGGAATTCTCAACACCATATTTCTCTTACTTAATGCAAGGAGATAACCAAAACTAAGATAGACAAATATTTGATGTTAAGGAGTAGTGGATGTATTATTTTTTACTACAATGGCCTTTTCTTTATGTGTGACATCAACAAGTTGAAACAATTTCCTACCTCTAGAGCATGAGAAAAAACCTCATTATGAGTCTTATCTCAAATTGGACAAATCTTTTCACCATTATGGTAGTCAAATTCAACCATAAAGTTGCACTCCAACAATTGACTTACTACTAGAAGGTTCTTTATGAGCCCTAGAACATATAAAACCTTAGTAAGTTTTCATTTGTGAGTTTTGAGTGAAAAAAAAATTTCCAATTCTCTAAATTCTTTAAGATGTATCATCACCAAGGGAAAAAATTTCCATGTAAAGTTGATGGGACAAGATTATAAAACCACTCAAGTATTTGTTTTTCATATGTTTGTATGCACTAAAATCAGCATACTAGATAAGGCTGTTAGAACCAAAGGCTTGGGCTTATACAGTATACAAGACATTTTCTTCATCTTAATCACTAGTAGATGCAATATTGCCACATTTCTTGTTATAATTTTCTACCAATATGTTCTCTTCTTGACCCCTTAAGAAGGCTTTTATGGATTTCATTCATTGAATTCACAATTTGCATAGGAATTGTATGAGAAATCCTAGAGATAATGTCCCTTCCTTTCATAAATGTGACATTTTTATTTGTAGAAGAGTTTTATTAGTTTGATTTGGATGAACTTGATGAAACACTTTGATGCTTGGGTTACTTTCCCTTCTACTTTGATGCAAGGGACTAATTATCTTTGGATTTGTCTCACCATAAATTATCTCTTCTTGTTGAAGCAAATTTAACAACTCCTCAAATTGTGACTCTTTGCTAGCCACATTGAGACATGTGACAAACACACAAAACAAAGGGGGTAGTGGTCTCAGGACAATGTGTACAAGAGAGCTATTTGACAATTCTTCTCCTAATTTTTGCAATGATGTCTTAATCTTTGTAACTCTTCTAAAAATAGTCTCCACTTTCTCACCACTTTGTATTTGCAAACAAAATAATGATATTGCAAATAAGGAATTTGGTTTTAATTTTTGGCCTCATAAACTATCTTGAGGTTATCCCAAGCCTCTTTTATAGTAGTGGTTGTTCAAATGTGAGGTTGAACCTCACCAAAAATATTGAATAAAATTATGAGTTTGGCCTTAGCAAATCTATCTTGATCAACACCTACTTGTGTAGGCCTAGTAAGATTGCTAGAAATGATGTACCATAGGCCTTCAAACTCAAGTTGACTTTAGAGTTTTATTTTATAGGTAGCATAATTCTCCTCTCGGAAGTTGAGAGTCAAGAAACATAATTTTGGGAGAACTAGAAACCATTGTTAAGAGTTTAGACTTTCCTTCTCTCTTTGAATGTGACCTTTATATCTACTTGATATTTTATAAGGTTGATGTCATAAAAGTCATTGTTGAGGCTTTGTTAAGTTTTAGGTGCAATAATTCAAAATGAAAGCATTACTTGTAAATGTGAATCAAAGATATCATTAATACTAAATGATGATAATTTTGATGTTGTTCATGTTTACAAAACTAAAAATAGCTTTGAATTTTTAAAAAAATTGTCAATTGACTTCAAAATATTAAGTATAATTAAATTTTATTTGATTTTTAACTATATTAATTATTCTCTCTTTTTAATGACTACTTTAATAAAAACTTTTAAAATAATTGTAATTTATTTGTTTTTTATATAATTCTTTACACAGATAAAAATAGGGCTTCCTTAAAACATTTAGGTTTTACATAGAAAAACGAATGAGATATTAAAACAAATTACACCTTTTCATGATTTCCAAATCTCCATGCCCGGCGCATTTTCAAATGAAGATATTTCCCCACAACCAATTTCTTCACGTTGATCAATAATGATTTTAAGCGGCTTTTAAACAACCTTTGCAGCCATGCAAAAAAAAAAATAGTCTTTGGATAGTAAGGTTCATTGTCTTAATGGTTATACAAATCATTTGTGTTTGTAAGGACTTTACTTATTTTCCCTTCTATCTTATGCATTCTTATTTGATTTTTCAAGATTATTGGGTGACGTGTAATTTGTCTCATTTATTTTTAGTCTAGCTGATGTCTTATTCACTTGTGGTTTTACCATAATTTTGTTTATTCATAGCTTAGGTGTAATCTCATGTTCATCTTTGGACTCATCTACCTCATGTCAATGAAAAATTTTATCATGAAAATTTGAATTGGATTGGAAATGTTGACGACTCTTTTGGAATTTTCTCTTCTTCTTTTTTTTATCATGGAGGCTCCATGACGTTTAATTATTTTCTTTCTTTGTGAAATGGATGGTTTCCAATGTGGGATATGGAATCATTACTTTATTTGTAGGCAACTTGCAATCAATTGGTACTCCTACCCTTTTCTTAGTTAGCTCTTTTTTAATCATTTTGAATGGCTTTAGATCTCTTCTTGTTATGTCAATTTTTTCTACATGGAGGAGTATGATCTATTAAAATAGAAAGGAAGATCCAATATCTTGTCAATAGTAAGTTCTAATAGTAAGTTGTAGAGTGTCTTTATCAATGATATAATCTATTTTTAAGATTCAAAATAGTAGGAAGGATCGTTTTTACTATTATCACCATCATCAAATTATGTTTATCACATATGTCTCTACAAGACATGTTTATTTTACCATATCACATTCTTTATAGTGAGAAGGGGATTATATTAACCACAACTGAACATCAACCAGAACTCTCTTGATGCAAGTGTTGTAGATCCAAAGTTGAATCACTCTTCTTCTTAGCTCAATCTCTAAAGGCATATGTCTTAAGTCAAAAACTAAAGTTGGATCCTATAAAGTAGAGATTGGTGGGTTCATGTGATTGAGGTATCTTAACACAATGGCCTCTAAGGGAGTTGTTTCATGAAGAGGGGTGTTTATTATAAGGTTTATGAATGGGAGTTTTAATTTTGTGTAATAAATTAGGTCTAATTTTAAGGACATTTAAAAGGGTGTATAAATAACATCAAATATAAAATAATCTAATAATACCTGAGTTGGGACTAACAAAAGGCAAGAGACTAGACATACAAATATAAAGTAAAAATAGACTACAACTAGGAAATATAAAACATTGAAATAGAGGGTGTATATGCACATGGAATCTAACTATGTAATTACCAAGAATGATAAAAATGTAGAAGAGAACCTATGGGTGAGATTTTGGATAAATAGAGGGTGGACAAACGTATGGAGTACAAGAACTTTATCTAGAGTACAAAATTTCAATGTAGATGCACTTGAATATTATCCCTCTAATAGAATTTGATAAAACTTTAGGAAGGTAGGTACAATGTTACTAAATCCTCCTCAAGTTCTTCTAGCTAACTATGACAACTAAAATTAGAGAAAATGGAAGGAAAATACTATCCAAAACTATTATAAAAGAAAATAAATTAACATGTAAAAAGGAGGAAGGAAAAAAAAATTAAAACCTAAAAACTTGTTAAAATCTAATAAAATTGTATAGGTATGTTGAAAATTATATTAGAAGACTTCCTATGAAATTTGAAGATGAAAAATATGATTTAAGGTAGGGATACATGTGCTAGGTGTAGAAACATTATTTTACGGATAAAAATTTAGTCTTAGGAGCCCAAATATTATCCCAAGGGGAATCTTGTACTAGCTTTTAGAGGGTTTTTGTCTCTAAATTCTAAGCATATATTATAACTACCACATATATAAAAAAATGCATCAATTCTTTTGTATTTGACCTATAAGATAGAATTTTGTGTAGAAAACCTACAACCTAAAAATGTTAAAGAGAAATCTAATTTGATTAGCTCTTTGTGGGTATTCAAACATGGATCCACGTGGAATAATAATAGAAACAATAATATCAAATCTAGACAAGAATGTGTAAATAGAAGCACAAAACATAAAATCTAGTTCAATTACCATGAAGGAAAATGGAAAATTAAAGGAGAGAGAGGAAATGTGAAAAAAAGAAGACATTAAATGGAAACAATATGGAAGAAAAAGGATATAGGGATAAAGAGGGGTGAGATGGAAATGAGAATAATAGGATATATGAGAAAACTAGGTGAATGATGCTTTGGAAAGGAAGGGGAGGGAGAGAGAGAGGGAGAGAGAGTGTGTGTGTCTTTTGTACTTGAACTTGGGGTACCTCTTGGTCATTATTTAAATTTGAGGGAGGGAGAGAGAGAGGGGGGGAGAGAATCTTTTGTACTTGAACTTGGGGTACCTCTTGGTCATTATTTAAATTTTTAGGTTTACTAGGTTGGGTGTCTACAAAAATCATCATGACTTGCTCAATGGACAATGGCAAACATTCATAGTAGTTAGATAAATTGTCATTAGATTGGAT
This sequence comes from Sequoiadendron giganteum, assembly GCA_007115665.2. Classification (NCBI taxonomy): domain Eukaryota; kingdom Viridiplantae; phylum Streptophyta; class Pinopsida; order Cupressales; family Cupressaceae; genus Sequoiadendron; species Sequoiadendron giganteum. The sequence continues at coordinate 415,865,029 of CM021108.1, read as the reverse complement.
ATTTTCTTATATGTTTGAGAGGGGCATCTCCCTTGTAAGATGGGGTGGATTTATATTTTTGTGTAACTTAACCCAAAATTACATCAGGTTTTGTTATGCCTTGCATAACCACCCCATCTTTTGCCTTGGTCAAAATGGTTCCCCCTTTGTTATTTTTGTACTTAGTTGTTTTTGAAACAAAGTTTGGAGTCTTGTTTTTCCAATACTTTGTTTTTCTTTTGTTTCTCTATCGGAATCGGAACCGGAACTGAATCGGGTTCTGAAAGTTCTTTTGAAACTTGTTTTGGTTTCCATCTCGATAGTCTTTTGTTTATGTCTTTTGTTTTGTCTTGAGCGAAACCAGAGTCGGAGTGGGTGTTAACTTAGTCTTTATCAAAAATTGCAAAATCATAATCGATTCCGCCCCCGCCTCCGCTATTTTGACTTTTGGTTTTGGTCTTTGTCTTTTTGTTTAGTTTTATTATGTCGGTATTTTGTTTTACTTTTTGTGTTTGATTTTGTTTTATGTTTAGTTAGCGGACCCAGAACCGGAATTGGAATGAAGTTTGGAAATTTCTCAAAAGGTTTCGAATCGGTTTCTATTTTAGTTATGCCCCCTCCATTTTTCTGGATCGTTGACTTATTGACTGAAGTCACACTGTTGTGAAGTGTTGGTTCTCTTTCAGTTCTGACTCCACCTTAACTGCGTGTTAATGCATTAATGATAGTTGGTCGTGTAGGTAGAAATCTTCATTTTTACCTTCATAAAAGGATTAAACGAGTCATTATTATCATTATTAAGAGATTGAAGAGCACGAAAGAGCAGCGGCAAAGTTCATTTGAGTGAAAAGATTGAAGGAAGAGAAGATTATTGCAAGCAAATCAGTTCAGAAGGTTAGCAGGGTTCTTGTGTATTCGAGGTAGGTTTTCTTATTGTTGTTCTTCATTTTATTTACTATTGCGTGTTTTGTATGTATGTTTTCCCATGCTCTGAATCATGTCGTTTTTCAAATGATTTCATGTTTCTTGGCGTGCTTGTTTGAGTAGGGTCTTGTTTTGTTTGTCTGGTTATGTTCTTTGTTTCTTTTGCTTGTATTTTTAGTTCTTTCTATTTTAGGGCACGGTCGCTTTCACGCTTTAGTCGTGATTGCGTCGTGTTGTTTTGAATTTGCAGTAAGTTAGATTAAGTTTAGGTTTTAAATGGTGGTTAGTTAGATTAGAAATTTACAGTGAGGTAGATTAGAGATTTACAATGAGTTAGGGTAAATTGATTCATCGTTTTTACTTAGGGTTTTGTCGCATTTTGCATTTTGGTAAATGGCAAGGTTTAAAATTCGTGCCCTAGTTTTTATCATGTTTGTTAGATTAGGGTTTCGTTGGTCTCTGTGATCACTTTTAAATGATTAAAATATGATATCCTAGGATTCAGTCGTTCCCCATGGTCATATGAGTATGGTGTTTTTAAAGCCTCTTTTCATCTAATACGACCTTGGTTTTAGTCATGGAGTTATAGGTTAAATCGATAAAATCTTTGATGATGTCATGGTCAACCTAGGCAGAGACAGGATCGGAATCGATCTTGAACTTGAGAATTCTGTTTTGTAAAAGGTATCGGTTCCATTTCTATCCCGTATCCGGCTCCGCGCATAATGAGAAAATCTTCTTTCAAAATAATGATGACCAAATCGGAAGTGGAGGCGGAATGGAAATAGAATATAAAAAAATGAAAATTTGAAGAAAACCAAATCCGTTTTCCATTCCGATCCCGATTCTGATAACCTCCCCGATTCCGACTCTGAGCCCGTTCATTGTTAGTGAAATTTCTATATTGATTTTTGCTCCGAGTCCGGCAGTGTTGTAAAAAGAGGTTGTTTTAGGTTTTGTTTCTGCCTGATTCCACCTCCAGTGCATATATGAAAGGTATGGTTTTAAAGTATGTTTTATGATAATATCTAAAGATCAAATTAGAGGTTTTGCTTGCAGGAAAGTTGAAAGATGTCAGGAACATCAGGGGAAGCTGCTCGAAGAAACCAACCTGCAGAAACATCAAAGGTGGCATCAAAACCAAAGAAGTTAAAGCCAGAACAACTGCCTTATACCTTAAGGTATAATCATAGGAGTCCGGTTGTGAAGGTGAGCAAGGTGGAATCAGATTGGTTAGATATCACTGATACCAATTTAGGTCAATACAATTTTGAGGAGTGGTATTCAGAAGCATTTGACAAGGATATTACATTGACTACGGAAAGAATTGTCAGCTCTGGGTTAGCTCATATCACTTTATTTCCTATATCTGTCCAGTGCCTGGAGTTAATCATGACAGTAGCCAGTGCTTACAATCCTGCTACAAGACTATGCATGGATTCACAAGACAATGTGATTATTAATCTCACTCCTCAAGCATTTCAGAGTATATTTGATGTTCTAGATCCAAAGAGCTTGGTGCAATTAAATGAGGCAGAGGCCTTGGAGCAATATAGTAGGTATAAGGGATCGAATAAATCTCACTTGAACAAGAAGTGGTTGAAGACAGAAAAGAAATCTCTAACCAAGCTTGCAGATCAGCCAAAGAGAGCAGATTTCTATGAAGAGGTAGCAAGGTTGATTGTGATGTTGTCTAGGGTGTTTGGAAAGAGGGATGCATTTTACTTCAAGGAGTGGATGTTTCCTTTTATTCAAACTATCTTGAAAGGAGAACAACAGTTTGATTGGTCAATGATTGTCTCTGATGCCATACATGATCAGTTAACCAGGATCAGAGAAACCAAGTGTTTCTTTATGACTTCTTACATTGTATATGTCGCAGCAAGGTTGGGTGTTTTCCTAGGTTTCAACAGAGTGGGCATAATGGGAGCCTTGGATGGAAAAAAGAAGGTATGGGAGCACTATGACCAATTATCTCTTCAGGTTGCTAAGACTCATTTCAGAAGAGTCAATGATGCATTTTTATATGTGGTCATCAATCAATTGAATGGAGATGCAGGATACCGGTTAAGTCAAGAAGACATGGTGTTCATTGCTGAATGGGGATGCTGGTACATCCAATACCCCAAATTTACATACTTCAAGTTATTTGGTTTTGAAGGCCATCCACATTTACTTCCAAGGTGTTGCAGTAGCCGGATGGTGCTAATGGAGTTTGTATATCAAGCTATTGGAGTTAATGCTCGGTTTGGGATTAAGCATAAAATTGGATGTCATAATTTTCCCATGAAGTTGGGTGAATATAGTTGTCAACACTTGAAGGGAGCAAATGTGGTCTGTAATGAGTTGATACAGTTGAAATTGGGATTGTATATAGCTTGTAAGTATTTTGATCCAAAGAAGAATATGTATGCCTTATTACCTTCAGTGTTCACTAGACATTTTAATTTGTTAGAAGACTTTTGGAGTGATCGGCAAGATGAGTATGACTTAAGAAAGAAGAATTATGAAAGATTATCAATCTCACTCATGTCAGAGCTTGGTGTTAAAGAAAACATTCCTGACACCTTGGTGGATGATGGAATGGTGTTGGATCCATCCTATGAAGCGTTGAACATTGGCACCAAGAGCCTGGATCCAATTGATTGGGATGCTGAAGAAATAATTGATATTAAGAAGATTGGAAGGACGGTGTTGGATAGAAGTGTGCAATGGTTAGTGCTAAGAACTCAAGCTTCTCAAGGACCAGTTCTTAAAAAGGGTAAAGGATACAAGAGAAAGACACCTCCCAAAGAGCCATTAGAATTCCTTCCTCCAGACATTGAAGAAATAGAACTTGAGGTGGTAGATGATGGAGAGGAAACACAAGAAGGAGATGTTCTAGTAGGATATGTTGTTTCAACACCTACATTAGGTGAATCATCCACCCAAGCCCCACTTACAAGAAAGAAGAGTAAAGAGATTCAAGAAGGAGCTCTTCATACCATGGCTAAAAATGCTAAGGGAAAAGAAGTGGAGGAAGAAGTTCTAGAAGTTGAGACAGATTCAGATGAAACACTGTCAGAAAAGGATTTGCAAGAAAACATACCTTTAGAGGAGAATATTGAGCAGATTCTAACACAAGAAGAGCAATGGAAGATGTTTGAAGAGGAAAAAAGAAATTTCGATGAAGGGGATTGAGCAGGAGAGGCCTAAAAAGAAGGCTAAGATTCTACATTCTACTCGACTCATAGACAAAGGAGAAATTGTTGTTGAATGTGCCATGCCAATGACAGAAAAGGAGGTAGGGGACATGCAGTTAACAGATTATCAATTGAGTACTATCAACTTGGGAAGGCCCACTAGGAATCAGCAGATGAACTTTATTGATGTGGTGGCTTCAACAACCAAGTCAAGAATGATCAAGGATAAGAAAAAGAAGGATGAGCTTAAAGCTCAATTGGATCAACTACATTCATTCTTGAAGAGTGTCTCCTCTCTAAGATCACAATAGGTAGCAGCCATTGAGACTCCTATTTTGTTAAGCAAAAAGGAGGTAGATGATTTGGTATAGGTAAAAGGCAAAGCGGAGATGGTAGATCGATTGGTAGACAAGCTAAACCTCCAGGTGGGTGAAGTTTTGGTAGAAGGTTTTGAAGCCTACAAGGACATAGAAGGGTTAGTAAAAGAAATGTATCAATACATTGAGGCATCAGAGAAACAAGGAGAAGAGTATAAAGAATATAGTCAGAAGTTAGAAAAGGTGAGTGAATTGCCTCTAACGACTCTTCTGGAACAATCCATACTTGAGGAAGACAACAAGGATTTTGTGGAGAAAACTTCTCGTATACTCTAGTTTAGGACTGACTTTTTGTGTAAGCATAAGAATGAAATTCAAGAGACTGTTAATAATTTGACTGAGCAATTGGAAGAGTTAGAAGCAGTTATTGCCATTATTGTAGATATAAATGCATTTACAAAAGAGGGCATGCTTTTGAGTCAAGTAAAAGAGAAGTGGGATGAAAGGTTCAAAGGACTCATGTAAAAAGAGGATGATGGAGAAGAGTTAATGTTGGATCGGTTAATGGATGTTAAAGAGGAAGTAAGAGCTGTTGAAAGGGAATTGACAAAGGTGAAAAGTATGAAGGAGTTTGCTGCAGCAGAATTGGATCGAATCAAATTTGAAGATAACTAGATTGATGGGCCAGAGATGGATACTTTATAGCAAGTCTTCACCAGCTACGATGAGTTCATGGCAGATCCAGCTTTGCATGCATGATGTTTCTCTTTCTTGCATGTTGCATGCATACAGCACTAACAGTCTTGGGGGTGCATGACTTCTTTTATTTTCTTCTATCTTCTATTTTTAGTTAAACTGAACATCTAATGTAAGAACTCAAGATCAAATTGATCTGAGTTTCCAAGAAAGTTGTTGTTCCTAAAAAGGTGGATAGCCTAAAATAGAAGTGAAGTTTGAACTTTTTGTATAATCTATAAATACTCGATGGGTATCATATTGTAAGGGTCGGCTAATTGAGAATTGGATTGGCTTACCTAATGCTAGGAGATAGAATTTTGTAGTGATTTTACAGAGATACATTGTACTTGATCTTTTACAATTAATAGAATTACAGATTTTCTCGAAATATGGTATTTAGAATTAAATTGTTTGTTTGATAAGGCTGATAAGTTATAATCTATCTGTATGCAGTGATTGTGCTGAACATAAGAGTTTCTTGAATGATGAAAGTCATTTGAAGGAATCGGATTTAAGGATTATCTTATTAGATTGTCATTGAGTTGAAGTTATTAAAAAGTTTGTTGATCTATAATCTTGATGATGAATGAATGTGTGTTGTTTTGAAACCCTTGAAATATTTGTGAAGAGTAATTGCGAAGTTAATTAAGCACCTAAAATGTATGCAGTGGTATAGATTATGCTATAGATTGTCTCATCTTATGGTTTTATGATCTGTTAGGAAACATTCATTGTTGAAGGTATATGTCTAGATACTAGATAAATTTGATTCATACTTATTGGTTTCCCCTTTGTCCTATCTTTTTCTTTTATTTGAAAACCCCATTGATTTACTAAAGTAGTCCGTAAAATGAGTCATTGCTTGAATCTTTTGTTACCAGCACAGGCCCCTTGAATATTACAGTTGCATGAACCGATTGAGTGACACCAAATAGTTGAGAACCAACTACCAGGACCTTGGGAGTCAGGCTACTATATGTTGTCTTTCTTTTTCAGGAGAAATAGAGTAGAAATATTTTGTTTTAACGTTGTTTGTGTCATCTTCACCATCAACAGGTCTGTGCATGTGTGAGAGGTTTAATCTGCCAAAAATTAACAATAGAAATAGCACACAAGATTATTCATTGTTAGAAATCTCAAATAAATCACTCCCTGTGAAATTGTTGATCAAGCATAGAGAAGAAAAAATGAACTAAAGCATGTAACATAAGAAAATAAACATGTAATTTCAATCTAAATCAACCAAACCTCCATCCCATAGGGGGATTGGTGCTACTTTGATGTGGAAAGTATCCCTTTCCCAACCCCTTTTGATAAGCTTATTGATCCCTTGAAGATGACTTTGATGCAAAATGAGTATGAAATATAAGCTACAATATGATGAAAATGCAATTCATTGAGCAATGAACTTCGTAGAGTAACAATGCTCCAAGTTGTGGATCATTTCCTCATAGAGAAGCCCTCTATAAATAAGGTTGAAGGGTTGAAGAATGAAGAGATTGGAGGAATGTGGGATTAAAGGAGAGCCAATAGGAATGTGACACTTGTCACAAGGCTAATGGATGAAGGTGGAGCACATTTTGGCGAATATGCATAGTTAAGAGGATGTAAGAGAGATTAATGCATATGGTTGAGAGTGTAAGAGAATGTGGCGAGGATGTAAGAGAGATTAATGCCTTTGTAAGAGGCATTAAGGGCTTTGTAAGAGGCATTAATATTGGATAAGAAAGTCAAATAAGTGGAGTTATTGAAGGAATATTCTCAAAGAATATGCCTTTGTGAGAGAAAATAGGTTGATTAGTTAATCAAAATAATTTATTTTCATGTGCAAGTTGGTTAGTTGATCAGGGGTTTAGTTTGACCAAGGTTGAGTCAAAAGCTAGAGAATGGGTAATGATGATTAGGAGTTAATTAATTCAGAATTAATCAACTTGAAGGGATTAGGGGATTGTGACATTTCATTTAAATAATTTGATTTATCAAATCATATGAGAGGAATTTAGGGTTTTAATTAAATAAATTGATTTATTTAATCAAACATGATGAACATTAGTGAGTAGGAAGTGAATTAATCAAATAAAATTAATTACTTAATTAAGAGTAGAAGTGATGTTAATTAATCAAAATAATGTCAATTAAGATTATTTGTGTTTACATTTTGTCCCTCTTTGAAGCAATGTACCAGTTGTGTTGGTTCAAAGAATAACATTGTCAAGATCAAGATTCAAAAAAAATTGATTTTTTTGGATGCCCTAGCAGAAAGAAGTACATTGGTACACTGCCCCTTGAGAGATCGGATGAAAATTCCAATTTTTAGGTCGAGCTCACAAAAAATATGTTTTATGGATGTATGGATGTTATGTTATGAGATGCTTAGACTAACATATCTAGATAATGATGATGATGCAAATGAGATGAATTAAGATGCTTAGAATAAAAAATCTATATTAGCCTAAACAACTTAAATGATGATGCAATGAATGTGAGATGGATGATGTTTCCTATTATGATGATATGTATAGAATGTAGGATGAGTATGCTAACATTTTATGAATGCAAGTAGATTTTTGGTGAATGTCATGATACCATGTTAGCATGAAAGAGGATAGAAGAATGAGGGATCAATTTGTGATTCTGAGAAGATGCAAAAGCCCAACAATTCTATGAGTCGTCGAGACTTTATTATATATGATGAATGATGATGATGTTTTTCTTATCCAAGAATCGGGGACGTAAGGAGCATAAATTTTCTTATGTTTGATGACACACATAGATATGATGCATCAAGGTATAAACAACCAAGATGGTGTGGTATCTGGTGCGATGGACTTTGACTCAACAATTAGATAGGAGGATCCTTGTTCACACCTAACATACAAAACCTTATTAGGATTCACTTTAGACATTTCAAACGTCTTGGACCAAAATAAAAAAAGGAAAAACCTAACAATGTGATAATCAATAAGACATCCAAAACATCCTTCGTACAAACTGAACAAAGTTAGCATAACCAAGGTTATATTACAAGAATATCCAACAAGCACAGCAGAAAAAAGATAATGATCAATGCCCCATTCCTTTCTCTCTAAATATTTTAAATATTCATCATCGAGAGGTCCTTGGAATGAGTGTAATAAGATAAATCAAAAGAAAATATCATGTAAACAAACAAGCTAATGTTCTTCATACCTCTAGCCAAGACTAAACTGTGGTGATGTCTGATGTTGATGTCCATTGTAGGAAGGATACATCCTAGGAAATGATTTTATCATATTATTGTGAGACTAAAAGGATGATGGGATATCGATACCAAGAGTTAACCAACTTGTTTACCTATTGACCTAGACTTAAGACCTTGACGTTTTAAGTTTACACTTTCAATTTGCTATACTTGTTTCCACTTGTGTTGCCAAAGGTTGAAGATGACAATTGATTTATTGTGAGTGGATGTTTATTGTGAGTGAAGGTGAATTGGGATGGATGGTTTTGAGTTTTTTGAATGTTTTTGGTATTTTGAAATGTTTTGAGGTTGTTTTTGAGCTGTTCAAAATATGTTACAAATGTTTTGATTTTCAAATTTTCCAATGTTTTTGGTGTTTTTCGAGATGTTGATGAAGAACCTATCCTAGGGACCTCGGGGGATGATCAAATATTAGCCTTGCCTACATTATACATGCAGAGACCACGTAACTCGAGTGACATAGACTCGTTTATTGATTTTTTTTGTTTTCGACCTATTTTGGATTTTTGACATGTTTTGGATGTTTTTGGATTTTTTCGTTTTATGAATGTTTTTGGATTTTTCAATGTTATGAAAGATTTCAAGGATATACACGAATCCGATTTTTTATTTTTATCCCATGTACAAGGTTCGTCATTGTAGCTTGTCGATGGTCTATTGTCGTGGTACACAGGTGTTCCCCCTTGCGCTATAAGGGCTCTTTCAATGTTGAGAACTTTGGGGATCAGTTGGTCATATATTGTGATGCATTGCATTTTTAGATGGAAAGACAATCTCCCTTCAAGATTAGAGATGATGGTTCCAATTTCTTTTTCCTCTAGCATGGACCATTTTCTTGTGTTGGCCTTAGATCACCATCGTTACAAGAAAGCTACAAATATCTCTCCCTTAGCTTGTTTGAGGTCGGATAATTCTTCCAAACTCACTTGCATGCCTAAGTTGAATGACTAGTTTTGTATTAACAGGTCCACAATTGCTTGGAACTTCTTGATTCTAGGAGGTGGGAGAACCATTCCATTGGTGGGCTAGCCAAGCTTTGAGGGAAGAGTCGCATCAAATTGGAATTGTCATATGCCACTTCCATACAATGTGCGTGAAACTATTTGATGTTATCTTCAAGATTTATGTTTCCTTGATATTTATCAAATTTTGATATCTCGAAGCCTAGTGGGAATGGAACCATAGCAATGCTTCTATCAAATAGATAGGGGCACAAATTTTCTTATGTGTGTGATTTCTTTGTCTTTCCTGATTATATGTCTTGTATTTGTTGCGAGAGCAACTTGACCTGTGTGGAAAGATCATTTTGTGGATCGGGTGGTGGAATGTATGTGTGTTGGGATGGTATGGTTTTTTGGGTGATGGATGGGGTGGATTGTGTGTTAAGGTTCAAGGCATGTTGTTGCATGTTCGTAAAAGGTTGCTAGAAGCTTTGTTGTGCAAGCAAAGCTTGTTGGTATGCCTATTTTGGTTGTTGTGCCAACAATGCTTATTGTTTGGTTTCTTCTTGTTGTTATTGTTATTGAACCAATAACACTTGTTGTTGGGCTTGTTTTTGTGTTGTTTTCCATTGTTGTGCTACCAATTCTTGTTGTTGTGTGTGTTGGTGTAAGGCTTGTTGATAAGCTTGTTGTTGTAACAAGGCTTGTGCTTGTGCTTGTTGTGCTTGGTATTGAGCTTATGCTTGGGCTTGTGCTTGCACTTGGTGTTGTGTCTAATGTGCGGCTTGTTGTTGTTGAGGCAAAGCTTGCACTTGTTCTTGGGCTTGGGCTTGAGATTGAGCTCGAGCTTGTTGGGCTTGAAATTGTTGCAAGGCCTTTTAGTAAGCTTTTTGTGCTGCTTGTAATGTGATACTATACTAATTTGTTGCATTTGGATTCGGAGGTGGAGGTGGGGGATTTTTTGGGATGGTGTGAGATGATGTGACAAGAGGTTGTTGGGGTGTTTGTTGAGGTGGTTTTTGAGTGATGGAGAGGGGTTGAGTGGTAGATGGTGGATTTAGATTGGTAGTTGATATGCTTATTCCTTGTGAGACTAGATTTTGGGATGTTTGATGTGTGGTAGATGATGTGATGATTGGTTCAGGGATTTGGGTTGATGCCACTTGTTGTTGTGATATCAATGGCATGTTTGGAGGATTTGGTATGATAGATGTGTTGATTTGATTTGTGCTTGGGGGGTTGATTGGATTTTATTGGTTTTGGATTGATGTGTTTAATGAAGGGATTCTCCCTATACCTAGAGTTGGTGTAGATGATGTTGACAAGATAGGAAATGGTGGGAAGATTTATGGCATGTTACCTTGTGGAAGTGAGGATGAAGCACTGAAATTACCCACTTGTCCAAATAAATCCACTTGTCCTTGGGAGATGTTGGGATTGTATCCTTGTGTATCAATGGAGTATACGGGGGTGGCATGGAAAGTGGGTGATATATTCAAGTCTTGGAAGAAAAGTGGCACATATGGATGTTTAGGGTCTTGTGGGATGGTGTTTGGCATACCCAATACGGTGTTGGCTTCCAAATTTTGGTTGTTGAAAAGTGGATGCCCTTGAAGGGCTTGGAGTAGTGAACTTCCCTTTGTGATCATAGGTTTACTTGGGGCGTGAGATGATGATGGTTGATTGATGGGCTCAATGACATTTAGGAATGATGTTTGTGGCATGTTCCCCAAAGGTTGTTCAACAATGGTGCTCACATAAAAATCAAAAGGGAGTTTAACCCCTTATTTTTCCAATGCCAACATGTATTGGGTAGGATTTAGCCTCATGATTGTGTTGACAAGTTTGTGATTTTCAGGATTTTGAACTAGTTCAAGTATTTCATCTTGGGACATCTCTTTGAAGTTATTCATGACATCTTCCACTTGACAACCTCCCTCCTGAGGATCTTGAGGTAGTTGAGAAGGATTAAGTGGAGGGTTGATAGATACCCTAGGCTTGAATTTTGTTTGACTTAGATCACTTGAGTTTGATGTTTCTTTGTTTTTCTCCATGATCTTCTTGTGTTGTGACCTTGTTTGGACCATAAAATTGGGATCAACTTTTAGGAATATGGGAGGTGAACCCCTAACTCCCTTGGTTGATCAAAACTTTAGGTACAAAAAGAAATTCATGGATGTTTAAGGATCAAATGATGATGATGTGATAAATGAGGGATGAATGATATGGATGTTTGAACTTTTGAGAACTTTGGATCAATACTAGACCTCGGGATTTTTTATTGTGATTGGTTTGATTTAGATAATGGATTTGTAGATCCCAAGATGTTAGATGTGATCTTGGGGTGAACTTGTCCAAAAGGGGTGCTAATTTAACTAAATGTGTGAGAAAGGATTCATTCCCACACACCTAGCCAAACAAGATGATTTTAATTTTGATCTAATTATTTACCAAAATTCTAGCATAGTTGATTTTTCCAAAGTTCTAAAAGTTGTTTGTGAGATGGGTTTTGGTAAATTTTGTGATAAATGAAAGTGTTGGTTTTCATCCTAGATGAACCTAAAAATACTTTGTTTACAATACCAAGGTGTTGAAGAACATGCTATTTCCTATAAAGTGTTTCAAAAATCAAAGGGTTCATATTAAGCATACATGTCTGGATTGTTAAGCAGAATAAGTCTATAACACCTTGTTACCTTCTTGCTTATCTTGCGGTATTGTCTTAGTTTACACTTTCTAATGTATCTCATTATATATTTTTGAGTATGACACCTAAGTTTGAAATGATGGGTTGTAGACTTTAGAATTTTGATTTTGTGGGAAATCATGAAAACCAACATATGTGTGGGGTTCAATTGTCTTTTTATCTTGATTAAATGGATTCTTTTTACCACATCAACTCATCTTTGCTTTAAATTCCAAACTAAATTTCTATGTATTAGCTCCTCTTCATTCCACAAGGTACATTATGTGAAATCAAAGAGTCAAGGCCATATTTTCCCTAGGTTGACTTTGAAGAGAGAAAATTGAGATATGTGTCCAAATATTTAGAAGCCTCTAAGGATAAAATCCCTAGGGACAAGCATTAATAATTGGACCCTTCAAAGATATTCACTCTTTCTAAAGGGTTTGAAATTTTGATGATTTGTTAATGTTTGAGATCCAAGCAATATGTTTGATTTGCAAAATACACAATCCTAGGCTTTAAAGATACTACTTGCTAAGTCCCCACTCGAATTTCTCCAAACACTAGGACAAAGCGAACATCTAGAGATTGGGTGACACTGGCTCCTCTCCATGACACACACTTCTCGGGACCACCAAATCTCAAAATCTTGAAGATCTGAAGATCCTAATGATTTTATTGTTTCAACTTTGAATAGTACAAATGTGGGGCAGCTTCAGAAGACCATAAAGGTTTTTTGGTCACTAAATAATTGGTTTGTAATAAGGGCTTTCATTCAAGGTGGCCATACACAACAAGATTAGCTCAAGATTATGGTCAATCAAGAGGTCTCCTAGTCTCTTCCTAAGAAGAGATTTTAATGTATCACATGGATACTAAGGGTGACACTTGTCGGTATGACACAGCCACACCTGTTGTTAATGACTTTCATCACAACACATTTTATATAGCGATTGAAAGAGCTTGAATTTAGCTTGTTATTGCTTGGGTCATTCACACCTTTCGAAGTGGGGTGGAAAGCCCTCTAAAGATTAAAAAAAATCAAGGGAGTACATTTATAGTTTGACTGCCCAGATCGCGTGAAGCACAAGGAGGGAACACACACAATGTATTTTCCTCACACTAGCATGGGGTTCATTTTTAGATCCAAATTGAAATATGTGGGTGGTTAGACAATATATGTCAAAGAAATTCTTTTGATTCTCAAGATCATCGAGTGGAATGAGAGAAGTGCATACGCATTCAAATGACAAGAATTACAAACCACAAAACAAAAAAGGCCACACAAGTTCCTTTTTAATCCCCAAAGTAAATGTGAGTTCATTTTAAGCACCAAAAACTGAGTGTGAGTTTGTCTTGTTCAGTTTTATCCCACAAAGCAATGTCTAGTAAATTTCTAAGTTCAATTTTAACCAATTTGAAAAATATCAAATCAATGATTAATTTTAAACCCAAATTGATCTAGTTGGCCTAAAACAGAAAATAAAAGTAGAAATGAATGCCCCAGGCTATTACAATAAGCATTTTAAAATGATTTTTACAATTCCAATGAGCAATTCTCCAACTCAAATTTGTTTGTTATTTTTTTGGATTTTTCCGCCTTGCTACACCATCATCTTCAAGAAATCTGTAAATCGGTTATCGACATATTCAAATCTGCAAATCATTAATCGACATATTCAAGATATATTTAAGAAAACAAATTACTCCAAGAAAAAAGATGTTAAAAAGTGATAGTTTGCTAATTCAATAGTTCGCTAATTCTTCACTCAAAGAAAATAGCAATATTATTCAGTCATCTGCCAGCCTTTATGATTCACACCTCTTAGTAATTGTTGTTTTCTTCTACAAAATCTTCAAATTATCAGCATTCAAATCATATATAGCAATATTAATGCAGCGAAACAGCAATATCAAGATTTGACAGAGAAACACACTATTCATGAGAAGTCGCCATAACATTAAATAATAAATAACAATGCATACGTTGTGTAAAAAAAATCGTTGTTAGATGGAGAAATGAATTAATTCTATAGCAACCTTCTTTCTAACAGAACTCGCACTCAACACCCACTTGACTGACTATCGTGTAATAGACTGAACACCTACTTGCTATTCAAGGACTTTAAAGCTCTTTTATCCTCTCAAGTTCACTCTCAACACACCAATTTCTTCCGCAATCTCCAATTCAGTATCTTGCACAGCAAAAGAAACTGAATACCCACTTGGTATTTCTATGCTTTCCAAGCTCTCGTGATACATATGCTAATAACCCACTTGGGAAACAAGGATTCTCAAGCTCTCCTGATACATAAATTGATGACACAGATGGCATTCAAGGACTTTTAAGCTCTAATGATAGATAGATATATACTAATTACCCAACCACTTGATATAAAAATAATGATCTCTGGTGTATAGACTAATATCATCATATTTCGACATCAAACATTACATTCCTTTGCATAGATATTGAAATGTTGCACTCAATAGCGTATGAAAGTTTCTTTTCGATGCCATATGACTATGATTTTTAATGTTGAGTAACTAATCTGACAGAAGTTAATAAATGGAGGTGTAAGTTTGTCAGTGGTCTTTTTCATGTTATTGACTCAAGCTAGTAATTTGGAACATGTCGACTACGATAGTTTTCAAATACCTAAATGAAGCATATAGTCAATGGCATGTGAAAGTTTTTTTTTTCTATGCCATACAGCTGTTATTTTTAATGCACAATAACTAATCTAACAAAAGTTAATAAATGGGCCGAGAAGAATGTAAAAGACATACCCAAGAATGCTCCAATCTAAATATAATCAATCTATAAGCAACAGTAAATAGTATAGTACTACTGTTATCGCTACTTCTTTAAGCTCCTGAAATGCCCACGTAAAAGACATTAGGCCATGGATATATGGATTTTGTGCCAATCAATTGATCATCAAAATGAACAACCCAGTTAACCCATTCATTTAGATTCTAGAAAATTGTGAAGAAAAATGTAGTTTAGAATTCTAATGGAATTACTTATTTCCTAGATCTATTGAAAGACACGCGTGATACGAGTGAAAACTGTCTAAGGCAGAAGAAAAAAAATGGCATAATAGATAAAAAGGAATTAATTAAGTTTGAAATCTTCCCAATGCCCAAAAGTCACAATACAAGTATTACAAATCTAAGATTAAAGCAAATCATATATCCACGTCTATGCAAGGAATGAAAAATTTAAACTGTACTACTATACTATACACAATGAATAGTATTTGTAGATGAGCATAACATAAACTTTACTATCATTATGATAGACTACTTATATGGAGACACCATAGAATAAATATCTCCTCCATGTAATAATCATACGCTAATTGTAGTTTTAGTGAAATAAAAATTCAAGTGTTACTGCTTTCTGCACCATTGCAAAGAAGAGATCGATCAGATTTAAAAGTCAAATTCGCCTGCAAAAAAGAGATCAATTAGATTTTCTTGCAAAGAAGAATGGATTCAATATTATAGAGAGATCGATCAAGATAAATAGCCTTCAACTCTTTTTTCATTTTCCTATGTAAAAGACCACAAAAGTGGCCACTCATGATCACAAAGTTAAAGATCCAGGGATTGAGTCCAACGGCTCCTACTGGCAACAATAATCAAGAATTGAATGCAAAAAAAAGAAGAATCGAGGCAAATAGTGGGTGTAATAAATCTCTAAATATTCTTAACTGATATTTGAGATAACATTTAAATCTTTGTTGCTTTTTACAATGCTATAAGTCATGACTCTAAACATGGTTCACAATGACATTTGGACACAAGTATTAAAATCCATAACTGTCACCTTATAAAAATATAGAAGCTCCTCAATGATGAGTGGAGACAAATTTGAACTTCAAATATTGAATGCTCAACTGAAAAATTATATTATATTTTGACAGATAAAAGATAACTTACCAAACAGTGACCTACGTTTTAATTTTTTAGCTCCTCTACTGAACGTAGTGACCTACGTTAGGTAAGTATAGAAAAATCCTCTGTTTAAATAAGACTTAGATGAACACAAACTAATACTGCCTCAAGAATTGCAAGATAAAAAGCAAGCATGTGAATGACACAAATATCAATAACCAGTTAGCAATCGAGCCTAGTTCGTGATGGCTTTGTGTGGATTAACAAGAGAACAAATATTTCTGAAACCTGAATTTGTAGAACTTTTTGTTTCCTATTTCATGCGATAGAAAATATAATGAAGTAATAACTTTCAAATACAAGCAAAAATAGAAATGAAATGCATTAGTTCAAGACCACGATGGGTATCAAAATGTGAGAGGTTTGATCTACCAACAACTAACAATAGAAACAACACACAAGATTAGCCATTATTAGAAATCTCAAATAAACCACTCCCTATGAAATTCTTGATCAAGTGTAGAGAAGAAAACGTGAACTAAAGCATGTAATATAAGCAAATGAACATGTAAATTCAATCTAAATCAACCAAACCTCCATCGCATAGGGGGATTGGTGCTACTTTGATGTGGAAAGGAGCCCTTTCCCAACCCCTTTTGATAAGCTTCTTAATCCCTTGAAGATGACTTTGATGCAAAATGAGTAAGAAATATAAGCTACAATGTGATGAAAATGCAAGTCATTGAGCAATGAACTTAGTAGAGTAACAATGCTCCAAGTTGTGGATCCTTTTTTCATAAAAAATCCCTCTATAAATAGGGTTGAAGGGTTGAAGAATGAAGAGATTGGAGGAATGTGGGATTAAAGGAGAGCCAATAGGAATGTGACACTTGTTACAAGGCTAATGGATGAAGGCGGAGCACATTTTGGGGAATGTGCATAGTTAAGAGGATGTAAGAGAGATTCATACATATGGTTGAGAGTGTAAGAGAATGTGGGTGAGGATGTAAGAGAGATTAATGCCTTTGTAAGAGGCATTAAGGGCTTTATAAGAGGCATTAATATTTGGGTAAGAAAGTCAAATAAGTGGAGTTATTGAAGGAATATTCTCAAAGAATATACTTTTTTGAGGGAAAATAGGTTAATTAGTTAATTAAAAGAATTTATTTTCATATACAAGTTGGTTAGTTGATCAGGGGTTTAGTTTGACCAAGGTTGAGTCAAAAGCTAGAGAATGGGTAATGATGATTAGGAGTTAATTAATTCAGAATTAATCAACTTGAAGGGATTAGGGTTTTAATTAGATAAATTGATTTATTTCATCAAACATGATGAACATTAGTGAGTAGGAAGTGATTAATCAAATAAACTTAATTACTTAATTAATTGTCAAAGTGATGTTAATTAATCAGAGTAATGTCAGTTAAGATTATTTTTGTCTCTACAACATGAAAATTGAAACAAAGAAATCATAAATAAGCTTACACAAGACATTATGTAAGATTCCTTGAAAAAAAAGATAGAAAGAACAAAGGGAAAAGAAAAAACAATATGCAACAACTACTAGAAACACAAAGTCCTTTGACTCATGCATACAACATAATAAAAAAATAAAAAAATTACAAC
Source organism: Sequoiadendron giganteum (assembly GCA_007115665.2). Classification (NCBI taxonomy): domain Eukaryota; kingdom Viridiplantae; phylum Streptophyta; class Pinopsida; order Cupressales; family Cupressaceae; genus Sequoiadendron; species Sequoiadendron giganteum. The sequence continues at coordinate 415,847,492 of CM021108.1, read as the reverse complement.
TTACCCCCCTTTAACACACATGAAAATGTGAGAAATCAACTACACATTAAACATATTAATAACATGTAATAAACAAAGAATATTAATGACACAAAGTTTTGAAATATTCTTCACATTCCTTCAAACCAAAGTATAAATTCTTTATTTTATGTCCTATGTAGCCAAATGTGTAATAAAAATAGGAATAAATAATTACAAGTTAAACATACAAGGAACCTGCAATCAATGGAGAATAATTGACACAAAGTTTAAGAAAGTTCTTCAAATCTCTTCAAAATTAGAGTATAAATTTTGACTATGTTGAGAGGAAAAAATCATAACCCCCTTAAAATGAAGTAAACCCATTTACAATAGAAATAAACTTGTATGCATAGTTTTCCTCTTTTCCTAACTTAGAACTACTTCATAACCACCTTTTCCTTTTTGGATTTTTGCCAATGTTTATAAAAATTTACATGTTTTCCTATGACTGAAATTTTGATTCATTAAAATACTTTATTTCAAAACATTAGAAAGTAAATTTAAGATAAAATAATAGATATTTTTTAAAATTTGACATTTAAATGAATGTCGTAAGTGCTTCTCTAAGGATGGCATTTGATGGTGATATTCTCTATAGCATTCTCAAGAAATTATGCCATAATTCATCAATCCAAAAATCCATATCTTTGTGACTATTATGTAATATAGCCAATACCATTAAAAGTCCCAAAATAAAATTATCAACACATGGATACACGGAGACCTTAATTCTCCAAGGCATTTGAGGCCAAAAAATTAACATGTCATGATACTAATTCTAAATTTCATCAATGTTATTATCTAATGGTATCATGATAGCATCTTACATAACCATTTTCTATGTCATTATAAACTTTTTTATTATCTCTTAAATAATTAGTCTATTTGGGAATTTCCAAAAGCACTACAACTAGAAAGGTATACCCATATGAGAGCCACGCGTGCTATAGATTATAATGATGCTTATTATTTTCCATTCTCTTTTTATTTCCTAGAAGCTTAGATTTCCAAGAGTTTTATAAATACCACAGCTATAGTCAATCATTACTCCAAAGTGTATAATCAAGATCTATAATTTGGTTGGTTGGTTTTATCCAAAATGTTAAAATCATAAAATGTTGTAAATTTGTGGCATCCTTCCTCCAATGGTGTGATGTGAGAATTAAAGATTTTTTTAGTATTCAAGACCTTCTATCCAACTTTTTATGTTGTCAAAATAAAGTAAACAGCTTTGAATTTGATTCTAATAGCTAATTTTCTCAACATATTTTCTTAGCTAACATAAAAAACCATTGATCTAGGATTATTCATAATTCTTACCTAGAATAGCATTCTCACTACCCTTGTTGGTAACCATGAAGATAAATATCATGAATGATAACAATAGAATAATAAAGAGAAGCATGAATATTAGATATACCACTAACAAATATTCTAGACTCTCCAAAAGGCATCCACAAATCTTATAAAAGAGATTAACAATAGAATTGCTTCTATCATTATGAATATACAACATAGACCTCTTATACACTATGTATCCTATCTAGTGGCTAGTTAAATGATGTTGCTATAATTTGCGCTAATGATATCATTGTTGCAAAATTTAGGGTCCCTATGATGTTGTTTCTTACTACCAATCTTTTGGGTGTCATAAAAATCTTTCTGAGCTATGATTTATTATCATCTCAACCATGGATGAAGCACAATTAGTCATTCTCTATTCAAGGCTCCCATATATTATAGGTCATGTGGATTAAACAAAGGCTATATAATTTGGATCTATGTATATTAGTTTCATTTTCTTTAGTTTCTAAATCAGTCTTAATAAATCTATGTTATGCATATTCGGATACCATTAAATTATGTGACCATATGGCATCTCTTGTGTCATGCCTATGTTGGGAATTGCATACATGTTTAGTAGAGAAATTACAAAAATAATATCTAAATAAAACCATTCTAAACTATATTTTTATGGATGTCTAAAACATTTTCCTAAAGTTTCTAGTGATGGCACTAGGTGTATTCCATTTAAAATTATTTAGAATTTTAAATTTATCAATTATATGGTTCCCTGAACTATTGAGAAAGGTGTGTTGTACACCTTTCATAATTCTTAAAATTAAAAATTAATATTTATTTATGGTTCACCTAAGGAATCTAGGGGTGTGTGCATCACATGGATTAGACATTCTTGGGGCCACTTTGTATGTTGTATATATCATTTGGATAAATATTTAATATTGGAAAAATTTAGTAACAAAAGAGAAAACTTATTGCCAATAAAATTGTAGACATGTAAAATTGACTTGACACCTATCACACACCCCGAACAGCATCAAATAGCATCAAACAACATCAAACAGCCTTGAACAGTATCAAACAATATTGCACATCATCCTGTAACACCTCATAATGACTCAAAATTATCGCGTAACATCTCAGAATGACTTAGAATTGTCCCGTAACATCTCAAAATGACTCAAAATTATCTTGTAACATCTTAGAATGACTCAGAATTGTCACGTATCATCTCAGAATTCTCTCATAACATCTCAGAATGAATCATAATAATCCCATAACATCTCAGAATGACTCATATTTGTCCTAAAACATCTCATAATATCTTGAAATCATCTTGTAACATCTCGAAACCATCTTGAAATAGTTAAGAATCATCACGTAATGTCTTGGAACATCTTGAAATCACCCTGAAATAGCTCAGATCATCTTGTAATGTCTTAGATCATCTCAGAATCATACCGCAACGTTCCCACATCGCATCACATCAAAATGACATCAAAAACCCTAATTCCTCTATTAATTGAATAATACAACATTATGTAATTAATTCACTTTTTCATCATTTTGGACAAATTAAATAAATTTCACTTGTTTAATAAAGTCCTAAAAAACCCTAAATTCCTTTGCTGATTAAATAAAACAAAATTATTTGATTAATTCATGTTTCATCATTTCGACCAATTAAATAAATTGCATTTATTTAATAAAGTCCTAATCTCACTTTATTTTGTCCCGATTGATTAAATAATACCAATTATTTAATTACGTCGCTAAATCACCTTATTCCCATAAGTTGATTAAATTATTAAATAATAATTTAATTACAACACTTTCCTTCCAAAATTTGAATAATTAAATCAAATTATTCAAATCAATTATCAAAAATCAAATCAAACTAATGCAACTTTGTTTGCAAAAGTCAAACTTTGGACGTTCAACTCTAAAAAAGGAATTAATTTATTAAATCAATTAATTCATATTCCTCACCCACTTTCTGATTGAGAAAATTATGATTGTTGACTGAGCAATCTAATTTGTTAACAAATCAATCCAAATTGTTAACTAAGCAATCTAATATGTCAACTAATCAATCACATTCCTAACTAAGCCATCAAATTTTTTATTGATCAATCTAAATTTGTTAACTGATCAATCACATCCTTGACTAGCCAATCTATTTCTCAATCACCCAAATTGTGCAATCAACTTTGCACAATATTCTCATGTATAAATCCTCTCAACACACTTCGACCATTGATCTAGATATTCTTCAACACGATCTTGATCATCCATTTCAAATCTCATTTTCTATATAACAAAGCCCTTTCCTCACAAATAAGGATCATAGAATCAACATACATTGAGCAACGAAGTGTTGTCAAGAACACCATTGAGAGAGCTTCACCATTTTTTTCAATCAACCAACAAAAGCAGACACTCATCAAGCTTTTGCAAACGAACTTTGGAGGCTTCGTGGTGATAAGAACAATCCAACTTCAGGCGAATACACTCCACTACGGGATGGTAAGACTTTGTTATTCTTGTACATTCAATATTGTAATCATAGATTCATTTATGCATGTTAGAATAGCTTAGTTTCATTTTGTATGTGTAGGTTTAGATCTTATATTAATATGTTTAATCTTAGTTTAGATGCTTGGATTTGACATGTTTTGATCTATCTTTCGGTGTAACATTCTCCCCCTCACACATTCTAGCACGCCTAGTGGGACCCTTGTCCCCTCCTCTAATGTTTCTTTGAGTTTTTTTTGCAGCTACAGGTCTCGAAAACGCATTTGATAGATTTTTAACGCGCTTGCCCAGAAAACCTATGCACTTGACTATCAAGAAAACTGCGCTATTGACTTAAAACTACGCTATTGCCATGGGAATGGTGTTATTACTTAAAACCTGTGCACTTGATTTTTGACAATGTTAGCTTTTTTTGTCTTATTTGAGCATCTTTTTCTGGAATTGAGCAGTTGTATTTTTTTTGCGCGTTTGCATCTTTTTTTTTGAGCAATTGCTCTGACAGGCAAGTGCACGGATCCTGCACTATTCCGATGGGATTTTCCACTAACATTTGTTTGTTTTTGGATGTGTAAATAGGTATTGACAAATCTGATGTAGGATTCAAGTAACATTAACATGTTTGTTGTAGGGAAGATGATCAGTCCCAATTTTTTTAGATTTACATTTAATTTACTTAGGAATTTGAATTTGGTGCTCTAAAATGAACAAACACAAACTCACTTTTGATTAAGTGTTTCAAATTGAACAAATTCATGTTTTCTTAGCTTAGGAATCCGAATTTGGTGCTCTAAAATGAACAAACACAAACTCACTTTTGATTTAGTGTTTAAAAATGAACCAATTTCTTGTTTTCTTAACTTAGGAATCTGAATTTAGTGCTCTAAAAATAAACAAAAACAAACTCACTTTTGATTTAGTGTTTAAAATGAACTAATTTCATGTTTTCTTAACTTAGGAACGTTAAATTTGGTGCATAAAAATAATGCAAGTGATTTCCATTTTGTTGATGCGCGCACAATTTTCATTTGTTGACCAATTAGAGACCGGGATTGTTTTCTTAGAAACACCCAAATTCGGAGCTTAAAATGAATATGTTATTTCTTCTATATTGCACCATTGTGATTTTTGAATGATATCCTAAATACTTCCTATTGGTGCAAGTAAAAAGAACAATTTGTTTATGTTATTCACATATTTATGGGGATAACACTGCTCGAGGTGTTTAAAATGAATCAATTTTCTATGGATTGTTCACTATGCATTTATTGATTGGAAAAGTTGAAGTGTTTTATCCTCTCCCCTCACACCTTTTGGAGATATTGGGTGAGTGAAAGAACATTTTTTAGTATTGCACTTTATTTTTTCAAGTTTACCTTAAAGAGGGGGCTTGCCTTGAGATACATCCCACGTTGGAGAACTCGTTGCAAGGTCTCAAAGCACGTTTACTGGCGAGCTATATTAAAGGTTGTGAAATCATAAGAGATTAGCTTCAAGTCATGCTAACAATAGATTGCACCTAATACCATGCCTTGAGTGGAACGAGAACAATTAAAGAGCCTTAACTGGCCAGTAGGTGAGTGTCAGATTTTTGCATTCATAGCTATCACTAAGAAGCAAAATTTTTTAGAGGCCACCCTATTATCCAAAAACATTCTCTAAAAGTGGTGCATCAGAATTTACTTCTGAGAAGTTAATTTCCATGTTCGACTACAGGCCCACGCCATAAGTTGCATGTAAAATCATCTCTTCAGAGAATGAGGCAAGCCTACCTAAGAGAATGGTTTCTATCCCCTAGGGTTGTAATTGTTGGTTTTTGTTAAACTTGGCCCATTACATTCAAAATCAATTTGACATCAAATTTTGTGATTGGTTTAAATAAAAAGAACACATTTAAAACAAACACTGAACAAGATGGTTGAACCACAAACCCTTTGATTTAGTGCATACTTGTGAAAGAAGCCTTATGTTTGCACCCCTTTGAAAGGATCTTTCCTTAAAGGTTTCTAAACATTCTAGCTTTGATTTCAGGGTACAATAATCAAAAGTAAACATTTGGGAACTATGGCTTGGGTGTTTTGATTTCATAACCTAAGTTATAGACATGAAGGTCACATAAGTCCATGCTTGTTGAGTCATTCCAAGTGTTGTTTTATCACTTGCCATACTTTAAACAAGGAGAAAAAAAAGTTGAGAGAGAGTTTTTTATAATATCATTGTTCAAACCAAAACAATTGGAAAGATAGAAGGTTAGATAGTCCCACATCCATTGTTTCCATCCTACCTATTTGAAATCAAAATCAAACAAATTATTAAGTTCATTCCTCCACTTAGACGTCCATGATATCCATAGTTACTTGGGACATGTAGATAGTACAAGTAAGCTTTCCCGCAACATATCCTCTGGATAAGGAAGTGGAATATAGACCTTAGTTCTTCAACATTTTGATTTCGAAGAAGTAGTATCATTCCAAAACAACATGCAAACCCTAGGGTCTTGAGCTTCACAACAACCATCCTATAACAACATCAAAATTTATGACCATTTGGCAACCAGCTGCCCCAGTTCAACAACTAGATCTTGTAGCACCAATCCTTCAGCCTAGTCTTACATATATCGAAGGTGAACAAACTGACATCATAAGAAGCTTAAGAACTTTCATTTTTTAGAAGAATGAAACACCCTTCCAGTTTCTCACTGCCTCAATTGTCCTAGATGAAGAGGAAGAGAAAGCTAACATAGCAGTAGAAAGACCCGTATTACCACCACCTACATGGAAATAAGTATCCCCTTCATGATCTCGTACAAGGTCAAGATCCCTAAGGTGAAGCCCACAAGCCATCATTTCAAGCTTAGGAATCTTAGTCCAAAAGCTCTCAAGAAACACCTTTTGGCACTTCATAAAACCAAAACTAGGTTGATATATAACTTTTATAAACGGGCTTCCAGGAACAATTTGAACTTATATTCCTTCTACTATTGTCAAAATCCTGGTTTGTTCCAACAATTCTAGTATCTCACATAATTCCTAGGACAACATTGGGTCTTTAGGATTTGAGTCATACTATAAAGTACACCACTCTCCCACAAGGGACCCAAGTTGTTTATGACAACCACAAGATCATAGCATAGGAAGAAAATGGAAGCAAGCAAGAACATCACCAGTATCCCACCAGCAAGCACCATGAATGATGAAAGTGGCCCATGAGGATATAAACCAAGCGACCTTATGATAGGGTATTGAGTATCAAAACATCCCCAAAATATGTTGATATATTAACCAAATCACTCTTATCAAGGGTCACAACATCAAAGGTTTTAAAACCCCCATCGAGGAATAAGTCCAAAACATCAAATTGCCCTAAATAAAATTGAGAGAGATCTTGAGGAAATTAAACAAAATCAAAATCTAATGTATCACCGATGCCATGTGCAAAGCCACAACATTACATATCCACAAAAAATGGACATCATTCCACAAACACCTCAATATCCACATCAACAACACTTCCAGTATCAGTAGTATCAAGAAGTTTTGCAACACCAAGGTGTATCTCAAGTACAATATCAAAATGTACCTCAATCATAATATCCAAAAGTTTTGCAACACCAAGGTGTATCTCAAGTGCAATATCAAAATGTGCCTTAGACACAGTATCAAGGAGTTCTACAAAATCAAGAGCAAAACAATCAAGAAAAGCCATAGAGGAAAGATTACCAACCAAGAAGGAAATTCACCCATTTGGGAGAGACCTTAGAGATAATCATGCATGAACTAGTACAACAAGAACTTATCAAAATTAAAGATAGTCCAAATTATGGTGAACCAATCTTTAAAATCCCTTGGTATAACCAGTACAAACGATGTGAGTTCCACAAAATCAAGGGTCACAGAATGAACAGATGCACAACACTCAGAAACCTCATCCAAGACCTCATTGATTATGGAGAAATAGTTATTAAAAATGAAATTCAAGGGCCATATACCAATAATAACAATGATAATGTCTCAACCTCCAAATTTGAAAGCAACGATCAAGAGCAATCTATCACCTATCACATTGACAATGTTTCTACATCATCCAGTGAGCAAGAGGACATACATCAAGAAGTTAATCACAAGCATGATTTAAATCAATCACCTAAGTCTAGTAATTATTCATTCCAAGATATATTGACATCATCCAACCTCATGTAAATACATATTGATGATCAAGAGACTCTTGATCCAACATTTATACCTAATGCAAAAAATATAAGCCAGGATTCATTACCCATATTTCCACATTTTGAGGAAAGCCAAGGATCCTTTACAAGTAATCCCTTCTTTTAAATTGATCCATGTCAAGAATGTTATCCAAATAATATAAAATATTATACCACACAAAGTCAAGATCAAGAATCCCTATCATCAAAATACTATAACAACTTGGCAGATATCTTCCAAGACATCCCATATTTTCTAAAAGAAGAAAAAATACATATACCAAGCACACATACATCTACCCATGAGATGCTTACTCCTAATGGACATGTAGATGATCTTCATCTAAAACAAGAGTCCCATACTCTTGATATCATTACCAAAGAACAAGAGTCTCCTACTCTTAACATTTGTAGACAAGATCAAGACATAGCAAAAGCTAGAGACATATCAGAAAGGGATCATGAAGAAGACTTATACATAAGTTGTGAATTAGAAACATCCTGTGGAGACATATCAAAAATAAATCATAAATAAGACTTATATATAATTTGTGAATCAAAAACATCCTATGAAGACATATCAAAAATGAATCATAAGGAATACTTTTGCATGGATAGTAAATCAAAAACACCTCTTGAAGAAGCATTAAAATATGATATTTTACATCAGGCCGAAGATAACAATCAGGAAGGTATCCCACATCTAAAGGAGCCTATCAGTGAGGAAGCTACCACATTTAAAGATCCACATCAGAGCAAAGAAAGATTAGCACCATGTTTCCAAGGTGAGACATATCCCATTGCAAATAAAATCTCTCAATAGATTTAGTATCAAGATAGAGGATTAGGCATACATGAACAAGATATCCTAGAACCAGTGTATATTATTGGAAATCCTAAGCATCAAGGCCTTGGCTATTCAAAGGAATCTAAACATATCAATCATACCTCCATAATTTTGGGGGCAACTTTATCTAATGAAAGAATCAACATAGAGAGCACGAAGATTCCTTATGATAAAATTAATACCAATGCTACAACTAGCCATGCCATGAATCCTCATCCACAAATATTTCAACATTCTAATTGGGACCAACAACAAAATAAAAAGCTATATCAAAGAAAGGAACAAGTCATTGAAGCAAAAGGAGTATCAAAGAAAAATGAACAAGAAAAGTTTAAATGGATACAAAAAAAAGAAAGAAAATCATCCCTATCAAACTCCATTAGTCAAAGAAACTATGGGACAAAATCAAAAAGGGAAGTTCATCCATCAAATATGTCCAACAATGCAAAATAAAGCTTCAAGAGCAACTTACAAAGTATATCAAGACGTTGGTACCAATCGAATCTCCATATCCACCCATCGTTGCTCATCATGCCAAGTTTGGAGAGTCAAAGATTCCAAACTATCAACCAATCCATCTGAATATCATATCCCTCAATGCATTTTGCCATCCATGGTATCCAAATCTCACATTGACCATGTGTTGGCAAAAAATATTTATCATAAGGACTCTAATGGAACTCTATCATGATTTCCACATCAAGGTAATGTTAACTTAGGTATCAACAAGGAAGATAAGAATTTCTAGGGGTTACATTCAAGTGCTCATATCCTAGAAAAACAAATCCTCCAAGAAATATATCATTGGCACATCATGATAGGAGCAACAACCATATCAGCACCAGCAACATCTACATCAACAGCACCAAGGGGTCCAATCTAAGAAAAAAAGGGTCACCATGATGAAAACCTGATAAATAAGCATCTTGTGTGACATCAAAATCAAGAAAAACAAGAAAAAATTAAGAAACACAGTCAAGAAAAAAATCATCCTCCAGTGACAACCACTATGGTGGTGCTTTGGACAAGTACCATGATGAAAACCTGGAAAAAAAGTGTCAAGTGTAAGAATCGAGCATCTACATGTGCCATTTCAGGTGGAAGCATCTCAGCCTATCCATAATGAATCCAAACCATTTTTATCCTAATCCAACGCATCTTGATCTTGACAAATGTTTGGTATACACTTTACACTTGTTTATGGAAAACATATTAACATGGGTCTCTATCATTGATCCTATCTTATCCAGCATTATCTAATCCATGAGGCATTGTCTGAAGGGCATACTCTATCCAAACATGTTATCCTATCACAAGATAATCCATCACCTAAATTGCTAGATATTGGGGGGAAATGCTTGCATCTTGCTTTAGAATAAATCTTGATCCATGTCTTCTAGCTCATGTTGTGATCTAGGCATTTATCCCAACAATAAGGTATACCACCAACGCACCATAAGGGTAACCTTTGAAATAATTTGTCTCATCAACAAGGTATCCCACCAATGCACTATCAGGGAAACCTTCAAAATAGTTCATCTCAACAACAATGTGTACCACCAACGCACTACCAAGGTAACCTTCAAAGATTTCGACAACATGGATTATTCCTTCACTCGAAAATTCTAAGATATCAATAGTTACTTGAACCCCATAGCTAGTTCAAGTAAGCTTTTCTGCAACATATCCTCTAGAAAAACAAGCCGAAGTATCAATCCAAGTTTTCAACATCTTACACCCCAGGCAAGAGGGTAAAAATCCACCAACAACAAGGTATCCCACCAATGCACTATCAAGGTAGCCTTCGAAACAGTCAGTCCCAACAACAAGGTATACCCGCCAACGCACCACCAGGGTAACCTTCAAAACAATTCATCCCAGCAACAAGGTATACCACCAACTCACTACCAAGGTAACCTTCAAAGATGATGACAACATGGATTATTCTTTCACTTGAAAATTCTAAGATATCAATAGTTTCTTGAACCCCACAACTAGTTCAAGTAAGCTTTTCTGCAACATATCCTCTAGAAAAAAATGTGAAATATCAATCCAAGTTTTCAACATCTTACACCCTAGAAAAGAGGGCAAAAATCCACCAACAACAAGGTATACCCACCAACACACCACCAGGGTAACCCTCAAAAAAATTCATCCAAACAACAAGGTGTACCACCAACGCACTACCAAGGTAACCTTCAAAGATTACGACAACATGAATTATTCCTTCGCTTGAAAATTCTAAGATATAAACGGTTGCTTGAACCCCACAGCTAGTTCAAGTAAGCTTTTTTGCAAAATATCCTCTAAAAAAACAAGTTGAAGTATCAATCCAAGTTTTCAACATCTTACACTCGAGGCAAAAGGGTAAAAATCCAAAAAATATAGAAAAAAATTATTTTTTTTAAAGTACAAAAAAATAAAAAGCAAGAAAAATAGCAAAGAGAAATAAAATGTTCTTGGAATGAAAACCACTTTTTGGTGCTCCTAGAATAGGTACCATAGCGAAAACCTGGCAAACAGGCGCTATGTGTGAATAAAACATTCATCATTATCTATCAACACTTTTTCACAGCATACACCCATCCATTTCATAAATCATATATCAACCATGGCTTGTCACTAATTAAGGTAAGTCGTTCTATTGGGGGAAACTTCCCAAAGTTGGTCATGGATTAGATCTTGTAGCATCTGATCATGGTCATAAAACAAAAAAAAAGTCAAAAATACTAGAAAACAACAAAGATCAAAAACATGTGAAAAACATCAAAAATAAAACAACATCGTTAGGTTATTGCTTCGCTCAAATAGTATAAGATATCAAAATTAGCTTCAACCTCACAGCTAGTTCAAGTGAATTTCCCACAACATATCCTCTAGACACAGAAATGGGATATCAATCCAAGCTATCAATGTTGTTTACCCAAAAAATAATTCATGCTTTGATTCAAACGGTCGAACTACATGGTCTCTACGTGTACAACGTAGGCAATAATTTTTAGGCCCTAAGACCCTAGCTCAGTCCCCTTAGGTTTCCAACATGCTTTATTTTGACTTAGTCAAAAATATAAAATCTCAAAAAAATATACAATATACAAAATCCAAAAAATTCACAAAACAGGAAAGGTCAAAATGGTCAAACCAAGCAAACTACAAGCCTCTGCGTGTACAACGTAGGCAAGTCTTATCTTTGATGAGCCCCTGAGGCCCTAGGTTAGTCCCCTGAAAACAACAAAAACAACATCATAAAACTTAGAAAAAAACAAAAAGACGAATCCTTTCATCTCGTCATCAAAAATCCATGATAAACGTTTCATCCATAATAAATGAATTGTCACAATCATCTTTGAAAAAACAAACAAACAAATAAAGAAAACATCAAAAGCTAGAACTTTCAAGCAAAACAATCACATAAGAGTTTACTATAAATGGACAGAAACAATGCCAAAGTATCAACTACCTATGTTTTTAACAAGTCCCAACAACATTCTCAGATATACCTTAACGGATCTATTCCTACCATAGACATGATCAACAACGGATAATAGCCCCACCCTAAACAGATATGGCAACTGATACTGTAACTTTATTTTAATCTTTTTGTGGTCTTACTTTTTGTGATTTATTTTATTGACTCATTCCCAAGATCTCTCAAGGAAGACCATGTTGGGTCTCAAAAATGTAGGTTTTAACCAGAAGAGTTTTCCAAGCTCTTTACTATAAATTTGGCCAACGTACAAGGCTAATTGATGCAATTATACCTTCTTCTCTTCAGGCTCTGCTAGACCTAGGCGAGTGAACCTAATGAATGGTGCAGATTTGAAATGATTTTCCTAATGCAACAATCTACTCACAATGGCAAATGGAAGTGGATAGACATAAACAGTAAAACTACTCCTACTCCTACTGCACAAATGAAAGGATTTGAGAATAATAGTTGTATGAAATCTGATCTCTTGGTTGAGGTAGATCAGTGCCTTCTATCCACATGGGCAATGGAGTCAAATACTATGAATTATGTGTTTTCCCTCTCTGTCTTAATTCTAGTTGTTTGGCACTTTGAAAAATGAAACCTAATGACTGGCACATGACTTCATTAATTTATGGCTTGCATAAATAGTGTTGGAATATCTTCTTATCAAGTTCTGCTTCAACAATCCAAAAGAAATACTAAATCACTGTGACTTGTTTAAAAGAATTTTAACTCTGACTTGCAGACACCAATCAACCAAATCACACAGAGTGAAATTTTCACTTTGATAAATCACACATATGCTTGATACATTGATTTCAATGATTTAAGACTTCAAGTTGGAGACAACCCTCACAAGAAATATAAATTATTATATCACAACTCAAAACAGAAAGAGTTTCACAAATTCCAAATGATCTATCCATTGATTCTGCTTCAAAGAAAGGTTGTACATTATTTGCATTCCCCCAGTCCTTTCTCAAGAAAATTCTAACTCTCACTCCCCCCCCTCCTTCGGATTTTTTAAATCATTTATACATCAAATTTGAAGAGTGACAACCCTTCACTGTTCTGGTAAAACCATTTGAAATTCTACAACAGAGATTTAAAATATTTAATTATGTTGCCTCTTGGCAAATTAAATATTTCATACAATAGTTATGCCTTTTATTTTTCATTTTATCCTTTCCCGTCTATATTTCTTATCTTATCGGCACTTTATACTTTATGTTGCCTTTAATTTTATTCTCCCATGGCTTCCATTGTGTTTATCGCTATACCGCGGGCTTGACTTTTCTTCATGCGGTATCGCGGTGTCCTTTTTTCTCCCCACGTTTATTGCCTCAATGAGCCTTTACCACGCTATCGCGGTCACTGGCATGACTTCCAGCAGTACCATGGTAGCCACCCTTAACCACCAATGCTAATTGTTAACTACTTCCCACTGTCTTCCATTGACCGCCTTCACCAACCACTACCTACCCACTGCGGCCACCGCGGTCTGTGGTTTGACTGCATGCGGTACCATAGTATGCTTTGTTACCGACCGCTACCCACTTACTGCTATCACCGTGATCATTATTTTAACGGCTATGGTATCGCGGTAACCGCTACCCATTCGCCACTTCACTATCTCTGCTAACCACTAGTCTTTGTTCATCTCTTAATCACTGACTGTTAACTCATCATTTACCGTGCCACCGCGGTCTATGTCTCGACCGTGCACAGCACGGTGAACCTTCAAACTGCTTTCCCTCGTCCATCTTGCCGCTTACTAACCCTTTGGTTGACCGTTACCGCAGTCACCGTGGTTTCAAACTTGACCGTCGGTGGTACTACAGTGATAGTCTATAACCGCCACCGCTATACCACAAGCCCCTTTGTGGGAGGCCGCGATAAAGTGGTAAAGACCTATAGAATGAAAATCAAGGGAGTGGTAAGGGTATAAATCATTTTTGGCTCTTTTGAAAGGTGGGAAATGAATTATTTCATGAAAAGCTAGGGAAATATTAGATTCAAATGAGAATAAAACCTTAGGATTTTTATGGAAAATTGTGGAAAAATCTTAGGGTTGTAAATGGACATTTTCAGTTCTAATAGACCATAAGGATTTAGAGAAGAAGGAGTAGGGGAAATTGAGCATAATTTCAATTTGTTGTGTGTAAGATATTTTTGTAATATTACCATGGTGAATACTTGCTTTATTGGGTATGGAAGTTGTATTAAAATAGTTCGTAAAGTAGTTACATGTTAGGTGTTTTATACCTCTCTATGTGACTAGTCTGAAATGTTTTTAACGCAACCCCCCTATACTTTAAACAAAGTTTTTGTATTTCCGGTATGAACAAAGATACTCTTTATTTGTAGATTCAAATTCCACACAATGGATACAAAGTAACCTTGGTAATTCATACCCTGGTGCATCGTATCTATTTGCTACATCAAACAGGGTTTTTCAAACCACGAAGTCTCTAAAGCAAAGCAAAAGCAACTCATCACAATTCTATCCATTATCATATTTCTTCTAATTATCATCACAATTCTATCAATTATCATATTTATTCTAATTAACATCTTATCTCTATCTATCATCAATATTTCTTCTAATTAGCATTCATCCTGCATAAAACATCATCAATACCATATCCATATTGCATCCACAAATATTATCAATACATATCATGATGATAATAAACCAATAAAAAACATCATGTATCATGTATGGGGCATTCACTTATCAATATTAATCACATAATAAATGATACAAAGTATGATTCATTCATCCACATCAAATTCATACATCAGAAAAGCACAAAAACACATAAAAATATACATCATCATATATCACCATCACATAAACATAAAATGAGGCTAAATCAAAGAAGTTATATCTCATATATATCATCATCAAAAAGGGAATATGTCATAATTACATCATCTGCAATGGCACAAGTGTGATAGGATAATTCAAAATCATAACATATATATGAGGTCTCGACTAGACCAATGAATATATATATAACACATGTCTACAAAATTCCTTTGTGTCAAGAAACAACATGAAGATCAAGTACCCAAAAAATAGTAAGACACCAACATGAGGGATGGAACACTACTGACCACCAAAATGATCTGGCTACCTCATAGACTGATCACCTACACCTGCACCTGTACCACCATTGCCATCACTCATAGCACTCAGCTCCCCAAATAATGGATGTCGAGAGGCCCTAGGAATAGTAGTATCATATAAGGTATGATAATAGGTGGATGTATGTAGACACCAATCTCGTTCAGCTCGCATACTATCATGCTTTACCCAGAGAGTATCTCTCTGCTGTCAGTAATAGTACTTGAGCCTCTGCAGCATGCCATCTACCAATCTTGCTCTCTCACTCTACCTAGAGAGTATCTCTCTTTGTTGTCAATAATAGTACTTGAGCCTCTATAGCATGCCATCTACCAATCTCTCTCTCTTGCTTAACCCTCAGAGTTTCTACCAAAGCCTCTGCAACCTATTGCCATGCAATGTCTGCATCTCTAGCCAAAGTCATATGATCTAGCAATACATCAACATTCATAGCTGGTGGAGGAGGACCCAAAACCTGTCTCTAACCCTATGTAGGAGGCACCCGCTCATCATGAATATCTTGTGCCTCATCACGTCAAGCTCGATCCAACTGCTCTATGAGAACCTCAATGTGTTGTCACTCCCCATGACAACGTGTAATGCCTGCTCTACCCATAATGGGATCACCTCTAGGATCAGTAAGCCTCAAAGGCCTGTGTCATGCCCACCACTCATCATAATCATGAGTAGTGCTTGGATCTTCCACACCAATTGGCCAACCCCAACCAACTAGGGCAAGTGCTCCAAACTCCGCAATCATAGTATCTGCATCAACCTCGAGACCCCATACACAGACCTTTTGACTAGTCCAACCAAACCGAGCCTCATACACATCAAGAACTTTCCCTTGTCTTTCTTTGAACTAGCGATAGACTCGATCTGGTAGATAACACTCTATCACAAAAGATGAATGACCAATCAACCAATGGGTCTATCGGCAGTACACAAGCTGATCAGCATCCTCTGCTAAAACCTCACAGCTCCTATAGGGTCTCCACATGAAACTAGACATCTTGTCAAACACACAGCACCAATAATACAAGTCCCCAAGCAAGGTGTATTGCATAAATTCCCCATAATGATAAGAGTATGGATCATTTGAAGGACAATCCAAAATCACATCTGGATGAGTCACTGTAATATGCTCCCATGCCCAAACATGCAAAAGTGACACACCTATAGACATAGACTTCCCGCCCTGATACACCACCTCATGCATATCTCGGTAAAGATGAGAAAGCAAACAGGTAACCCAGGCGTATCTCATGCCATGCTCTGGCATACTCTTGATACATGTACCCCAGCCCACAGCAAACTATCAACCTCATCTATCAGGAACAACCAATCTTGATACTAGGCCATAGAGTATAAGAACGATAGGATTTGTGTTGCAAGAAAACTCAAATAAATCAACCTCTAAATCATGAACATCCAAGTGTGCCACACCTAACAAACGTTGCATAGTGTGAGCACCTCATTGAACCTAGTATGTAACAAGTTCACCGTAAATAGGAAGATGAAGAATCCTCCAAACATCCTCGAGAGTAATGGTTGCCTACCCTATAGGCAAATGAGAGGAGGACGGCTCAGAGTGCCACCTCTCCACAAGAGCAATCATCATTATCATATGGGTCATAATCAGAGGCATGTAAAAAATATAATGTAAACCCATGGCATCTAGGAAGTCCTGCTCCAATACATCGAAACGGGCAATTGGATCGAACAAGTGACGAGGACATCTCTCTCTCGTCATAAGTGGTATGAGACTTGCCTACAATCGTTATAAACCAGGATGTTAGGGTTTCACTCTAAACATGTAAAGCAACACAAAATGACATGAGCATGATGAAAAATGACATTTAGGATGACAAACAAAAGCATGCTAGGGTTTAGAACAAATGCTAAAAGCAAATGACAGAAGGAAAATTCAACTGTTAGGTTATGGGGAAAATGCTCAGTAAAAACTAGACAAGGGTGTTGTTTTCAGACAATAGCACAGTTTTAGGTCAAAAGCATCAAACAAGGGCAATTTTTTTAGACAATAGCACAATTTCAGGTCAAGGGCACAAGAACAAGGGTGCAAAATTAGGTCAATAGCACAGTTTTCATACAATAGCGTAGTTTCGGGACAAAAGCATAAAATAATAGTGTAGTTTTCAAACAATAGCGTAGTTTTCAAACAATAGTGCATTTTTCAAGCAACTACGCAGTTTTCACAAAGCAAAACCACCAAAACCGATGCAACTGCATAGGAATCTCAATAACAACACTATTGAATGACATAACTTCGTACATGCGTAACGAGAACAAAAACATGTTGAAAGTGAAAAGAAAGAAGGTACATACTGGGCCATCGATGCTTGAAGTCCGTCCAAACTCCTGAACAAGCTCGAAACAATGTGGGGCAACCTAAAATCTCGATATTCTTCCTCAATAACTAACAGAATGTGAAATCCAGTGACAAGAATTAGCAAGAGGATCAAAGCACAAAATGAGCCAATCTAAAGATAATTTGCCTATTTAACACCTCAAGAAAACCCTAATTTCATCTAGGAAACCCTAATTTCACTTAGGGAACCTTCCTACTAGTAAATTAGAAACTCTAGAAAGCATCGAAACGAGAAATAAAGAACCTATTGATATAACATTTCATCTAAAAACATCAAAATGACAGTACAATAGTGTCAATAGCCTGACCTCAAAGCTTGAAATTTTTGGTCAACCTCTCAAGGGGTAGCACAGAGTCCTACCATCATTCCACTAAACATCGGGGCATAGTGGGGCATAATTGTTTTTCAAAAACTTGATCTTAAAAATAGAATATTTTAAACAAAGCAACCAATACTTTGTATCAAAGAGGGTCAAAATGTAGCATGTAAAATTAACTTGACACCTATCACACACCTTGAATAGCATCGAACAACATCGAAAAAAATTAAACAACATTGAATAGCATCAAACAACATCAAATAGCATCAGACAATATTGAACATCATCCTGTAACACCTCAAAATGACTTGGAATTATCTTGTAACATCCTAGAATGACTCGAAATTGTCCCATAACATCTTAGAATGACTCAAAATTATCTTGTAACATCTCATAATGACTTGAAATTGTCTCGTAACATCTCGAAATGACTTAGAATTGTCCCATAACATCTCAGAATGACTCAAAATTATCCCGTAACATCTTGAAATGACTCGGAATGACTCAAATTTGTATTGAAACATCTCATAATATCTCAGAATCATCCCATAACATCTCGGAACCATCTCGAAACAGCTCAAAATTATCCCGTAATGTCTCAAAATCACCCCGAAACAACTTGGAATCATCTTGTAATGTCTCAGGTCATCTCAAAATCATACTGCAATGTTCCCACATCGCATCACATCAAAATGACATCAAAAACCCTAATTCCTCTATTAATTGAATAATACAAGATTATTTAATTAATTTTCTTTTTCATCATTTCAGACAAATTAAATAAATTTCACTTGTTTAATAAAGTTTTGAAAGCCCTAAATTCCTCTATTGATTAAATAAAACAACATTATTTGATTAATTCATGTTTCATCATTTTGACCAATTAAATAAATCACATTTATTTAATCAAGTCCTAATCTCACTTTATTTTGTCCTGATTGATTAAATAATACCAATTATTTAATTAAGTCACTAAATCACCTTATTCCCCTAAGTTGATTATATTATTAAATAATAATTTAATTACGACACTTTCCTTCTAAAATTTGAATAATTAAATAAAACTATTCAAATCAATTATCAAAAATCAAATCAAACTAATGCAACTTTGTTTGCAAAAGTCAAACTTGATTTGCACATTCAACTCTAAAAAAGGAATTAATTAATTAAATCAATTAATTCATATTCCTCGCCCACTTTCTGATTGAGAAAATTATGATTGCTTACTAAGCAATCTAATTTGTTAACTAATCAATTCAAATTGTTAACTGAGCAATCTAATTCGTTAACTGATCAATCACATTCCTAACTAAGCCAGCAAATTTGTGATTGATCAATCTAAATCTGTTAACTGATCAATCAAATCCCTGACTAGCCAATCTATTTCTCAATCACCCAAATTGTGCAATCAACTTTGCACAATCTTCTCATGTCTAAATCCTCTCAACACACTTCGACCATTAATCTGGATATTCTTCAACACAATCTTGATCATCCATTTCAAATCTCATTTTCTATATAACAAACCCCTTTCCTCACAAATAAGGATTGGAGAATCAGCATACATTGAGCAACGAAGTGCTATCAAGAACACCATTGAGAGAGCTTCACCATTTTCTTTGATCAACCAACCAAAAAAAACACTCATCAAGCTTTTGCACATGAACTTTGGAGGCTTCACAGTGATAAGAACAACCCAACATCAGGCGAATACACTCCACTACAGGATAGTAAGACTATGTTATTCTTGTACATTCAATACTATAATCATAGATTTGTTTATGCATGCTAGAATAGCTTAGTTTCATTTTGTATGTGTAGGTTTAGATCTTATATTAATATGTTTAATCTTAGTTTAGATGCTTGGATTTGACATGTTTTGATCTGTCTTTCAGTCTAACGTTCTCCCCCTCACACAAAAATAAATAAGTAGCACATGGTTTTGTAAGCTCATATTTTTAGAGGTGTGTGACTTATGTAATACCACTTGATGGTTTTGTGCAGGCTTATTTCTATAAAATCAATCACATGAATAGTTGTTGAGGTTGGTTATCATAACTTTTTTCTTGTTTGTTAAGGTTGATTTAGCATCTCTTGTAAGTTCCATATATTAGGTGTGGATTGGGAAGTGTGGTTTCTCATTTACTTATTCACATTGAGTGAAATTAGGGAGCTTGGTGTTTTAGTTTAGGTTTTTCCATTTGAGGGTTTCCTAATGTACATCTTATGTAATCTTGATGTTATGTTTGAATATTATTTTATATTTTAGATACTAGATATGTACTTGTATATTTTAGATTTCGGGGTTATGTGAAAATAATTTATTATGGATGTAAATTTCCTTTTATTTGGTATCAAATCCTAGTTGTCAAGTTGTGGCAGATCTCTCAAGCATTTTTAACTCTTGGAAGGATAATACTCTTGTGCATATTTAATTACATGGCCTTACAATAAAATAGTGAAGGTATTTGTAATGTTACAAGTGTGTTTGCATACTTGGGTCATTGTAGGTTTGGGATTAGATGAAGAGTTGAACTTGTGGGTTTTCTATTAAGGCTCTTTTTGTGAGGGTTTTGGAGGTAAGATATTTTTGGAGACCTCATAGATAAAAATAAACCTAACGACTAAGTTTATAAGGCCTAAAAACCTATGAATCCATAGAAAATGACTATATTTAGGGTGAAAAAAATCATTTTCTAAGGTCACGAAGGAATCTAGATATGGAATATTTTATATGATACGAAAGGTGTCATTTGTCAAATTTATACAATAGTAAAGGTCATCATGAATATGATTTTGTGTCATGTGTCTTTAGCACTATCTAAATTTCACATAAAAAATTATATAAAAAAAACTATGATAGGTTACACGATATGTCACTATATTAGGATGGTATAAAGGGCCAATTTTTAAATATTAAAAAAAAATCAGTGATGAGTTACATATGGACACTAGCCCTTGGAAAAATTGGAGATTAAGCACCATCTCATAGCCCATGGTCATGATAGGTTGATTCCCTAGCTAGTCGGGTGTCACCTCTACTCGCCACCTCCATTGCCCAAAACACCAACACATCACTAAGTTATTTAGTCACTGCTAGTAGGTGGTGCCACCAGCCAAGGTTGCAAATTCCACTACCATTGCTATCCAACCACTGAAAACACCACCCAAATACCACCAACCAACCACCAATCTTTGATTTTAAATCCAAAGTGAGGATTTTTTTTGGAAGCTATAAATTTAATCCAAATAGTTAGATTTTCATGTTCTTGTAATCAATGGAAATCTCTTTCTAAGTACTACATTGTGGTATTAGTAGTTTTTCTAGATTTTTCTTTTTTGGATAGAAAATTTTAGTCAGAAGATAGATATTCTTTTTTATTTGATAGTTCATATGTTGTGCTCATAGTGTCCAATTTTGGACTTCTTATAGAGAAATAAGAGTATTTTCTAAGTACTTTATAGTGAATCAGAGATGTTGATATATGTAATTTATCCATTTACATTTTAGTTTGAGTTATTTGTTAGTTCCATTAACTCGTAGTTTGTGAGTTTATTGTAAATCTAATTTAGATTTAATTTTGTGTTTAAGTCATGATAAATTTACATGTTTATCTCTAATTATTTATGTTTGAAATGATTACTAATGTGTGATTGAATTTTTATATTGCATTGTGAGATCTATGAGTTGTGTAGTTTTGTAGGATGTCTATACTTATATATTACATAGATAAATTATATTTGGGTTGTTTATACTCATATATATTTTAGTTGGGATGTATATTCTATTTGGTTGGTTCATTTTGGTTACTTGGTCCACTGGTTTTGGTGTCATTACAAGGTAAATAGATGGTGCTACATAAAATAGATATGTTGTGGGACCTATATTTTTTTACTATGATACATGACATGTGAGGTTCAATTAGGTGGTGATCATGGTATTGTGGAGGTTCCTTGTATTCTTAGAGCTTTGGTATGACATGATTTTTTATGAAATTACATTGGGTGGTGATCAAGGTATCATGGAGATTACTTGTGTTTTTTGATATTTGGCACGACACAATTGCTTATGTAGATGCATTGTTGGTGGTGTTGGATTGATTCCTAATTGTAGGTGGTGGTGTATCTTTTTGGTTTGGATAACTAGGTAAAAGCAAAAAGTTGAGTCCACTTCCCGTGGAAGTTTCGGACTTTAAAAAAAAATGAAATTGGGAAAAACGAATTGAGATCCCATTTTTTAGCAATCAAGATCCTATTTCACTTTGGGACCCTAAGCCTAGATTTAAAATAGGATCTCATTTTGTGGTAGGACCAAGCCTAGAAGTAAGAAACAGGATCCCGATTTCTAGAAAACAGGATCCCAATTGCTACGAAACGAGATCTTGATTTCTAATAAGCGGGATCCTATTTCGTGGAAGTTTTTTTTTTTTTGAAAAGTTCTGCAACCTCATTTTTCACTAGTGAATAGTGGAAGTTAGAACAAGATACCAAGTGAGAGAGGAAAATTTATGCCATGTTAACAGTTCATGTTAGGGTTTTTTGCCTTTTCACTTTTTAGTATCTGGTAATTTGTATTTCATTTTTTTCTTTATTTTTTAATTTAGATTTTTTTATTTCATTTGAATCTTCAACAAAATATATAAATCCTAGATTCAATTTGAAAACTAAAAAACTTACCCTGAGCACAAAAATAACCCTAAATTAAATTCAAAAAATATATTTACCCTTCAAACCAAAAAAATTACCCTAGTACATAGAAAAATATAACCCTAAACTATTTTCATTTGCATTTTTTATTGTCAATTGGATGGAAATATTTCAAAATCAAATAATACTTCAATTGAGAAAAAAATCTCAAAAAAATATTTTTTCATTTGCATTGCTTTATGTTTTAAATCTGTATATTTTCATTTACATTGCTTTATGTTTTAAATCTGTATACAAGTATTTCAAAATTAGATAATACTTAATTTCCTTGAGAAAAAATCTTGGTTTGTCTAAGCTTATTTCATTCCATTATTTAGCACTTATTATTAATCGTTTCATCTCTAAGCCACATACAACTAGAATTTGTAGCACATAGAATCCATATGTACCTATGCACAAACACCTACTCTATAATATATTAACATACATATATTTTTCTACCATAGTAATCATTGAACCTCCTTCAGGAAAGGTTTAAAAAAATCTCAACACCTAAAATTTGATCAAATCAACCAATCTGGAATCAAACCAATTAAATTAATCAATCTAAAAAAACTTAACATAGTCATGAAGGATTTTATCCTAAGACTACTAGAAATGAATCAAAACATAAATCTATGGAGTTATGCCACACCAACACAAGCATGATAATTCCAAGATCATCCAAAACCCCCTAACATGGATACTTTTGCAAATCAATATGCACAATTTTAACTACATAAACAAATGTAAAGGACTATGCTAACTAAATGGGAAATTATTCCATCTAAACACAAATGAGATGAAAAAAGGTCAAGCCATTCTAATACATATTAGATATAACTCTATAGATAGCATCGTTAAAGGACTTTGTCTCAATACTATAATAAATCTCTATCTAGTTCCATAAAGTGATCATAACTATCACAATTTTCGTAAGATATAAAATTTCATCCTTTACAACTACATAGATTATGTTTTTACACTCATTATAGTGTTTATACCCTTTGTATGTTTAGGATCATTTTTTAATGATTTGAACATCCTTAATGATCACAAAAGGACCCCACAAGAGCCCTAAACTCAAGAAATAATAGTCAAATTCCTTATAAATATTCAAGATCAAATATATCATAAGTCTACAGTAGCACCCTTAAGGACTTTAGCCCACAACATGTAGCACCATCTATTGCTAGGACCCCTATAAAATTTTGTCAAAATATTGTTTTCCATCTCTTTTGTTCCCTAATTTGATCAATTTTATAAAATTCAGTTCCCTAAAAAATTGGTAGTGATTTATGTAAGATTTGGTACTTAAAACACATTACATACCTTGTTAATACAAGAATAGAAGACATGTATCTCTATCTTCTCTCATTTCACAAGGAATTATAAAAATAAATAAAAAGTGGAGTTGAATATTAGAGTTCTAAATCATAAAATATTAGGGGAATTATCATTATTATTATATCATGAATCTATTTTATTCCTCCTTTGGTTGATCATCTCCTAGTTTATTTTAGCCTCTTTCCATTATTGGAATGCATATAACCTTAGTTTCCTTATCCCATTGTCTAGAGAATCCTTGTTATAGGATCATGGTTCAAATCTAAAATGTCTTCTCCTTCATTTACGTATTGTCTAAATATTTCTCGTGATCCTCATTACATCTTGTTTGAACTCTATAAATAAATTTATGTCTTTTCAATCTATTACTTTAAGTTATACTGAAGTGTACTACAACACCTATGGCATGAATCCAACTTCAACAACCTAAAATTTTGTCAAACACTAAAGCACTATACATTACATAGAACATAATATTAGGTGTGATGAATCTCAAAGTGATAGGTAAAGTAATTTAAAACCACAAATTTCATTGAACACATTATCAAATTCTTTGATGATAAGTTCAAATTGTTGTTACAATTTAGTAGAGTCAACTTTGATGACATCCAAAAAATTCCTTAATATAAATATTTTGACCAAATCCATGGTCCATTAAAGATTAAGTTTGATTCAAATATGGGCCCATTTTTCAACATAATATAAAATGTGAGGAGGCCATTCATTTACTAAGAGTGAACAATCTAAGCTTATGCAAATGAGGTCATGTTTGTGGCTTGGTCTTGAATAAGGTTTCATCGTATGACCTAGTCTTTCCAATGCAACCTAGTCTAATTCTAATGTAACTTGTAGGGATCTATATACATATGTGTCTTGACCCATTTGTGACAAATTTTTATGCTAATGAAGAGATCTAATGAACAAGTGTATAATGCAAATATATGCCTCTAAATTCCTACTAAATCATATTAATCTTATGCCACACCAACTTCATCAAATTTGATCCCCTTACTTGCCATCATGATAAAGTGATTATACATTAACAATAGGAGGCCATCATATGTTATTAATTACCCCCTAAATGTACATTTTAAAAAATAGTATATGCAATTAAATAAAATTTGGTTGCCTTGGGCAACTTCACAAATTTTTATCCCCTTAAGCCATCATTTTATCATAGGACCTTAATTCATAGATCCCATTAAACCATCCTATTACAACCCCTTAAGCCATCCTACGAGGACCCCTTAAGCCATAATTTGTCCTGATTTAATGTATTTTAATGAGATTTCACATCACATTAACAATTATTTGTTTTTTATTTACAAGCCTTAGACATAAATGAGCCTTACACATTTTTTCATTTGTATCATTAGGTCCTTTATATCATGGATTAGGGATATTTTTAAGAAAATGGTTTAAGGGGATTAAATTTACCTAGAAATTTACCTTTTTATGTATGTTTTAAGTTTATTTTTTAGTATGTACATGTATTAAAATTACATAGTTAGATCTTAAATTTTGAAATTTTTATGTATGCTCAAGTTGAATGATGTATGTATGTGTATGTATCCTATTTTTCTTTTAAACATGTATCTTAAATTTTGAAATTTGTATGTATTCTCAAGTTGAATGATGTAACTATGTATGTGTATGTATCCTATTTAAATACTCATGTACATGTAATTTAAATATTTCTTGTAATTTTATACTTTTTTGTTAATTTTGTATGTTTGGTAGGTTCACTTGTATATCATGGATCATTTTGATATTGAGGATATCCTCAATACCCCACCTCAGCCCCCTTCACCTCAACACCCTCCACCTCCACCTCCCCCTCCAAATCATAACCCTCCACCTCCACCCCTCCACCTCATAACCCCCCACCTCCACCCCTTGGATCCAACGAGGCTCACTTGTGAGCTCAAATCAATGATAATGTTAGATCTATTCAAGATCAAATCAATGCAATTCAAAATGAAGCATTGATTCCACCCTACTTGAGGCATTTTGCATCTTCAATGCAAAATTTTGTTGATGTTGTTAGGTCCATTGATGTGGAATTAGATAGTCAATCGATGATGGAGAGAGGAGAGAAGACAGTTTTATTCTAATGGACTCTCCTATAGACATATCTTGGACCTTAAAATAACAGAATCCCATCTTGCTCCATTTTTTGTCGACCCTATCTCCAACCAACCAATTCTTGCAAACAAACCAAGAATATCAATGAGGTGGTGTAGACATCCGCAAATGTCTATCAATTTTTGGAATCGATGGTGGATGGTATTTGACCATCCACCACATGCTAATGTGGAGGTCCCTCTATATTTTTTGAGAAAAATATATAATAAAAAAATTCCACCAAAGACAACTTGAAGCCATCCATTTCCTTAATCATTAGAGCTTCAGGAACATTAATTTCCCAACCATCTACTGAATAGGAGACATATTCGCTAACCTCCGCCAACCAATTTGTCCACGAATGAAAATGGATCTTCTTTAGAGAAAAAATATTTCAAGCTCAAAGGGGGGGACAAAAGTGACTTGCCAAATGTACAAGATGCTAGTTTCATAGAAGAAGGAACAATAGTGCCAAAAAGAGTAACACGTTGGGGAATAGTATTTCTGGAAGCAACAAACCTAGACATAGTACTAGGCTTGGGAACAACATTCCTGGATGGGGGAGCCTTGTTGGGGCCCTCGCAAGACTGACCCATCAATCAAATCAGACCCGAAGAACCAACATAAATTCAAAAAAACCAGTAAGCAAGAAAGCTGCAAAGTTCTACTCTTTTTGAAATTTGTATTTGTTATTATTTCAATTAGAGTTATTTATGTGGAATATGGATGACTATAATAAATGATGTATTTAAAAAACTTTATTATTGTTGCTTCAATTATTTTACAAGATATACTGACCCTTGTTAGCATGTATACAGGTGATTTTCATGGCTAATGGAAAAAATTTCGGAGGTCCTTTAAAATCCTTTCTTGTGATTCCCTACTGATATGTTAATCTTATTTCATGAAGGGAGTAAGGTCTTGATTGGTAGAAATGTTTTTGTAATAGGGAAGTTCTTATTTATATATTTTATTTTTTATGAAATTATATGTGTACAAATTTTGAGTTGTGAGTCATCCTTGTGGAAAAAATTGGATTTGATCTTTGAAGGGGCTTTCAAAGGTCTTAAAGTATCACTTTCTTCATGTGAAAATAAGCCTATAGGGTGGATACCTATGGGAGGGGTATTTTTTAGACTTAATTTTAAGATTTGGATAAGATTCAATCCTCCCAAATTCCCTTGGAAAAAGTGTGATGAAATTTGACTAAGAAAGATTGACTTGATGTTGTCCAATCACTTAATACTAAGTTTTGTATGGGGACTTGTACTAAGCATGGATTTGTTTATTTATCCCTCTTACTAAATTTTTGAACCTGTTCTTTTTGGTATTATTTTTTTATTCTGAGATTGGAGTCTTCAAATCTTGGAATTTGGAGGAGAGAAAGCTTGAAGATGAGTCATCTCTAGTTTTTATGGAAGCCATTAGAGGTAGGATTCATAGCTTTCTTTGTAACTAATATAGGTTGAATATGTTTTTTTTGTGTGTTTCATATATGAATTTGATCTTGGTTGGGATTTATTTTGTTGAGTGTATGAGTTTTTGTGGTTGTATTTGTAATTTAGAAGGAATTTTTATGTTGGGTGTGGATCTTTCCAATTTGGGTTAAGATCCACCCATGTGTGGGGTTTGAAGGAAGTGTTGATCCTTGTTTGGGAAAAATTATGCATTTCTTGTGAAGGAATTATGGCATTGAGTTCCTATATATTTTTATATGATGTTATAATGGAGATGTGGGGATTTTTTGTGATTATGGACATAAGAGTGGTTGTTGATGTGGAGGATGGAATTATGGTGTGTGTGTGGAATTGAGGTTGGATAAAATTTATGAAGGTATTTATATTAATTCTTTGGAAAGTTGTACTATTAGTATTTTTTTCCCTAAGTTCACAATGATCCCCTCTAGTCCCCCTAATTGAACATGAATATTACTAAGATCCATATGTGGTGTTTAAGCCTATGGGTATTGTGTTTTGTGTAAACATGCTTTTGTTGTGTTGTGTAAACTAATTTATATGAGGACCTCCTAGCTTGGGGTGGGCTTGTAAGAAAACCCTATGGTTGGGAAATGAGAAAACCTCCATTGGATTGGAAGATAAGTTATGTTTTGCATATTTGTGGAGATGTAAAAAATGGTAAAATATGTTTAGATGAAAGCTTAATTTGGGGTTCATAAACCTCTTCATGAAGGAAAAAGACTTGTAAAACCATTATTGAGAGGATTTGTTATTTATTACCCTTTGGTGGAAACATCATTGTGAGGATGTGTAATACATTTCTTATGTGAGTGTTTGGCACTTTAATCATGATTAAGAAGGGGAAACTATTGCAATAATACATCTCTATTGAGTATTGATGTTGTATAAAAAGGAGAATCTATTTAAATGTAATAATGTTTGGATTATTCACTATAAAAAGAAATATGGATTTAGATTTGTTGTTTCAATATACTTTTAGAATATTCTATCATGTATTTGTGTGTGCTATTTTTTTTAGTTTTGTTAATTCAAAAAAAGTTAGTTTAAAAAATAGATGGGTATATATTATAATTAGTTAGAATTATAGTTATAACTAGTCTTAAATTTAAAAAGGTTTTTTTAATATCCATTATATCATGTTGTGTTGTTAAAAATAATTATTTATTTAAATTTTATTTTTAGTTGGAAAATTGATAATCTTGTATTCTAAAAGTGTGTATATATATTTGACACATAATCTATTTCTTGGGAGCAACACCCTTTTATATTATTGAGAAAAAGTAAAATATCCCTTCCAAAGTGGAGGTTATAGCATTTACATTCTATTAGTATGAGACATATTCTCCCTTATTCTTATTTCAAAACAAGAAAATGAGGCCACTCAATAGTTATCAAATATGATCATTTTATTGTTGAGAGAAAGGAGTCAAGTATTAAATGAGATGACTATTGGAGTCAAGTATTTAATGGATGGTAATGAAACTTTGGTATTAACTCAATACAAAACCCCTAAAAACAATAAAGATGAAATAAAGGAAAGGGACTGATATAAATATTAAAAAATTATAAATTCTTGGATTTGAAAAATAATTTAGAAATAAATAATGAAACCCTAAGGATAAGAACCAAGGGGATGCATGATCAAATAGGTTCATTGAAATTAAAAAGGAAAATAAAAAATATTTTCAAATAATTTTAGGTCAAATAAATAATAAAACAAGGCAATCAATTAATTGTATAATTAATGAGCTAGGACTAATTAAGCTACTAAAATATATGATCAAATTTGAATAAAAAATAAAAATAACAATACTTAGCTCTAAACTTGATGAAGATTCCCTATTATAGATGTTGCCACGTGATTTGTCAATTTCTTTGTGCTATATAAATGATAAGATGGAGTTCTCTATATCAATATATTTTCTACTTATTGATTTGGTTCACTTTTTCACATGTTGAATTGATCTCCACACCTATAGATTTGAACTCTACACATGAATCTAAACTTTTTTGATTTGATACCAAGCTTATATTCACCTCTTGATGCATATGCATTTGAAAAGGATGGTATTAATAGACATTAATTAGGGGCTTGCTAGGCTAGGATTATTTTCTTTTATTTTTTAATGAAACTAATTTCACAAGAGAGGAAAATAATAGGAAATTTTATGTAAATATTTGCTAATAATAAGCCACTTTAAGGGGATTACCTCCAAAATTATTCAATAAGAATATAATACTAGTATCCTAGTCTTAAATATGTTGTCCTTTAATCTACACTAATTATACTTAAGGAATCATAAATGACTGAATTGATGATAATGTCAGCCACAAGTTAGTAACACATCCTAATACAAACTATGGGTTAATGACATAGCATATCCCTCCTCTTCAAATAAATAATTTCCTTGATGTTGATGATCCTAGCATGCTTTAGCATGGATGATTCATTATTCCATGTCACGTATTAAATGGATAGATTCTTCCACTTGATTAGATACTATATAATCACCTTCATCCACAACCTCTTATTGTGTGATTGAAGGATTCCCTCATCTTCCATAATGATTTTTCCCTCATTATCAAGCTCTATTAACTCTGTCTAGGTTGAAACTTTTTGTCTATTGACCTTCTTTAAGTACAAAACATGGAATACTAGATGTATTTTTTTATGATTAGGGTAATTCAAATTTGTCTACTACATTGTCAATCTTTTCCAAAACTTGAAAAGGTTGTAATACTTGGGGGAAATCTTGATATCCTTCTTCCAATGTTTCATTGATATCTACTTATAATGTTTTAGTTACATAATATACCAATCTTCTACTTCAAAAGTTATTTTGAATTATTATATTGATCATCTTCTTGCTTCATACTATTTTATATTATTTCCAAGTTCTCTAAGACTAGAGAGTAACTCTTGTTGGTGTTGAATGCATTCTTGAACTATTCTAACCTTTGTACATGCCCTCAAGTAAGAGGTGATGGATGGGGGTGGTACCCATACAATTCCAAAAATAGAGATATTTTGGATGAAATGTTATACCACAATGTCCTTGTGATAACCATTGCACCTTTTTTTGGGAATAGGATTCCATTAAATTGCAATCCTCAACATATTTCATGTATCTCCTACATCCTTGGAAAGTGTTCCCCAATGCTAGGATTAGAAAGAGATTAAATTCGAATGAAATGAACATGTTAATTGGCATTTGTAATTATTCCTAAATAAAAGGAACATGTTAATTGGCATTTGTAATTATTCCTAAATAATAGGAACATGTGGGGATGTCCAAGAAGAGGTCCTACAAGATAGGAGCACATGGGGCACCCACGTGGAAGGTGGAACCCACCTTTCTTCAGTTAACTGTTTGGAGGATTGATAAAACTTTAGTAATGCATGTTTAGATCCTAAAAATTAGGGATTGATATTTACATGAATGGAGTGACACTATCAGTTCAGTATTAGTTTAGTTTCAGTTCAATTTCAGTTTAGTTCAATTTAGTCCAGTTCAATTATGGTTCAGTTATCTTTAGTTGCATGTAGTTATTTTAAGTTGCATGCTAGTTGACTTGAGTTGCATGTTAGTTGACTTGAGTTGCATGACTAATTACTTTAGTTGCATGAAAGATAATAGGTTGATACTTTCAGTTAAGTGGCGATGATCAATCATGCATGATGTTTGCATGAATTGATGGAGAGATATGTTTTAGTTAACTAAAATTGACTTAGGTCCACCTTGGGTGCCCAAGTTGGAATCTTTCAGTTAACACCTCTTGCATGAGAAGATATTTACAAGGCTCAGTCAAGTGGGCCCATTCTTGAGTGCCAACTTTGAGGTGGAGTTTCCAAGATATCTTCTTGACCAAAGTTCAGTTAAGTGTTCAGTTTGGGGCACCTAAATTGAGGAAGACTTTGGTTTGACTTTTGTTTACATGGTGGAAATCTACTTGCCAAATCTAGGCGTAGGTTTTTGAGAGGAGCTTTATGCTCTTGTAATTGACAACTCTTAGGAGTTTACAATGCTCATAATTTTCTATTTATTACAGCAAGTGTATGAGAGTTCTATGTGAGTTTATTGTAGGTTGTGAAGAAGGATTGTTGAAGGCAAAGAAGCATATCAATCAAGGATTGATACAATATTATTGTAATCTTGTTCTAAGGTTAAATAATACAAGCACTATTGATTCTAGTGGAGTTTTTTTCTCAAAAGGGTTTCTCCACATATATGTTGTGTCACTTATATATTCTATCTCATTCTTCTACAATCTTCGATCTCTTTCTACAATTGGTAAAATTTATCTAAACAGAATAATCATTTACAAAGAATTGATCTAAATAGATTAATCATACACAAAGAATTGTGACAAACAACACTTAATTAGATCTACAGTCTCATAGTTTTACAAGTTTTAAGCTAAAATATTACCTTCATTTCCAACATTTGGTATCAGAGTTAATGGTTGGTTAGAGTTTGGGATGCCTTTCTCTTAAAATTTTGAAGGTTTTTGGTTGTAGTGGGAGCTTTTACTATTGTGTTATTGTGTTATTGTGTTATCATGTTGTCATTGAGAGCTTGGATTCACAAGTTTGATGTGATCTTATGACAGTGATGTGGTGTTGGTTGTGTGCATCATGATTCCATAGGATTGCTCAGTATCATGGTTCAATGGGAGAATTTGGCAATGATGTGGATCTATTGTTGTTTATGATGGTTTGGCAGTTGTAGGTATCTTCTTGGCTTGGAGATTTTGATTCTACTTGTTATGTTACTGACATTGTAGTTGTGTGTGTAGACTTGGATGATCTTCATGGAGAGGATAGTAGTCATGATACCATGTGTGACTCGGTATCATAGTTTAGTGGGAGTTGTTGATAGTGATGTGGATTCACCATTTGATGGTGAATGATCTTCTACAGTAATTTTTGGTGTCATGGATGGACTCTTGGTTTCTACTTCTATGCAATGAGGGTTCACTGGAATTTTTTGTTTCATTGATAAAGGATGGTTATATTCATGTGGTTTGGATATGTTGACATCTTTGGTTGCCATGTAGGACTTATTTAGTCTATGGTTGAGGTGTAATGCTTTGTTTTTGATATGATATTTATATGCATATTGATTAGATCATGGATGTCATGTTTATGTTCCTGATTTCTTATTGGAGCTTTGACATTGATCATAGTAGTTCTCTTTGTTTTGGGTACATTGATCATTTTCTTGATTACTTCATGATGGTGCTATGTTGCAATTGGAGTTTGGCATGGATTGGTTGGTTACAAGTACTCATGGATACTTGGAGACATAGGTGAGGCTTGAGTTCTATTATGGTTAGAGACATGTGTTGAGATGGTTACTCTTGTCTCTTGGTGCGGGAAGGCCATTGGCCTTGAGTCCTGTACTTGATTTATAATAATGATTCCTTGTTTAGAATAATTGCAATGTATAACGTCAAGTGGGAGAATTTTGGGAGTAGGATGCCATTTAATTGCAATCCTAAACATATTTCATGTATCTCCCAAGTCCTTGGAAAGTGTTCCCTGACACTAGGATTAGAAAGAGATTAAATTTGAATGAAATGAACATGTAAATTGACATTTGTAATTATTCTTGAATAATAGGAACATGTGGGGACATCTGAGAAGAGCTCATACAAGATAGGATCACATGGGGTGTCCACATGGAAGGTGGAACCCACCTTGCTTCAGTTAACTATTTGGAGGATCGGTAAAAACCAGTAATGTGTGTTTAGATCCTACAAATTAGGTATTGATATTTACATGAGTTGAGTGGCACTATTAGTTCAGTATCAATTTAGTTTTAGTTCAGTTCAGTTCAGTTATGGTTCAATTATCTTCAGTTGCATATAGTTATTTTGAGTTGCATGCTAGTTGACTTGAATTTCATGTGGTTATTTTGAGTTGCATGCTAGTTGACTTGAGTTTCATGACTAATGACTTCAATTGCATGATAGATAACAGGTCGATACTTTTAGTTAAGTGGGGATGATCAATCATGCATGATGTTTGCATGAATTGATGGAGAGATATGTTTCGGTTAACTAAAATTGACTTGGGTCCAACTTGGGTGCCCAAGTTGGCATCTTTCAGCTAACACCTTTTGTATGAAAAGATATTTACAAGGTTCAATCAAGTGGGCCCATTCTTGGGTGCCAACTTTGAGGTGGAGTTTCCAAGATATCTTCTTGACCAAAGTTCAATTAAGTGTTCAATTTGGGGCACCTAAATTGAGGAAGACTTTGGTTTGACTTATGTTTACATGGTGGAACTCTACTTGCTAAATCTAGGCATAAGTTTTTGAGAGGAGATTTATGGTCTTGTAATTGAAAAATCTTAGGAGTTTACAATGCTCATAATTTTCTATTTATTGCAGCAAGTGTATGAGAGTTCTATGTGAGTTTATTGCAGGTTGTGAAGAAGGATTGTTGAAGGAAAAGAAGCATATCAATCAAGGATTGATACAGTACTATTGTAATCTTGTTCTAAGGTTAAATAATTCAAGCACTATTGATTATAGTGGATTTTTTTCTCAAAAGGGTTTCTCCACGTGTATTTTGTGTCACTTATATCTTCTATCTCATTCTTCTATAATATTTTATCTCTTTCTACAATTGGTAAAATTGATCTTAGTTGACTTGAGTTGCATGACTAGTGACTTCAATTGCATGATAGATAATAGGTTGATACTTTTAGTTAAGTGGGGATGATCAATCATCCATGATGTTTGCATGAATTGATGGAGAGATGTGTTTCAGTTAACTAAAATTGACTTGGGTCCACCTTGGGTGCCCAAGTTGACATTTTTCACTTAACACCTTTTGTATGAAAATATATTTACAAGGTTCAGTCAAGTGGGCCCATTCCTAGGCGCCAACTTTGAGGTGGAGTTTCCAAGATATCTTCTTGACCAAAGTTTAGTTAAGTGTTCAATTTGGGGCACCTAAATTGAGGAAGAATTTGGTTTGACTTATGTTTACATGGTGGAACTCTACTTGCTAAATCTAGGCGTAGGTTTTTGAGAGGAGTTGTATGCTCTTGTAATTGAAAACTCTTAGGAGTTTACAATGCTCATAATTGTCTATTTATTGCAGCAAGTGTATGAGAGTTCTATGTGAGTTTATTGCAGGTTGTGAAGAAGGATTGTTGAAGGAAAAGAAGCATATCAATCAAGGATTGATACAGTATTATTGTAATCTTGTTATAAGGTTAAATAATTTAAGCACTATTGATTCTGGTGGATTTTTTTCTCAAAATGGTTTCTCCACGTATATGTTGTGTCACTTCTATCTTCTGTCTCATTCTTCTATAATCTTTTATCTCTTTCTACAATTAGCAAAATTGATCTAAACAAAATAATCATTTACAAATAATTGATCTAAACAGATTAATCATACACAAAGAATTGTGACAAAGAATACTTAATTAGATCTACAGTCTCATAGTTTTACAAGTTTTAAGCTACAATATTACCTTCATTTCCAACACCCTTCTCTCATATTTATCAGAAGAAAAACAACAAATATATAACTCTAAGAATTTATTTATCACCTCAATTTGTTCATTTAATTAGGGCTAACATGAAGAGCTATGATCATGCTAGATATCTAAGCATGTGAATAAATAAATCCAAAAGTTACTGGTAAGTATACCATAATAATCACTTACAATGTTATTTGTGGTCCCATGTAGGTTCTAAATGGTATCCATAAAACTTGTTGCTATAATACCTATTGCAAATGGATGTGATAAAGAAAACAAATATGCATGCTTGGTTAGTCTATCCATCACAACCAAGATGATTTTTTTTTATACTTGGTAAATTTATGATGCAATCCATGAAGGCCTCTTCCCAACTCTAGCTCAAAATAGATTAAGATTACAAAAGACGTAAAGTTTTCAATGTACCTGTGAGATGAGGATTGTTAGGGTGGACTAATTGCACTTGATCCATGAAGAACCAAAGCATAATGAAGCCACTAAACCTCAATCTACCAAACAAGATCATTCAAAACTCAAAGTTAAACTAAGAATTTTACTGAAATCAAAAGCTACAAACTACGAAAATAGTTAAATTCCTATTGTAACCCATTTGAAACTTATCATGTTTTTGAATTGGTTTCGTGTTGATGTGGAACAATGACCCTTTCCCAATCCCATGATCAATGAGATTTTTTCAATCGATTTTATGGAAGAGAATCGATGAAACCTTTGTGATGAAATGGATTTAAAACTTGATATAAGCTCAAATGGACATGATGCAAGCTAATTAAGCATGATACTATGCTAAAAATGATCTAATTATGCAATTTCTAAGCTACTCTAAGCTATTTCTATGCTAAAAGATGAAAACCCTAATCTATAATTAAGCTAATATGGATGCAAGGAATCCATTAATGGATTCTTTAAGCTATTATGCAACTAAAAATGAACTAAAATATGCTAATTATGAGTAAAATATGAGTGTGAATGCAATTTAATTCAACAACATAAGCTTGCAATTGAAAGATGGATGAGATTCAACAGCATAAGTTTGCTCTGAAAAAGATGGATCCATTTGTCTCCAAATAGTGACCTGTTTATAGGGAGCAAATGAGAAATGGAGGGTTGAGATTGAAAAGATTAATCAACAGTCAAGGATGAAAGGAAGAGGAGGCATGGATCATGGATTCTCATCAACAGATGAGAATACATAATGGATTTAATCAAGGGTTCACATTTTCAAGCCAAGTGAAAATATCCCTTTTTCAAATGATGGAGGAATAAGAATATTCTTTTGGAATATTCCTATGGGTGAGGAAAAAGGGGATAAGGAATATTCCCTTTGATTAGAGGAAAGTTAGATTATTTGTTAATTAAACAAGATTTAATCACACAATTAGGGTATTTTGGAGGAATAAAGTGATTTTCATTAAATTAAATGATTTAATGAAAGGGAGAAAGGTGATATTGTTGAATAAACTGGATACTAAGAGGGGGGTGAATCAATATCCACACAAACTCATTGAAAAAATACTTAAAACTTTATTGCAGCACAGGAGAAATTAAATTAATAGTCTAGCATTAAGTTCCACAACACATGAACACCATATTTTACGTGGAAAACCCAATGAGGGAAAAACCACGGTGAGGATTAACTCACAGTATATAGAGCTATATCAAAACTGTCTCATTGCCAGATACAAAAGCTCACTACTTACAAGGACTTACTGTCTAAAATGGAGGCTCACTGCCTACAAAAATAAGTAAACAAAAATGGCTAACCACCAGAGTTGAACTGAGAAATTACACCACATGTGCAGGTTCAGTTCCTTTAATGCTCAGAGTATTCACTGATCTTCAATCACTGTTTGAACACTTCATTCATACATACACTTCTTCTTCCCTTTGCATTTGCATTCACTAGTCTTCTTCACTTCCTCACTTCGTCGCATTCTCATCTTATAACCATCTTGTATATATACCTGATGTAATCAAATGCATTGATTAGGTCAGCCTAATTGATGCAAAACATATTTTCAAGATGATGACTTGTCGGTATTCATATCAAAAGTATTTCACCCGTGTTATGCAACATCATGTCGGCTAGGATTAGCTTAACGTCGAAATGCAATCTCAAGAACCAATGCCAATGTATTACTCGATCATAAGAATATCTATAAATACATGTATATGTGCTTCCAACCATTATAATCCTTTTCCCAAAACCTTAGATCATACAAATTACCAAAGAAGATATCTGAACCAACGTACCAAAGATACCAGATCAAAATACTGAATGAGATGAGCATGATCTGTACAAATCCTTACACTGATACAGGGTACCGGACCAACATGGTGACATCAAGACAATATATGACAAACTTCCAACAATCTCCCCCTTTTTCATTGATGCCAACATGTGCAAAAAGTCTGATTTCAAAATTCTCCAAGTCTTCTCCTCCAAATCTCTCCAAATCTCTCCCCCTTTGACATCAATGGCAAAGGGTGCCAAAAAAAAGATAAAAAAAACATAGTGACATCCAACATTTGAAGATATTCATTCAAAATTTTAAAACTTTAAAAACTTTCAAGTATCCAATTTCTCAAACTAGAAAGAC
This sequence comes from Sequoiadendron giganteum, assembly GCA_007115665.2. Lineage (NCBI taxonomy): Eukaryota > Viridiplantae > Streptophyta > Pinopsida > Cupressales > Cupressaceae > Sequoiadendron > Sequoiadendron giganteum. Next base: position 415,809,518 of record CM021108.1, on the reverse strand, counting down.
TATTTTCACTTGGAACACCTTTTAGTACCTCTCTTTGATCACAGGAAGCAATTTCTTTCATTTCAGTACTATTGAATCCATTCTTGCACACACACTATCCAATACAGCTAGCAGTGTGAAGGAGGATGACCAATCTATGGATGAACATTATTTCTCACAGTCTTCTACATCAAAGAGTATTCCAGAAAGATGGTCTAATCAGACCTCGACCACTTCTTTAAGAAGCCAAAAATTTTTTACTACGTCATCCCTTTTCCTTTGCACAATGATCATTTCAGCATGAAGCACACCAATTCTCAACCTTTGCTTCCCTTCTTTGTCCTCAAAAATATCAAATTTCTTTCCAATGTTGTTCACTTCAGCTTCTATTGCTTCAATTCTACTTTGAAAGTTATCAACTGCAGCAGGCCACTGGAGACAATACTTGTATATGTCTGTCATTTCTTTCATGCATTTCTTTGTCTCTACAATCAGTTCAGATAACCTCTACTTTGCTTTTGAACACCTCTTTTCAACTAAAGCTTCCAACTTATGTCCTCCTGGACCTTCCAACAACATTCTTTGTTCAACTATTTCAACTAAATTTCCAGGTAAGAATTCAGAAACAATAGATACATCAATACCTTTACGAAGTAGATAATCAACTAAAGCATCATCAATTTTAAGTTTTTCAACATGTGAGGCCGTACTCCATACACCACCAAATTTCTTCATTTTTCCTTTTATTAACATGAATCAGATGCCTTCCAGATCGAAAGATTCTGATCCAGCCAAAGATTCTTCTTCTTCTTTCTTTTCTTCAGAGATAGCAATGATATTTTCAAAGACATATTTTCTTTTCTTCAATTCTGGAGGGGAATCGCTAGTGACTACTTCCAATTCCTTTGTCCCGGAGGAAGAACCTTCCTCAGATCAAATCACCATGACTTCACCAGAGCTCATCACATTTTGCAATGATAAAAAAAAAAATTGCATGCACTTGTTTTATCCTTCAAGCTTTCCAAGTGCCTGAATATCTGTTTTGCAACGAGAATCTCAGATTCCCACTCAACATCTTTCTTTTGTTAGAAACCAAGATCACCTGCATGCAATCACCTGTCACATGCAAAAGACATGCAGAACCAAAGAAGATGTTCTATAAACTTCCAAAGTAAAAATGCATTATTGAGAATCAATTATTACAAAGAGATCAATCCTTATGAAGGAGATCAAGAAACCCTAAAAGGGAAACCCTAAATGAAACCCTAGTGTGCACACTTAATAATTAATCAATTATTAATGCGCCTAAGTTTAGCTTAAGCAACTAAAGGAATAAGTGACTTAATTAATTAACCAGTATGATATAATTAATTAAGTATAATAACTTATTACTCTAACACCCCTCTTAATATGAACTTAGGAAGAAGCTAAAACACTAGAAGAAGATGCATGAAAGCAAATATGGGTCCCGACAACTAAGCCTGATCAGGTACCTATTTACAAATGCAAGAATGAGGTAGAGAAGGAAAACCCAATGGGACAAAACCCCCCTACAATGAGATGATATGCTGCAAAGAAGCACTGGAAGAACACTGTAGAGTAACACTGGAACCGCAATCTGGCAAGCAAGGAAAGATATTTTTGTCTACAAGAAACCATATTGGAATCATAATGATGCAACAGCAGACCCGATGCCATGGAACACTCGAAAACTGCAAACGGGAACAACCCTGGAATCTATGAAGCAGCAGTCGATTATTGAATGAATGTGATACTGAAATGAAGTGCAAAGATGCAAGGTGCACTCTCCCAACTGCCAAAACATCTAAGTAATCTCTAAAACACCCATCAGGCCAAATCTAGATTAATGATAAACCTGGGATAGATACAGAATAATATGCATGGATAGCAAGATAGAGCTCCTCAATACCTTTCCAACACCTCAAAGATAGCGAAAATCAAAGATCATGGCAAAATGTTATGAGCTCGGAAGCATAAAATAAACATCCAACTTCAAACAACAATAAATGCAAATAAATAAATAAATACTGTAAAATAAACTACACCACAGGAAAGTGCTCAAAACCAGATTTTCGGTGATATCTTGTTTGTCCGATTTCAATACCGTATACCCAAGTAATGCCAAAAACAAAAAAACTGCTCCTTGAAGGCAAATCAGGGCTAGGAGGGGGCAAAGAGGGCCGTACGACCGATGATGTCATGCTGAAGTCAGCAGTTCATGAGCTTAAATTTGACGGCCATCTGGCCGTCACCACAAAAATTTGCCCCCCCTACAAAAAAAAAATTGACAGAGCCCCTCATTGCTAATATGACCATGGGCTGGGTGCTGGAGTTGGTCGGGGGCTGGGCGCAGAGCTCCCGGTCCCCCATAGGACCTTGGACTTCGCTGGAGGGCCCGCGGGGGCTAACTCAGACCGGCGGCCGAATGGCGGAGAAGGCTGGCGACGGTGGCGAGCCGACGGTCACCCGATGGCCGCCAGGTGGTGGGTCTCGTCTGCACTGGAAGCATTGGCCCATAAACCAAAAAACATGTTTTTTGAATATATTTTTTTAATTTTCAAGCCTCGTAACACGTGCTGGGAGGCCGTACAACCTTGCTGACAAATTTTTTTTGCCTCAGAAACCAACTTCGCAGAAATCGACCAAACGACAAGCATTCCTAGGGTTTTGGGCCGCTGCAAACGTGATTGTGACCTCCATTTGAGCCCAAAGTGGCCCAAAATATTGGCTACCACCAGATCTTGCAAAAAAGATGCCTGTGAAAACCCTTGCACTTGAAACTCACTGAAAGGCCATATCTTCATATCACAAACAGGCAGTTGCAAGTCTGGAGCTCTGATACCATGTTAGAAACCAAGAACACCTACATGCAATCTTCTATCACATGAAAAAAACATGCAAAACCAAAGAAGATGTTTTGTAAACCTCAAAAGTAAAAATGCATTATTGAGAATCAATTATTACAACGAGATCAATCCTTATGAAGGAGATCAAGAAACCCTAAAAGGGAAACCCTAAATGAAACCCTAGTGTGCACACTTAATAATTAATCAATTATTAATGTGCCTAAGTTTAGCTTAAGCAACTAAAGGAATAAGTGACTTAATTAATTAACCATTATGATATAATTAATTAAGTATAATAACTTATTACTCTAACATCTTTCCTAGTAGAGATTTTAGAAAATAAATCACCTAACATGTAATCAAGGACCCAAAAGAAAATGGGTATCCTTCTCCCATTGTCATTTGTATATTCTCAATAAGATTTTCAGGAATTGGCTTACATAGATCAAATTGTACATTCTCTTTTACCATTTTATGTGCCAGATAAACTACAATGGTCGAAGTAGAGCCTTCATGATTTTTGAAAAATATTTTATATGAAATATCGTATACAACATACCTAACCGAGGCATCACCAACAGTATTGATCAACAATGCTCGGAGATCTTTGCCAACTCCTGCCATTTCCTCCACTTCCTTGTATTTTATTATTTTTTGTCCAAGAAGTTCTCCAACGCCGCATAGTCCGGTAACGGCTTCGATTGCTTCTTTCAAAATGAGATAAGGTTTGTCCAATATAATGTTGCCATCCTTTAATTTTCCTAGAAGGAATAAGATGAAATCCTTTTCAGCAAACCAAGGGAACTCTCCCCATATATCCAAACCTAGGGTTTGTATGTTTCGTACATCGTTCGGTTCAAACCCTAATTCCAATTTCTTTATTTTCTAATGTTTGAACTCATCCATCTCAACTCCTTTCAACTTTAGAGGGGTATTCCTTTAAGAAATTTCCATCATAGCCCTCAAAATTTAACAAGAAAATTCTTCAATTACCTTCTTTTGTTGTCACGAGATAGGGAAATTTTCATCACCTATATCGAATATCCATAATGATTTCTTTGAGGGTCTTCAAATCACTTCAGAGATGCTTCAAGAAGGTTCCAAGCACTCTACAGATCCTTCGAATGCTTTTGATGATCAAAATGATCTGTGAGATTTCCTTTATACTTCATCATTTTTCCCTAATTCACATTAATTGCAAAAAGCTGACAAACTTCTCTTCCATTAAAACTGAGAAACCCTAATTTTCTCCACAAAAGAACATGCTTGCATCTTTTCTTCTAGTTTCTTTTGCATCACATTTGTCCTATCATTCTTCACAATATATCCATGTGTCAACATCTAACACACTGTATTTCCAGGGATTTAATTGGTTTTTTGATAAAGCTCCCCCTAAGACCAAGCTAGGTCTAGTTCCTGGAAGATTCATCTGCATCAGATGAGGGTACAGGTGCATTAGTAGTCTCTGACTCTTCTTTCTTTTTCCATACTTTACTCATTTCTTGCTTAAATTCTTCCTTATCAATCTTTTCAACTGGTTTATCATCTTCCACCGGAGCAGACTACTCCCCTTTTCTATTTCTACACACCTTTGAGATATGTCATAGTTTCTTGCAATAGTAGCAAACAACATTTATTTGACTTGATTGTCTTCCACTAAACCTTGTTTTACACTAATTTGCTTTATGTCCAAACATGTTACAGGTATAGCAATAACCATTGAATGATTGATTCATCCTTTTTCCATTGAACCTATTCATCATCATTTTTACTGAAGATCTGCACTCAGTAGCTTTATGTCCTATATTCTTGCATGTATAATATTTTCCGGAGAAGGGACCATAAAACTGATTCAACCTACTCCTACATTTAGTTGCCTTATGACCAAACTTCTTACATGAAAAACAAACAACATTGAATGATGAGTACCTTTGTGCATTTGGTTGTCTCAGAGGTGGTTTCCTTCCAAAATATTTTTTTTGCTTCCCTTTGTCTACTGTATTTGAATTCTTCATTTTTTCATCAACTTCATTTCCTAAGCCGCTTTTGTCTTTAGAAGGTTTTTGTCTTGCTATCAATTCATCAAGCTCGATGGAGCTTGTCTTGAAATCCTCTTCACAAAGTTTTGCTTTCTCAAGTTGTACCTTAAGATTCATCACTTCCTATTCAAGCCTATGGTACACATCAAATTTGCTTTGTGTCACTATTTTCAGACATTCCTAAACTTTCTTCTTTTCATCTATCTTCAATTTTAGTCTGGTATTCTCATAATTTGCTTGCTTCAACTCCTCACTCACTTCTCTGTATCTTTCCTTGAATTTCTTTAACTGCTCTTTTAATTTCTGGATACAATCATTTGCTTCATCAATATTTTCCTTCAGGTCTCTATTTTCAATTTCATTCTTGTCAGGATCTTTAAGGCAAGTCTGGAGCTCTTCTTTATCCATTTGTTCAATCTACAGAATCTCCCTCAAGTTGTTAAACTTCTCTAGAGGAACCAAAGCTCTGATACCAATTGTTGAATAAACTAGATACTGAGAGGGGGGTGAATCAGTATCCACACAAAATCATTGAACAAATACTTAAAACTTTATTACAGCATAGAATAGATTAAATTAATAGTCTAGCATTAAGTTCCACAACACATGAACACCATATTTTCCGTGGAAAACCCAATGAGGATTAACTCATAGTATATAAAGTTATATCAAAATAGACTCACTGCCAAATACAAAATCTCACTACTTACAAGGACTTACTGTCCAAAATGGAGGCTCGCTACCTACATAAATAAGCAAACAAAAATGGCTAACTGCTAGAGTTGAACTGATAAATTACATCACATGTACAGGTTCAGTTCCTTTAATGCTCAGAGTATTCATTGATCTTCAATCAATGTCCAAACACTTCATTCATACATACACTTCTTCTTCCCTTCGCATTCACTGCTCTTCTTCACTTCCTCGCTTCGTTGCATTCTCATCTTCTAACCATCTTGTATGTATACCTGATGTAACTGCATGCATTGATTAGGTCAGCCTAATCAATTCAAAACATATTTTCAAGATGATGACTTGTCGGTCTTCATATCAAAATTATTTCACCTGTGTTATACAAAATCATGTCAGCCAGGATTAGCTAAACGCTGAAATGCAATCTTAAGAACTGATGCCAACGCATTACTCAATCATAAGAATATCTAAAAAATATATGAGTATGTGCTTCCAACCGTTATAATCCTTTTCCCAAAATATTAGATCATACAGATTATCGGAGAAGATATCTGGACCAATGTACCAGAGATATCAAATCAAAATACTGGATGAGATGAGTGTGATTTGCATAGATCCTTACACCGGTACAGGGTACTAGACCAACATGGTGACATCAATGACAATATATGACAAACTTCCAACAGAGATGACACTTAATTAAATAACTTAGGGTTATTTAATTAAATTAGAAGACTTAGGGATTTAATTTAATTAGATGAAATGTTAACATGAAAGGTGATGAATTAACCCAATTTAATAAATTAGATTAATAGATGAAAATGACATAATTAATTAAATAGCTAGTCTAATTTAATTAATTAAGCAAAAATAGGATGGACTTTAGAGGAAATGATGTTAAAAAACCTATTTCAAGTGAATGATACCATTCAGGACATTTTTCAATGTCTACATTTTGCCCCTCTTTGAAGCGAGATACCTGTTGCTTCAATTCAAAGAATAATTCTCCTTGGATGAAAATTGCTGCTCAAATCAAAAAATAAAAAATTTCTAATATTTTAGATGCCCCAACGGAAGGATAAAGCTGATTCCCTGCCCCCTCAAGAAATCAGGCAATTTTTTTGAATTTTGGATTGATTTCTCGATAAAGATGAAAAGCTACCCCAAGGGGTCTAGAATGGCTCTAGGATGCAAGAATTATGCCAAAACACAAAAAATGATGCAAAATTAGTCTTTGATTGGCAAAATTGGTGAAAACGATGATGAACCCTAGCTTGAAGGTGAAATTAGGACAAAAAAACCCTAATTTTTTAGCATAAATAAGCTAAGAAGGGTCACTTTCAATTCATTTGTGCATTCACACTTACGAGATTCTTATTGATTTGAGCTCTGACCCTCTGATGAAATGGCACGTCGTGAGCTTCCCAGGCACATATCTGATCGAGTTTGAGAGTTCCAGCAGCTCCCAGGCGTAGGACCACCAGTATGTAACTCAAAACTTGATTTGAAATTTGACTTTTTGATGCATTTAATATGTTTTAGAATTTAGACTTTGGTGGCATCACTATATAGCGATGCCCAAATTGCAATCGGCGATGCCAAAATGAATTGTAGCTACGCATTTGTTTTGGCGATGCTTTTGGCGATTTAGAATTAGGGTTTCTAATTTTAAATGGTGATGCATGTTTGTTTAGCGATGCCCATGCCGATTTAGAAATTAGGGTTGCCAAAGTATAAATAGTGACACCATAGTATTTGACAACGCACATTTTAATTTGCGATTAAAAATTCCTTTGGGCGTTGTAATTTGAAATTTGAATATAGCGATGCTATTGTGATTTTGAGATGTAAATTTCAAATTGAGTTAAATTTCCTTGATTTCCTGACGTCATGTGCTTCGTGGATGCAGGAGGTCATTCCCCCGTTGATGTTGTGGGAGCACAGGCCCACAGTTTTAGAGAGGCTTAGTGATTTTTCAAAGTTACACCAGAAGCACCTGGGAGAGATCAACCTTTGGTATGTTGCATACATGCCTATCATCTAGACAAAACTTGCCATGATGACTTCCCTATGTGAGAGATGGCACAGTGAGACCTCGTTGTTTTGCCTTCCGATAGATGAGGCAACGGTGACCTTGGAGTATATTTGGTGGATCTTGCGCTTACCCATTCATGGCGATTGCATGATTTACAATGTTGATGCCAGTATTGATGCTTTCCACAAGGTGATGGAGATGGAGGATATTATATTGGTGACATCTCAGATCGACCTTGAGTCATACATAGGTCATGTTTCCACCTTTAGATTGATTATTGCAGCCATTATTTTAGGGTTTGTGGCCCCAAATAGATGCAAAAGAGGATTTAGCCCAAGATGGTGCGTGGCATGGCATCAGATGTTGCACAAGAGGACACTCTTTGCATGGGGACCTATGATGATAGCCTCCTTATATCATGATTTGCATGACTTTGTCTACTATGACGATAGGGCTATTGGTGTAGGGGTGACTCTACTACATATTTGGGCATGGGAGCACATTGCAGTGCTCTGATCAATTATTCAAATGGCATACATTGAGCCAGATGATCATGTGATCTGGCGATACAAAGGTGTGATCACATTGAGGCACATTGGACAAATTGGGCTCCCATATTGGAGATGGGTGATTGATGATATGACAATTTTTTGCTAGCGCCCGTGGCTACAAATGCCAGCCTAGTATGATGATGTCCAACAATTATACTTCACTAGGTAGACCCGATATATGCAAGGTCATGAGCATATTATCATTGAGTGGTATTTACCTAATAGGGTTGCTCGCTAGTTTGGTGATATTCAGGACAGGCTAGATGATGGATACAGGGCTATTTTTGTGAGGTCGGCCAGAGAGGTTCCCACATGGGGACCAACCATTCTAGCTCCCGAGGCAGTTGAGAGCTTCAAACAATTAGCGACTCAACCCTGGGCCTATGACCAGGGTCTGGTAGTAGCACATACCATGTTGGCATATGATGCTTGGTTCGTCCCTCCACGACAGCTGACAAATCCAATGGGTGCTTCTCCTCGAGGGAGACCTAGAGGCAAGGTGTGAGAGGCAAAGGATAGGGTAGCCAAGATGGCCAAGATGGTCAGGTTTCGGGGGCTCCGTTGGTGGGACTGCAAGCTCAACAACATCCCCAAGTGGTATAGCAAGGACCGCAACAACAATAGGAAGCACCACCACCAGATTCCAAAGATGCACAAATTCAGCACCTACAGCAGCAGATGCAGACATTGACTGGTGAGCGGGATTAGGCCAGTCAGCAAGTTTTGGGTATTACTGCTAAGAGAGATCAATCCTTACAGTATTTACAAGTCGTGACAATGGAGAAGGACCAGGAGGTTTCCCGACACCAATAGATAGAGGCTATGACAATGGCCACACATGGCAAGACTGTTTCAGCCAGGCTATACCGAGAGGCTATGACAGAGGCCATATATTATAGGATGCACTACCACCAAGATGTACAGATGGAATTGAGATAGCTGAATTTTTCACAATGCAGTGATGCACGACCATGAATAGAGGATCAACCTAAGAGGCAGGCTGGAGAGGGTAGCAGTCATCAAGGCTAGCTATTTTGTACAGACACTTTTTTATTTTGTTGCCCCATTCTTTATCACAGATATACATTCATGGGATCCTTTTTGATAGCCTCATGGATATTGTACTTATCATTGATATACATACACTAATCCAAATTTTGTACCATGACATTCATTTTTTTTTATATATATATATATATGATATAGATGCGAATGATTTATGATGTGATGTGTGCATTTTATTTCATATTTATGATTGTATGGATGCGTATGACATGAGATGCTTATATTTGTTTATGTATGGGTGCAATTTAGTTATGCTTATGTGATATGTGATGATCATGATATGATATGTGATGTAAATGATGTGGATGCATTTTCTTTTATGTATTTTCTATGCAATTAATGAGATAATCATGTATGCACATGGATGTATGGATGCAAATTCTAATTATATGCAATGATTTAAGATGCTTAAAATAACAAATCTATATTATTCTTCACAACTTAAATGATGATGCAAAATGTATGATGCGATATGCAATGATTAGGCTGATGGATGTTTTATGCTATGAGTATGAGATGCATGTATGTTGATGATTTGTGGATGCAAGATGGATGCATTGATGATGTTATTGTTGAATGTCATGATACCAGGTTAGTGTGGAGAGAAGATAGAAGAATAAAGAATGAATAACCGTTGATTTCGATGATTTCTTTTAAAGATCCAACAAGTCCATGATCTATCAAGACTTTATTAGAGATGGTGACAAGACAATTCAAGATGTAGGATGAATGCAGGATGATGAGGTGCTCACATATCAGGATTGGGATTTTTTGTCATTCCTTCTTGTTTGATATAACACATAGACACAATGCATCAAGGTATTGATAATCAGGATGGTGTTGTATCTAGTGTAATGGACTTTGACTTGACAAATAGATAGGATAGTTCTTGTTCACATCTTGACATATAGAAACCTCGTTCGAATGTAAGTTAAAATCTTAGAATACATTGGACCAAAGCATACACAATAGACAAAAACATACCCTAAACAACCTTCCTACACACAACTAAGCAAGTATGCACCAAGATTATATTACAAGAATACCCACAAGCACAACAAATGAAAGATCATGATCAATTCCCTAGCCCTTTCTCTCTAAATCATTTTGATAGACATCATTGAGAGGTCCTAAGAATGGGTCATTAAGATAAATCATAAGAAAATATCAAAGATAAATAGTCAGTGTCATCTATATCTCTTGTCGTGTTTAATTTAGCTAAAGTAATAAATGATATTGATTCCCATTATAGGAAGGATACATCCTAGGAAATGTTGATCAAAGGTTGTTTGATGTTAGAAAGATGATGCTAAGATGAGTCATCAATACAAATTTCACTGACGTATTTACCTATGACCTAGACTTTAGATTTTGATAATTAAATTCTCATTTTATGACTTGCTACACTTGCTTTCTACTTGACTTACCAAAGGGTGAAGGCGATGATCAATTTATTATGGATGAATGTTTATTACGGGTGAAAGCGAGATGGAATGGGTGGTTTTGGGTTTTGTAGAATATTTCAATGTTTTTAGTAGTTTGAAAATGTTTTGAGACTATTTTTGGTATTTTGAAAGTTTATGTGAATGTTTTGAGCTTTTTGGTTATCTAAGGTTGTTTAGAGTTTTTTTTGAATGTTTTCTATTTTTTTTGGTATTTTGAAAATATTTGGATGTTTTGAGATTTTTGGAATATTTCAATGTTTTAGGTATTTTAGAGGAGTTTCGACCAAGAACCTAACCTAGAAGACCTATCCTAGGGGTCTTGGGGGCTGATAAAAAATAAGCCTTGCCTAAATTATACATGCAGAGACCATGTAATTCGACAAAATCGACCTATTTATAGAATGAAGATATGAACAAATGATGGAAAGTCAGTTTATTATGACATACCCCTAAAGGACTAACCAAGGGTGGCTCAGGGGCACATCAATGATAGCTCTTTCCTTTCCATTCTCATCATGTTGTGTTGAAATAGCTCCTAGTGTTGTTGATGTTGCTGAGAAATATAAGATCAATGGCTTGTTTGGTATTGGCGGCATGAGGATTGGAGGTGTTAGTAGATAATCTTTGATTTGCTGGAAAGCTTTATCGCACTTGTCATCCCATTTGTAAGTTATCCCCTTATGGAGAAGATGAGAAAAGGGGTGGATCTTATCAGATAGTTGTGCTATGAACCTTCAGATAGACTACAATCTTCCTTGTAATCCTCTCAGTTGTTTTAGTGTTTGTGGTGGTTGTATGTTGAGGATTGCTTTTACCTTTGTTGGATCAATTTCTATCCCTCTTTGTGAGACAATAAAGCCAAAAAATTTCCTTGATGTAACTACAAAGACATACTTTTTTGGATTCAATCGTACCTTGTATTCTTCTAGCCTATCAAAGATGGGTCCTAAGACTGGTATGTGCTAACTTCTTTTCTTTGATTTTGTGAAAATATCGTCCACATAATCTTCAACTATTTTTTGGATCATGTAATGGAAGATGAGGGTCATTTCTCTTTGATAGGGCTCCTGCATTCTTTAACCTGAATGGCATCATGTTCCAACAATATTTTCCCCATGGACAAGTGAATGCAATTTTATGTTGATCCTCCTTAGCGATCATGATTTGATTGTAGCCTAAAAAACCATCCATGAGTGATAGCATTTCACACCTAGTTGTTAAGTCTACAATGAGGTTGATGTTGGGAAGAGGAAAATCATCCTTTGGGAATGCTTTATTTAAGTCTCTAAAATTGGTATAGATTTTGATGTCTCCAGTGGGTTTTGAGACTAGTACTAGGTTTGAAACCCACTGAAGATAATCTATTGGTCGGATGAACCCGAAATCCAGAAGTTTTTGTAACTCTAGTTTCACCAAGAGTGCTATATGAGGGTGCATCTTTCTTAACTTCTGCTTGACTAGCTTGGCTTCAAGATATACTGCTAAATGATGCACAACTACTTCAGGATCAAGGCCAGGCATATCTATGTATGACCATGCAAAGTTATCTCTTCGTTCTTTCAGGAATGCTACTAGATTCTTTTGTTCTTCATCCAATAAGGATTCGACATAAACAGTGATATGGTGTACTTCTTCTATTCCTAGATTGACAGGGGTAGCCTTTTCTGCTAGCATTGTTGACTTTTCAGGATGCATTGCACTAAGGGGGAGATTGAATCCCTCATCCTTGGGAGCCTCATAGAGGTTTTCAACCTCAAATATGTCCTTTCTTTTTACTATTTTAGGATCAGAGAGTGTCACATTGTGGTTTTCACTTAAGGATCTGCATGTTAGTTGCATTTCATCAATCTTGCAGCTGAAGGATTCAATCATCTCTCCATAGTATGCTCCTATATCTAGCTCTATGTCAAAACCTACTTTTTGATCTTCCCATGATATGTTATCATGATGTCCCATGAATTCTGAGATCATTTCATCATTTTCGAATAAATCAAGAATCAATGGTCCTTGTTGGTCCATGTCAATAAGTTGCGGGTATACCAGGTGTAGTTCAGTGAATTAATTGCGTGGAACAAAGGATGTAATGGATAGGCAGTTATTTTCAAATAGGTCACCCATATCAAGGGGGAAGTCATCTAAGGTCATTTCACGCAGTGTAGGTAACCAAGAGGAAGCCTCAACCAGTTTAGCGGAATTACCTTTGCCAATAAGGGTAACCTTGCTATTAGTACAACCTAAACCAAGATTCCTTAATCGTTTCTTGGGAACGATAGGTTCTAGCATGCCATTGTCAATTTGTCCCAATTTTTCATTCTTATTATAATCCATTCCCTTCATGAGTTGCAAGCCTTATTATCATCTTCCATAGGAAGAAAAGGGATAAGTCATTCATCCTGATAGAGGAGTTTAGAGACATCCTCCTCATTGACGTCTTCTTGATTTAAATCCCCCCACTTGGTGAAGGTAGTAGCTATCATCTTGATTATTTCAGGATCTTTGGTGCTAGATGTAGGTTTCCCATGAGATTGAGGAGAAAGAGGTAATTCTCCTAAGACAAAGGTATCCTTTAGGAGCTTATAATTCCCACAACCATCATCTTGGATTACTGCTTTGGTGTCAAGAATGTTTTGTACAATGGGTGTATTTGTTGTTAAGTTAGATGCAAGAGATGATGGATCGACAAATGTGGTAGGTATGGATGTAGGCCCTTCATCATTTTTAGGCACTTGGGGGATCTTATAGAACCTAGCCTCAATATTTTGCAGTAGTAAAAAGGCTCAAGATCTCCATAGATGGTAATTTCTCTACCATCGAAAGGAAACTTGACACATTGATGGTAGGTTGAGGCAACCGCTTTTAAGGCATGGATCCATGGTTGACCAAGTAGGATCTTGTACAAAAGATCAAGATCTAGCACTTGGCAAGTATTTTATGCAATGATGGGTCCCAATTGAATGGGTAATGCAATGATGCCTTGTGATACCTACTCTTGGTCGTCATATGCCCTGACGGTGGTACTCTTTGTTTTCTCAATGGTATCTTCTGAGTAGCCTAGGTCTTTGATCAAATTAAGGGTACAAATATTCAGACCAACCCCTCCATCTACTAAGACTCTTTTGACCTTATTTTTATGAATATAGACCTCGAGGTGTAAAGCACGATTATGAGATGGTTGTGATGGTAGGTCTTCCTCATAAAAGGTAAGAAGATGATCGGTAATGTGTCCTACCATAGCTTGAAACTGATTTGTATCAATATCCTTAGGGACAGATGTCTTCGATAAGGTTTTCTCTAAGATTTATCTATGTGTGGGAGATAGCCTCAATAGTTCTAAGATTCATATCTATGCAGGGGTCTTCTTAAGTTGGTCTAGGAGATTATACTTGTTGGGATTCGATGTTGGTAAAGTAGCTTGTGCCCTAGACTGGGATGGGATTCCTTGGATAGTGACCTTTCCATGTCATGTGGTGAATCCACACTCGACACTAGTTCCTTTGATGGTGACGACTGTAATGATGTTATCACAGGATGCGACCACGTTGGAATATCTATGCTGCACATTTTTGTAATCCTTAGCTTTTTCGTTGTTGTTCCCTTTGTTACAATCTAGCATAGGGTTCTTGTATATCTTGAGATCTTGATTCTCAATTGGTACTTCAACAGAGATAGTATCATTCTCTATGAGATCTTGGATAATGTTCTTGAGTCTCATGCAATTTGTGGTTTTGTGTCCCTTGATTTTATGAAAGTCTTAGAGATCATTTTCATTGTACCAGGATGGTTTCTCTTGTGATTCTTGGTAATTTTAAAAGTTAGGTAATGTTATTAGATTTGATTCTACTAACTCTTTCATAATGGTTTTGATGGGTTTAGATAACTGTGTGTACTTGTGCTTGGGATAGTTTTTCTTGTTGGTAATTCGCCTTTTTTGCATCTCAGTGTTGTTGATTTGATTGTTCTAAGGGGGTATTATTTGTTGCACAGTTGGTTGAATGTTAGAAAATTGATTATTATTGGGTCTAGGTGCACTTAAGACCACTTTAGAATCTACCACACCATCATTTGTCACATTTTTTTTTTTAGCCCAAACACGAGGTTTGTCATTTGACTGGTTGATGGGTAGTTGTAAGCCTGATTATTTCCCTGTGAGATTAGATCTCATTCAATGTTAAGGGATCAAGGGAAAATCTCATCATAAGATGTGATGTAGTGCATTTTTAAGTGGAATGACAGATTAGGATCCAGATTGGCTATGATGATTCCTACTTGTTCATCAAGAAGGGTCCACTTGCTCTTAATAGCTTTTTGTCTCCATCATTGTAAGAAATTGGAAAAAGATTCTCCTTTGGTTTGTTTGAGAGTATATACTCTTCTAGACTAACGTCCATGTCAAGATTAAAGGAGAAGTGGTCAATGAATTGATCAATGATTTCTTGAAAAGTTTTGATGTTAGGAGATAGATGAGAGAACCAATCCATAGCAGGACCTGTTAAGCTTTGAGGGAAGAGACACATTAGATATGAATCATTATAAGCTACCTCCATACACATGACCTTGAATTATTTGACATGGTCTATGAGACTTCCTCCCCCTTTGTATTTATTGAATTTGGGGATCTCAAATCTGGGAGGGAATGGTACCTATTGATGCCTAAAATTTCTAGGTAAACAACCTTATGGGAAACTCAATTAATGGGGGGACCAATTGCGCTAAACTAAGTAACCTCCAAGATTTTTAAAGAAGTAGGCTCTTCCTATAATTTGGGGTTTGGAAAGGGAAAAGAAGCAAATAAAAAATAATATAAGGTGATTCACCAAGATTTAAATGTTTAGGCATGGGAAACCTTCATTTTGGATTCAGTTTGAGGGCTCGTTTAGCAATTTTCTATGTCCAAGAATAACAAAAACAAAGATGAAAATCCTAACAAATTTAAGCAAATGATAGTATAATTTCCATACGCATTTACTGAATAAGAAGAGTCCAAGACATGATCCCAAACAACAAATTTCTATTGAAATTATAAAAGTTGCAGATAAACTACTTAGTACAAAAAAATAGTACTGTATAATGTCTTGTATTATCTAAGAAACAGAAAGGTTGAACAGTTGGCATAGTTTGTGAGTCTTACCATAATAAATAGAAACAATACAGAGGCTTGAATCTTTTCAGTCTTTTCTTTCTATGATTTTCCAACCCCTTCTTAGAGCGCTACAATAGTATAAATAGACTTTTCCCACTACCTCAAAGCCACTGCCTAAAAGGCTCCTCAGGGACACGTCATCCTCCCATTTGTAGAATTGAATACAAATCACAACAAGAAGATATTTAGTTTTCTTGAATAGAGTGCACTTGCAGCAATGATGAATGTGGTCCTGAGGGTGAAGCAACAACAATCTTAGAAAGACAAGTGCCTAACCGCTTGAAGAGTTGGCTAGGACACGTGTCGAAGCGACAGAGCCTTTTCCTTGACCTTCGCTTTCCTACGATCACAAATTTCGTCGAGGTGACACATGGAGAAGCGGAGGGGGTTTTATATTCAACCTTCATTTTCTTGGGACCCATGGAGATGACATGTGGCGCAGTGTCAGTCTGAGCTTCCTTCAGTGGGACCTTCCAAAAAGCATTCGAAAGTTTATGCAATGTGGCACACGGGCGGGACTCGGAGAGGAAACCATGAGGAGAAGCATTTCAAAAGCCCATGTTGCTGACACATGGTGAAACAGATCAAAGCACGACCAAAAAGGAGCCCAGGGTGAATTAAGAAATACAGTGCACACGACCAAGGATTTTGCAAATCCAAATACAAATTAACCCAAAGGGATCTTTGTAGATTATTTAATCCATAGATTTTGGTGACTATCAGGGGCATTTCGCCTACAGAATGAGGACCCAAAAATATGGTTCACAAACCAAAGCCTTATCCATTGAACAAACATTTAGAGCTTAGCAATAGCCATCTCCAAAGGCAACCAACTAGCCTCATATGGCATAGATAAGGCACGTAGACTCTCTTGTGCCTCATGCAGATCGATGATCTCTTTAGATGGTTCCATGGAAGTTCCAGTCCTAGACTCAAGTTGGAAAAGAAGTCATGCAACTGGATGAATAATGCCTTCAATATCCGTCGTTGTGGGAGGCTAGCCAAATGATTGTAAAGCAGATAGATCTTGTTGCTTATCCTTGATTCTTGATGTGATATTCTCTATCATGGCCACTTAATTATTAGAAAGGAATGGAGAAGGTAAACCCAATTGAGTCAAGTGCAAGATTTATACCTATAGATTATTCATCGCAAGACTCAGGGATGCCAAACAACTCCTGGCCTGGAGGATCTTTGCATGGTAATAGATGAATTCCTTTGCCTTCTTAGCAGTTGATCGTCAGTCCTTGATCCCCACTCTTGTTAATTCTGCATCAGTTACCTTGTACAATTTTCTCAGCAATTGCTCGGCCTCAGGAACCCTCTCAACAATGGACCATGGAATTTGCTCGATGGTCCTACACACTTCCTTGCTTAAAGTTGTTGCATTCACCATGAATTGGAGGATCGACTATAGGGATAAACAAGAGGATTTGACCTTCTCCTAGTAGGAGAAATATAGCTATTGAGCCACCATAAGGGAATCAGATTAAGGAATAGGGGGCTTTGATGAGCCTAAAATATGCTCATTATTTGAATATCGTGATGTACTTTTAAATACCTTTTACTCTTTCTAATGGTTGTTTTAAACTCTGTGATTATAAACTTTTATCTTAAATTGGGTAGTATCCTATGACAATGCATTCCTATATTCCTGCAGCTTAATATCTCCAAATGTTTATATTCATGGCCATGTTTGATGTCCCAATTGACTGATATGATACGTGTGGTTTTTGGATAAATGAGATGAATTTAATGTGTGTGATTAATGATAAGTATCGTGCTATTATATGTACGCTTTCTTTCACCTTTGTTGCCATGTGTTCCACAAGTTGTTAAAGATAGTATGAACAAGTCAAGCATAGTGAACCTTGGTTCTGAAGTGAAGACCATTTCCACCACGGCACCAAGGATGTTGTTCCTGCGAAGACGCTATGTCCGAGTCATCAGGAGGAGATCTAAATGGTCATCAATCTAGGAAGAGTGGAGCGTTGGATTATCTCTGAATCAGTTGGATAGATGCACTTCCATTTATGGGAATCTGTTCCTCAGAATTAGGAAGCATCTACGTTCGCATCTTTCTCTATCAAGTTAGTTAGTTAGCTATTTTTCTATAAATAAATGTTCCTCCTGCGTGAGTGAACAAGATTAGAGGATTAAAAAGGTAAAAGAGATTAGACTGGAGAGTAGAAACATTACAGAGTATGTAAGAGTGGTGCTATAATGATGAATAGAGTTTTGTGTTAGTTTTCTTACAAGCAAAACAACCATGTATGTGATTCTGAGTTATGAATAAAAGGTTGATGAAGTTTTGAGTTCAATTCTTGCATAGTTGGTTGATGCTTGCTAAGGGGGTCCACTTAGTAAGTATCTTTAGTTAGTAGTTTATTTCATGTTGTTTATCAGTTAGGATTTCATTTCAAGAAGTTTAGCACAGGCTCAGTCTTGTATTGTTCCTGCAGCATAAGGAATCCATCCCTGTGTCTATTCCTACAGCATAAGAGCAGATCATGGTTTGTTTCTCAGAAATAGTTATGATTTCTGCTTTAACTAAGTTATGCTTAAGTTGATAAGGCTTTTTTTTACGTTCTTGCACCAGAAATAGAATTCCTTTCACGCATTGATTTCTAGTAGGTTGTGGCTAAAATCGGTTCTTAGTGCACATACAGTGCCGCTCCATTTCAAGTATACGTTCCCTGGTTTGACAAAGTAAATGAATGACCATGAGAAGATGTTAGGCACCTGCTGGAATGTCCAATTCCCAGGTTAGGATTTTCCGTGACTTTTATATCCTTTTGTGGGCGACAACTAGGCTTCATCAAAAAATTTAAAAGACTTAGCTCAACTTCTTTCACTCTGATTTCCTCCATCAGTATATCAATCCTCCCGTCTGATGTATTGATTCATTCTTGTAGATTTGTTAGTTTTATGCCCTTGCTCCTCAACAGTTCCTCCATTTGACTTCAGAACCCGAGTCCATTGCCAACAACACCTATAACCTTTCAATCTCTTTTTCAAATTGACCCTGTTGGTTCTAAAACTCCCGAGTCTTTTCCTACGCTTCCCTTTCCATGTGAGACAACCGCTATTGAAGCTCTTGGTTCTTCTGTAGTAAATTGGAAACTAGGTTGGGATCCTAGGATTGGAACTTTGCAAGTTCCTCTTGGAGTGTCTGCGCATGTTGAGATAGGTGTGAAAACTCAGCCTCTCTACTCTTCTCCTTCTTTTGAAGGACATCCACCCATTCCTTAACATTTTAGAGCTCCTCCTCTCTTTTCTTCAGCTATCGACTATGCTTCAAAAATTTAGTCATCACAACTCTCTAGGTCTCCTCCACTAGCTCAACCTTGTCTTGCGGTCGGGTTGTGTTCAGATCAATCCCAATAGCATGAATCATATAATCTTTAGATTGCATCTCCCTTTGAGCTTTGATGACATTGGGCATCATATTTGTGAATGTTATTGATACTTGGTGTTCAATGTAAAGGGTTTGCACACATGGATCGACAAGCTTCATAGCATCCTTTTCTTTCCTTTTTTGAATCCTTAGGGCCCATGTGAACTTAGTCATGGTATTTTGTGAAAAAAAAATTGTTGGTGATCTAATATGTCCACCGACAAAGGGTGCATCGAGAGGAAGAGAAAAAGGGAATGAGACCATGGAAGACTCGGATGATGTTTTCTTTGGTAGAATCACCATTGATGGGGATAAAGGGGGAACATTATACCAGTTTTCAATCCCGGGAGCGATGGAAGGGCTTATAGGAGATAATGACGATATCAGGGATTCATAAGTTACCATCTGTTGAGAAGATTGAGAAGGGGCCAAAGCAATGGAAGCAAAAGGGTTTGCAGCAACGGATGTAGATTGAGCCTAGAAAAATGATGGCAAGGTCTGTGGCAGAGTAAAAGTCACCTGTTCTCTCGCAGAGAGGGGAGCTTGGTGGGAACTCCTCACAAATGCAAAAGCAAAAAACTAAAGGCTGACACTCGAGGTGATCAAAGGGGTGGACATAATGGGAAGGAATAAAGGCTGAGATGAGAGAGAGGAAGGAGAGAATTGTAGATAAGTTGTTGTAGACTCCAACCTGTGGCTCGTTGTATCAGTCACTTGCAAACTCTCTCCTTGGACGACATCGATATGTTGCCTCTTCTGAGGTGGAGAATGATCCAATTCTATGATTTCTTCAGACTATTGAGGCATTCTAGATCTCCTAACTTCCCATGATCATGGAAGTTTGACCTTCACATGGTATGTAATTGCTTGTATATCCAGGGAACCTTCGGTGTGTTGTTCTTCAGCTTCTTCTTCCTCCTTGGCTTCCTCCATACTATCATCACTATCATTGTGACCCCTATTCCAGAGATCATCAAATTTTTCATCCATATTGGGGGCTTGGAATAGGGCCTTGAGACATCTAGTCTTCTGATGATAGATCTAGAAGGCAACAATTTTATCTTGACTCTAATTATAATTTTTGGACAAGTCATTGAAAAGGGTGGTTGATATCTTGCACTTGTCGCTGGCTTTGGCTGAAGGGAAATAGAAGGAATTCCATGGCAGCCTTCAGTCTTCAGTGAGAATATAGGCCAGGTCTACAAGTACTTTCATGTTCTCTGACTACGAATTTTGACGTTCCTCCTAGTACAATCGAAGTTGTGTTTCACTTTAACCTTTATGTCTGCTAAATCATTGTCAGGATTGTAATCCCATTTGTCTTTAATTAACACTAGCCCCAAATGAGAAAGTTTTGCTAATAGTAGACCATGTGTCTGCTTTCTTTGCATTATAATTGTACCAAAACTTAAGGGGAATTTGAGGAATCTTTCTTATTATTTCCACCACATAACACTTTATCAATAAGCGCCAACTACCTAAAAACCTCAATAGCCAACACCATGTCAGTGACACAGAACGACAACCAACATGGCTCCTCAGTGAAACCATGCAATCTGACAAATGAAAAATCCTCACCGAGGAACCAATCACAAGAAGGATGAAAACTTTGTATCCATGCCACCTTCTCAACAAAAAAATGATAACACCCGATCTCTTCGTCCACATCAAAATATAGCAATATTGGAAACAAGAAGAACTCGAAAAATGCATAATAGTCATAGGTTACGGAAAGGAGAGGAGTCCACATAGAAACTAGCCTACGGGCCCCACTTTCATTGAAGACATATAAATTCATATGTCTTTGAAAGAAATAAGGGTTTTGGTGTAAGAACATATGAGCAAGAAAAAAAGAGAATCTGAACATACCCTATGTTTGATATTCCCTTAATTAATCCAACATCTCTTTACAAATGATCTCCACGAAGTCATACCAGAATAGGGAATGTTGTTTCCTTAACTGGAAACTCAAACCCATTCGAAATTTGTATAAATCCTAGGCACTATTCATGTCGTAAATGAAAGCCACCATAGAAAAGATGTCCTACAAGTCTTGGTTGAAGGCATTGAGCATGACCGAAAACTGTAATGGGCGCTTATCATCTTTGTGCCTTTTCATTTCTATGTTGTAAAACTGTAGGGCTTGTTTCCTACCTCTCCAAAATTTCTCCATGTAATCCACAGTAACCCTCTCATATGCCTCCTTTCCTTACAAAGTAGGGATACACAACATATCCCTAATAGCATCAACGCTAATTACTACCCTTAGGTCTTGGCCAACTATGATGCCAGTATTTGGGTCAAAATTTTGCATGCACTAATGAATTAACTTGAGGCAATGGTGCACCAAGGGGACCATATGTTGTGGGCAGGGATAACTTTAGTGGCGAATTATTGCCAATTGGAAAATTCTAGGAATCTGGCAATTCGAATTTGGCGAATCTACCATATCTGCATGGTGTTCAAATCGCTAGGAAAGCATGGACTATCGGTCCAATGAATGTCCATTTGCCAAAAATTTTTTTTTACGAGGCATGTTTAGGCAATAAATTCGCCATAACAGACTACGCGTTTCCAATGCACCAATCAATATTTTCACCTTGAATCCCAGGGAGCATGTCAAAGTCACCAACATATTCGCCAATACTATTAAAACAACATTAAATGAAGACCCATTTCGCCAATTAAAATTTACAAATAGTTACTTGTGAAGACCCATTTCGCCAATTAAAATTTATAAATAGTTGCTTATGAGGACCTATTTCGCCTTGAAAATTTCAAGGTATCGTTGTATAAGCACACGGGATTCGCCAAATTTTTAACATACCATTTCAAAATCCCGCGGAATTCACCAAATATGGATTGATATAAATACAATTGAAACTGTTATTTGTTCTTACACATTTTGTTCGGTTCTGAGGTTCTACTTCTTGATTCAGAAGTCAGCGAAACCTGAAAACGTAGAGTCAAAGGTGAGTGATCATTTCTTGAATCTTCATACTATTATTAGTTATTAGACTATTAGTTATAATAATAAGATTTCTTTATCTGTTTTCCATTCTTGCTTCAGTCTTAAACATAATTTTAAGTAGGGAATGTGATCTATATTCTCTGTCGGTCTATCCTTAAACAAGAAGATTGATTTTTCCAGCTTTTATTCGAAGTGAGATCAATATGTCGAGCAGAAAGGGTAAGACTCCTAAGCAGGCAGGTAATAAAGAGTTTGGGAGGACATCAAAACGCCCAAAATGGGGAGGTACCATACAGTCTTACTTTGGAATTGGCAAAGCTTCTAATCCATTAGATCAAGGTGGAGCTACACCATCAACTCTTCCACCAAATATTATTGAAGATGGAGATACATCATCAACTCTTCCGCCACAAGAAGGTCAAGGTGAGATTGTCATTGTGTTAAATCAAAATGTATCAAATGAGGATGGCAATACCGCATAAGATGTTCCAAGGGATACCCTGGATAGCCAAAATGAGATAATCGACTTGGATGAGGATGATGTTGGTAGCAAGAAAAGAAAAGGCAAAGCAAAATTGGGGCACGAGTGGGAAATGACAAGGAATTTTCAAATTGGTTGGTTGTTGAAGTACCCATTCCTTGAACCAGTGGGGGTATCAAACGAAAACGATATTGAAAGGGCAATAGAAGTCAGATGTAAGATTTGTAGTTGAAAATGTGGAAGAGACAAAACGATGCAGCTAAAGCTTGACACTATAAAAAAGCATATTAGCAAAGTTTACGAAAAATAAATCATAGACGGAAAGGAACAATCAGTCGTACGATGGAAATCAAAGGAAGAATGTCTTCATGTTAAGTATGTCACAGATTATGGAGAGCATAACCATAGAATGTCAAAGATTAAAAAATGTGAAGGTACACTTGAGGCTCATTTTGGAAAAGCCATGACAGCAGCAAATCTGTCAAAAACTGTTCAGAAGAGTGTTGTTTTTCATATATTGTCCAGGGGGCGTCCTATGACAGACTACCCAGAACATTTTGATTTATTATCTTATTTGAGTGTTCCCCACTTTCCCTTCTCACATTGGTCAATAAACATTGGATGGGAATTGGCGAACTGTCTTGCTGCAGTGGAAAAGCAAGATTTAAAGGAGAAATTAAAAGAGTCAAATTTCATTGCATTATCTTTAAATGAAGTTACTGCGGTAGACAATACTTCTTGGGTTTGTATGCATTTTTATACTGTAGAACAACATGTTCGCCTAGCTCATCTTCTTTGTGTTCGTAAAATGAAGGACAGTTCAACATCACAAAATCTATTTGAACTAGTCAAGAAATCTTTCAATGAAATTGCAGGTTTGGAGGAGTTGACAATTGCCAAAAAGTTGGTGTGTGTAGGAGTTGATGGAGCTGCAGTGATGCAAGGTCAAAGGAGCGATGTTTGCACATAGTTACAAACTACTTGTGCACCATACATGCTTGGCATTCACTGCATGGCCCACAGAATGAATTTAGCATTTAAAATTGTAAGCAAGTTTCCAACAGTATCAAACGTTGAAAATCTAGTTCGCGAGATCCACGTATACTTCTGTCGAAATCCCAAACATTTCCTTGAATTTCAACATTTTGTTGAGGGAATAACACCTGGAAACAAGCTTCTCAAGGATGTCGATACCAGATGGATCTCCCTGCATGGACCAGCGCAACGAGTTCTTTCAGAATATCAATCCTTAATTGGGTTGGTGTACGAGCATCGCAGCACAGTAGACAAAGCTCCTGAACTCTTACATAGGTTAAGCGATATAGAGACACTCTTGACTTTAGCTAGTCTTCTCCCCATGCTGGATGAGATGAACAATCTTGTGAAGAAAGCCCAAGATAGAACTATGTATATTTATGAATATGCCAATCTACGTAAACTTACATGATTGGCCCTCGATCATCTATATCTAGATCAAACACAAGAAGGCGCAAATTATTTGATGTGGCAGAAAATTACTGATTTGAATAATCCTGATAATTATTTACAGTTTAATGCAAGTGGGCACTTATGTATTTGTATACGTGGATATGAGATACCAATGTACCATTGTAAGACAGGCACTGGCAGGCGCTCTAGAAAAGAAGTACCTATTAACGAGGAAGATTTTAACGACATTGTTAAATCTGTTAGTGATAATTTGAAGGAAATTGCAAAATCTCTTTCCTTAGAGATTCGTGAAAGATTCCCTCGACATGAAATACTTGAAGCCATGGGTATTGTGTATCCTCAATTTTGGGTAAACCGAGATAACCCAAAATATTTTCATGATCAAGTAAAAATTGTGATCGAATAGTTTTCAGAAAAGGTAACATACAATGAACAAATAATAGAAGGAATTTTAGATGAAAAAAAGCTTAGAAAGCAATGTCAGAGTTTTGCAATAGCTATGATGGACCAGTCTGATTCCATGGGCAAGGAGAAGGCCTTTGAGCCGGGATGAATAAAAAAGGTTTGGACAAGCTTAGGTCAAAGTGAAATATTGCGTGGTTCGATGTCAGAATATTTCAAACTTGTTGATTTATGTCAAACAATGATATTGGGGTCGATGGAGGATGAGAGAGTTTTCAGTACATTGGAGTTTTTGAAATCAAAGTTAAGAAACAAACTGGACAAGAATTTGGAAAATTGCTTGAGGATGAAAGGAACTGCGTATAATGTCAAAAAATTTCCTTTTGAAAGGGCACTCGCAATCTGGAGGTCCACATGTGAAAGAAGAGGGGCTGGGTTGTGCAACACAGGCTCTCCAATTCTAAGAGCCATCGGTACTGGTGGTGGTACTAGTGGCAGTGGCAGTGGGCTTGGGATAGATGAAGATGACAATGATATTGAAATTGACACAAATCAAACAATGAATGTTGATTTTGAGACACAGGTCGAACAAAGTGCAGAGCAGTCTCTGAATCAAGATGACTCTTTTACTTTATCTGAAGATGAGCATCAGTTTGAGGACCCTGACTCCATTTGGGAAATGGAAGAGAATTAGCAGGTTTTAGGTATTTTTACTACACTTCTTGAATCAGTTTCAATTTCCATTGTTCCAAAGTCCAAACTATAGTTGATGATATTTTATATTCTATTAAATGAAATTTGTGAATCATTGCACTTCAAGTTCATGATATCTTATAATCTTATTTTAGATTTCACTCAAGCACTACATGAGTCATATTCCAAATAGTAGTTGATGATTTTTTATATTGTATTCAAATAAATTGTGAATCATTGCACTTCAAGTTCAGGAATTAGGATATTTTATTTAATATTTTATATTGCACTCCAAGTCTCCATGATATTTTATATTATATTGCACTTCATGAATCATATCAGGCTTTTTAGTCAAAACATAACAGAAGCTAACAGACTAGCAGTTCAACATCCATAACTTAGAAATGAACAAAATAAACCTTGATCATTTTATTAAAAATAATGATATGTTTATACAATGGAGAGACATGAGTTTGAAATGAGTAATTTCCATTCAGATGCTAGTACTGTCAAAAAAAATCAAACTCTAATGAGTTTAAAACCTACTACAGAATGACTGATGCACTGGCCAGCCGCCAAACCTCAAGAAACTTGCACCAAAAGTGGCCCAAAATTGTCATCAAGACACAACCAAAATCTATTATAACTTTGTGGTAAAATAGAACGAAGGAAAATTACTTAACGTCGATTGAATTTAAATCCCAACCATTGATCCTTCAATTTCGTCAGAGCATCGAACGGTTGCCTTCAAAAAGGCTGATGTAATCTCCATCTCAGCATGATGGGCCCACCACACTATGCATCGCTAAAGGAATACACGTGGCGCTCGCTCGTGATATCGCAATCAATAAACACCTCGCATCTTCCGATCATTCGATGGCGTGCAACCGTTGATCTCTGTCATTGGCAATCGTGTTCATTCATAACAGTCACCGTTGTTGAACATAACCATCAAGTAACTTTTTCATCAAGATTATAACACCTCCGTTGATTTTGAGAATGTGCATCTCGCAGCCGCTTTAGTAACCTGCCATATAATGTATATCTTTGGGTTGGGTCTTTTCTGACATGACCTTTTTGAGGGTGGTTTCAAAACAACTTATGTCCCATTGAAACATCTAGGCCAGGCCCCTTTTAAATAAAAATGCTAAATATTTCGTTTGACCTTTTATTTCTCAAGTTTGGGTCGGACCGTGCCCTGTGTTTTAGAACAACTTTCAGCCATCATTTGTCATTGTCCTAGGCAGTGTCCCCTTCCCCTCTTTTATTTTAAGAAATTGTATAATGTATTATTTTGTAGGGGTTATTTTTAGTGACCGTCGATCTCCCTACGGTTGATCTTGACCGTTCCCCACGATCTCGCGATGACATCACCGCTGGTTGCTTAGTGATTGCGATATAACGGGCGGGCACCACGTGTCCCAGGTTGCCAATGCTGAAAAGGAGTAAATAAAGTGCTTAATATTTGTATCAGACTTTAGTACATTATAGAGTGGGTTACTAAACCAGATGTGAGATGCACGTGCTCGAGATCAACGGCAATGTTTTAACCTTGATGAAAAGTTGCTCGACGGATAGGTTTTGGTGCTACTCACTGTTGTGAATGATCATGATCATTGATGGAGCAAATCAACAGTCGCCCGCCATCACATGATCTTAAAGTGAAGGGTGTTTAGTGATTGTGATATCACAGGCGGACGCCATGTGTATTCCTTTGGCGCTATGTATTATGGTGGGCCCTCGATAATGACATGGAGATGTTGTCAGGCTATTAGCCTTTTGAAGATGGTCGTCTGATCATTGATGATCTGACAGGAACAAGAGATCGACGGCAAGGATTTAAATTTGCATCAAATATGATTGAAGTCGTTGGCGCGGCAAGCAAGTGAGCTTTAATGGTGGATGAGATGTCTGCTGGCCATTTTTCATCGGCTTTAAGTAGTTAATTCCATTCTATCTTAACTACAAAGGCATTCAAATGTTTTCGAAGCGGTCCGGAGCCAGACATTAAGTTTTTTAAGCAATTACAGCGAGATTTGGTTTTCTACAAGGCACAAAATCCCGTGAGTTACCTCCTATGCCACACTTTCTATTTGAATGTGTTTTTTGTGGAGGGTTGTATTGTGCTGGTCAAGGGTCTTGTTGATTAAGATTGTAAGGTTACTGGTTCTTTTGAATTGTGGGAAATTGCAAAGTTCTGGTGTAATTTCATTTTGGGTAGCCCTAGTTTGTTCAAGAATTTGATTTTAGGAGAAGCCCTGGTTGTTTGAAATGGTGCCATCAAAGTAGCATTCTGACCATTTTGATTATTTGCAAAGGAATTTATACGATGATTTCCTAGATCAATTCCTGCTATCAACAAATGACAAGAAGAGGGGTTTGGTTTTAATGAATGGGAAAGCCTTAGGCGAGGGAGTAAGGTGTAAAACCTATAATATTGCAGATGCTAGGGTCCAAATGACAGGCCTAGAAATGTTTAGGAGATGGTATGGGCAGCGAAATGTGCCTCATTCTTTCTGTAATGGCTGGAAGTACAATATAGGGAAACTAGTTGTACCAAATGTATTTCCTGATATTGACCTACTCAAAGTAGTGGTAGAACGATATGATCCTGTTACAAGGATTATCAGGGATAATGATGGTGGGGTTCTACTGAATATAAATGCAGATGAGATTCGGCAGGTTTTCGATTTGAGTGAATATAGCCCATTCTTAGTCCAGGTAGATTTTGAGGAAATGAAGCAGGAATATGCAAGGTCAAAGCCTCTTTTCAGATCAAAATTGCTTCGTCCTCATTTAGCCAAGGCAGGTAGTTCAACGATTCACATCAGCCCAATTGATCAAGAGCCTTTCAGGCTGAGTTGTTTTGCTGATCACTTCTTGGCAACATTTTATTCACTTTGCTAGATTTTAGGTTTCAGCCCTAATACCGTGATGCCCATTGCTTATATGTTTATGGGGGCTCAAATTCAGCATCCCAATTTTTGTGTAGTGTACGACTATGCATCTTTTCTTGCTGAAAAGATACATGAGGGTTTGTTGAAGTTGCATATGGGGGACACTAGTACTCCTTTCTTTTGGTACTCCCTATTAATGCATATGTCCCTGTACAAGAATGTCGACTTCTTCTCAGATAAAATGGTGTTGAGGCAAGAAGTGAATGGAGAAAGATTACCAGTACAAGTTTGGAGTGCAAATTTGTCTTGCAACAGGGGAGGTGCTAGCTTTGTGCAGTTTGATAACTATTTTGCTTCCAGACTTAGAGCTAGATCGATGGTAAATGTGCCAAGGGTCCCTGAGGATTTGCATGATTTCCTCCGACCCAAAGTGAGGAAGCTTGATTTGAAGGTGTGCCACAATTGGGGTGACATCATCTTATACCCCGTAAGCACTGTCCTAAGGGTTTATGGTTTCCAAGGAGCTCCTCACATTCTCCCATATAATGTACCATCAAGGATGGGATTTGTCGAGGTCATGTGGCAACTAGGTTGCATTCATGAGGATAATTTGATAGGGAAAGGAAAAGGCACTTTGTTCCTTGATTATACTGTTGTTTCTGATTTTGTCTTTTCCAAGGGAGGATGGGTCCACTTTGGAAGATTTTTTGATGATTATCATTTGAAGAGTGGATCTAAGAGGCAGCATGACCCCGAGGGATTTTTTGCCCTATTCAGGCAACGAATTAAAGGTGGCAAGTTTGCACATGTTTTCAATTTTCCTAAGGATCTAATCAGAAATGAGTTTGATTTGAGCAGGCAGGAATTGAATAAAGAGAAATGGATTGCCTATGAGAAACTGCTAGCTATGGTGCATAAAATGGATCCAAAATATGATCCACTGATGGAGTTCACTCCATTTCACAAAAGAATAGATTTCTTAATGAATAACTTCAAAGATATCATGAGCACCTTGAAAACCAAGAAAGTCAATTTGGAACTAGACTTGGGAATTCAGAGATCGGAGGCGAGGCCTGAAGAAACAAGGCCAACTTATCAGCCACCAGAGGATAGGCCTCTATACAAGAGGAAGAGAGATGATAGCAGTGATGAGGAGGCAGGAGATAAAATGGGAAAACAAATAATGGAAGCATCATCACAACTGGGTCAAGGGATCAGGAAACCTGGAGGGATAAGGATTGTCGACCTAGATTCACCACCGAAAAATGATCCTGTAGAGTTACTATTTGAGCCAAGCCTAAAGAGGCAAAGGGTTGAGGAAACACAAGAGGCTCTGATGGATGAAATAATTATAACTGATCAAGACATGCATGTTGGTATCCCTTCTCCTCCTAGATCAACACAATTGGTGTTAACTGATATGGATATAAAGGGGCAGTGTGTACAGGATGCCAGGATGGAGGTCTGCAAGGCATTCTTGGATGATGATGCCTTCGTGAAGACTCTTGTATTCTTGCAGTTAATTTAGAGAATGAAATTAGAGGAATATCAGGATAAATGCAAGAGAAGGAGAGAGTCAAGACCTGATAGGTTTGAACAGGAGAATAATGATGAAGTTAAGGCCGAACTAATGAAGGAATTCAAGAGAATTACTCCTGAGGAAGGAAGGAGACTTGTGACTCAGGCTGGTGTCTTACTTCTGCCTGAATGGGACATAGTTGATGCTGTAGCATTCAGTGCTATCCTGCAGTCCAAGCATCCGGTGCAAAATAGTGAGGAAGAGGTTAAGGCAGCTCTGCAAGACTCTGCTTTTAGTGAGGAATATGAAACTCTGGCCATATGGGCATTGGCACCCCAGGGTAGAAAGCCAAATGTGGTTGATATTGGCCCAAGTCTAAGGGGAGGCCTCATCATCAAGAGAGCTTCTGAAACCTCAACAACAAAAGCCACAAGCTTGACATTGAATGTGGCCAAATTGGCCCAAAAGATAGCTAAAAGGGAGGAAGCTGAAAAGAAGAGTCTGATGGAGATATACAACGTAATAATTGGGGAATATAGTAGAATACAATAGAGGAATGTTGAGCTGCAGTCTGAAGTAGATAGACTAAAATATGGGTAGGTAGGAGAATCCTCCAATGCCCCTAGTATCAGAGCACTACTCACTACTTCAAGGTCAGTTCCTCTTAATATCCCAATCATTTCTACTCCTGGGTCCCCCATTCGGACACCTGCTCTCAGCCCTGCACCAGAGCCAGTTGAAGAGGAAGTTGAGTATTCTGTGGATCCTACCAAGAAGCAAATGTTGAATAAAATCATAGAATTGCAAGCTGCCCTAAAGGCAAGTGAGGATGATGCAATTGCTAAACACAATGAGGTGGTTGACACCATTTTGAGGCATCTAAATGAGAACGTTGATTGTAGGTTTCCATCTGTACATTCTTTGTATTCTTTGTTCTTGGGTGGAATTAAAAACATTAACAGAGATCGGGAAGTAGTTTTGCCTTTGGTTGAGAAGTGGATCCCTTGGGCCACTGATTTAGATGTTATGTTTAAGGCTTCCAGGTTTGATGCAGACAACAGGCCTCATTCATTGAAGCCTACTCTAATTTTTGTGAAATCATTAAAGGGATTCTAGGCCCTACTTGATGATTTGAGTAGAAAAATTAGAGAACTGGTAAAGATTTTTGATGACTGGAATGATACTTTTTTGTCAGATATAATAGATGCACAGGGAAATATTAAGACGTTGCAGCAGTGGCAAGATAGGGCAGAAGAGGTTATTGATGCACAAATCAAATTGATTTGTGATGGCCCGGACTATGACTTGCTGGTGAGTAGTATGGATAAAATAATTAATACCAGCATATTCTTAGAGTCTTTTGAGAGAGAGGCTAACCAGGTTGTGGTGAAGTACACACCTTACGATACTAAGGTGATCGAGGTGGTGAATTTTAACTGGCCAACAAATGAGGAATACTAGAGATGGGTGGACAAGTACTTAACCGAAGAGGAGTAAAATAGTGTCTATTACCGGCAACTAACAACTCAGCGTTTATAGTGTAATTGATTATGGTCTATTAATAATTGACCAATGACATGTGTAATTTTTGGCCCGATGCTTGTTTGCTCCTTCGTTTTCTATAAGAAGGATTTCAAGGCCAGAAATAGGGGTTGGCAAGTCAGATATTTTGAGGTCGATTCTAGGTATAGTTGTAGAATAGATTGTAAGAACCAGTTATTTCAATATTAATACAATTTAGGTTTGGAGTTATTCGGTAATGGGGTTTTAGGTCTATGAAGATTTGATGTTTCACAATAGTTCTAGCATTTGAGTTATGATGTTATATTTTGAGCTCATGTCTCTCCTTTGTATAAACATATCATAATTTTGAATAGTATAATCAAGGATTATTGTGTTCATCTCACTGCTCAGTGCTCTGGTGTGTATGTTTTCCATTTTGGCTTTAATTCAAGGAATTAATTAAAATGTTTGGATGGAATCATGGATGGATATGTTTGTAAAGGGATTTAGTAAGAAGTATTGGGTTAGGATATGGATTGACACTATTGTAATGCAATATTGCCAGGGATCTTATATGTTATGTATTTGAAAAATTGAATCTGTTGTTAAATTTTAAATGTTTGTGAATTTGACTCCCCAATGGTATATGGCACTAGTTTAAATTGTATGAGTTTGTGAAGTCATGTGTCTATATGTCTTTACTTAGAGCTTGCTGCCAAATTGCAAATAAAATGACTATCATAAGTTACGAAATAATGTTGTAATCATCCCATGCCCTTGATTGGAATTGGCAATTCCATAGGTAGATTAGGAGACAGACTTTGTTTACGTTAGAAAACACCAACAAAACCCACCCAAAAAAGGTAACATCCGAATAGATTTTCACCCAAGGTATTACATACAACATTAGGATTTTCATGAAAACCAAAATAAAAACCCCAACCTTAGGTTCTTTCCCAAACAATATGACACATTGACAGACCAAGACAAGGTCAAGACAAAGAGGAATTCAAAGAGCAAAATTAGAAGTTCCGTCAAGTTCATCAGTAGTTCATATGATAAAATAAATAATACATATAATTGAACATCATCACATTACTGAGGTCTGAATTTGAGCTTTTTAATTGAATTTCACATGAAGGAGTACATATTGGCACTGGCAATGCAAAATCTTGCCAATGCCCAAAGACAAATCTGCACATAGCTGAGTTGGAACTTGGAAACTCATATTATCAATGGTTGAAAATAAAAAATCAAGTCACTGTATCACCTTTTCTAGCAACTTCCACTCTT
Organism: Sequoiadendron giganteum; assembly: GCA_007115665.2. Taxonomy (NCBI): domain Eukaryota; kingdom Viridiplantae; phylum Streptophyta; class Pinopsida; order Cupressales; family Cupressaceae; genus Sequoiadendron; species Sequoiadendron giganteum. Next base: position 415,777,099 of record CM021108.1, on the reverse strand, counting down.
CAGGAGGTGGAATTGCCATTTGTTCTAACTGATGTTGTTTGACTTGAAGTTTTGTTAACATTTCATGATTGTAATTAGAAGTGGAACCTGTCTTGAATTCTTCAGTCAATTTTGCATTCAAGGTTATCAGTGTTCTGATTGAATCCAAATTAAAATAGTTCACATCTGGGTTCTGAGGAAACTGGTCCAAATCAATCTTCCTTGCACCTTCCATCTTTTTGAAACCATCCTTTCCAATGAATCACTCATTTGTGTCAAAAGCCTCTGGAAAACCAAGCTCTGTGAAGTTCCTTACCTTTTCATCCACCACCTTCATCTTGTCTACAACCAAATGCAAATATTCCTTTGTTCCAGACATTCTTGAACACTTTTCAATGATAGATGACAACTTCATTGAGATTTCAATCCGATTAGTAATCCCTTTTGATTTCAGATCATTGTCACTAGCTTTGTAGACTGTTTGTAGAACTTCATTTGCAGATTTCTCTAATTCCAGCACCTTTTTGTTGTCCACTAAATATTTGTTGAGCTTCTTATAATGTTGTCTGATAGCATCAATCAATTGAAACATGTCACACAAATGATCAAACCTCTACATTATTTCATCCCAGATCTTTTGTTTCATATGCCTCACCGTATCTCTACAAAATGCAGATAACTCATTTTGAGAAGACTTAATTTCTTCTTTTGCTTCTATCAGCTCTTTCTCCAATCTTTCAATTGTTTTTCTCTGTTTCTCCAATTTTTGTTCCCACTGTACATTTCCATTCGCAATGCTTACTCTTAATTTTTCTGAAGTGGATTTTTCCTCATCATATTTCTTGTTGCTCTCATCTAGCCTTCGCTTCAGTTCATTCACTTCTCTCTCATTTGATTTATCCTCTTTGCTTGTTGATGTAGAGGCAGATTTTATTATTCTTTTTTCTAATTCATTGCTCTTGTTATCTGTTGCTTTCCTATTTGCTTTCTCACTTGCTAGGTCTGCTTGTAACTTTTCTATTTGGGTCTGCAACCTTTTCTTCTCTCTTTCTTGCTTTAGCAATGATGTGTACACCAATTCATTGTTCTTCTTTGATACATTGATTTTGTCAATATTTTTCAGGCCAGAAAAATCCAATTGAAAATTGGTTACCTGGTATTCAGATCAATCCATCTGATTTGTTGGTTTGTTTTGAACTGTGGGAACAACAATTGTGTACTCCATGATTTCTTTATTTGTGTCAAATGTGGGTAATACCATGGTTGTTGCAGTCTCTGAAGTTACAGCAGATGCACTCTCCATCAGTTGCTTCTTTTATTTTTTATTCAAGTCTGATTTCTTTTTAAACTCTTCAATGAAATCATAACCTGGGGAGGCAGGAACAATGGAATGCTTGAATGGTGAAGGAATAGGAGTACTTGTAGTTGCTAATGATGTTGCACCCACACTAACTGGATTTGTGGGAGTTTCTGGAAATAACTCCTTTGTGGTACTGGTGGATCCACTGATAGTGTGACTTGGACTTGTCAAAATCCTTTGCCTCTTTTGATTGCCTTGATCACCTGGTGTTTCTGTGGTATCTTTTTTTGTTTTCCTCTTAGTATTGTGTGTAATTTGTCGTTGTAGCACATGTTGACCACTACTAGTACTACTACCCATACCATCGCCACCAATGGCACTCCCAGTTGCACTAGGCTGTCCACCAAGGGCATGTCCTAGTTGTGATTGTATCTGACCATGAAGATGAGGACTAGAAGATCTAACAAATTGATTTTGTCTTGTATCCCCTTGGTCTACTTTTTCACCTCCAAACCCAAGGCCAGATTTATCAACTGGTTCTCTATGCTCAACACTTTGTATTGTCGAAGGGCCTTGTCCTTTGGACCCCAAAGGACCACCTTCATAACCAATTTTTTGAAGTATGGTTGCTCCTGTAGTATATGTTTGAGCATATTTTTCTTTTGCGACCTCACTTAAAATAGGTTTGTAATTGGCATGGCTTTGTTCTTCTTCCTCCATATCAATATCATCATCAGGTTCATCATGTTCATCAGGATGCTCTATATTCCACAATTTGCTAAACTCTTCATCTTCTTCATTATCATCATACTCTACAAGAGCTCTTTCTTCTCCTAGGTCCTTCCTCATAGACCAAAAGGCAGTAATTTTTTATCGTGACCATTTTTTATATATAACATCCTTCTCTAGAGAACCTAGAATTTTTACTCTACTAGATGGTTTATCACTTTTTTCATAAAAATTTTTGTATGTCCTGTTTGTCTTTCGGTGTAATGCCATAATTTTGCCTGACAATTATTCAAAAGGAATACCATTCTCAGCAGCACTTTTCTCCATTGCTATTTTGACCTCATCCCAAGAATCCTTGTTTCTCAAGTTTTCAAGCAAGGGTTTACTTTGATGTTGAATTCTATTTGCAGCATTCCTATTGGCCACAATCATTGATTTAATGATGTCACATGGATCATACTGCTAGTGACAAATAGCATCAAATGCAAAAAAATTCAAAAGATTATGTGCCACAGTAAATGCTTTTCTCTCGAATGTGAACCCTCCACATGAAAAAGGTAAAGAAGGAAATAAGGTCTTCTTTTGCTGACTGAGAAAGTGTAGTTCATTAGCACTCTGCACCTGCCTTACATATTCCAATGCAAAAACCCTTTCTGTCACATGTATTGGAAGTTTGTATGGATGTACTCCTGATCCATAAAATCTTAGCACAGTATATTCTTCCATTAAGTACCAATCAGCCAATTGTATTTCTTTTCCTAGTTGCATGCAGTTTCTACATGACATAGGCAATCTAGGCATTAGATTATTTGTAATTACTTGATGCAATGGAGCCAAAAAGTAGTCTACAAAATGACTGTAGTTCCTTCGAGAATCATGCATCCTTATCTCAGTGGTCCATTCATATACTAGAGCCATTTTATTTTCCTCTGCATTACTGTAGGGCTGAATCTGAAGCTTGTTGGTCTGAAACATTCCTCTAAATTTGAATAGAAAAAGATAGCACAAGTAGGTTGTGAACCTAAATGTCTTCATGGAACCTGCTTTAATCATTAAAAATTGTTTATGCATGGATTCTACAATGTGCTTAGTATAATTATATTTGACATGTTCATCAGCATAATGGATATTATATACCATTTCAAGGAGGCTTGCACCCACTTCCAAATTGCTATCCAGACCGAGGCAAAATGCTAGCATGGAAATAGTATCCTGAACCCATGGTTTAAAAAAATCCAAATTATAAGGAGGCTTCTGATCACCTTTCAATTTGTTTCTATCCTTAACTATATTATTTAAGAAATCATTTTTCAGCCTTTCTTCCACTGCTTCATAATCACTAGCAAGCTTTTCTAGGTCAATGTGGTGGTTTCCAAATTCTTCGGTTGTAAACCCCAACACTTTTCCAAGTTCTTTTGCATTAATGGATAACAATTCTTCTTGGTTATCTTTATTAACAATTGCTCTTTTCTTATCATCATAATTTTCAGCACAGACCATGATAAATTCTGGGCAAGGGAAAACTTCATGTAACATCATGCGCCCTAATCCAGTTACCCACGGTGCACTAACACTATTAACTTTTGTTTGCTTTGCAGCCTTATTCTGAGATGAAAATCTAAGTTCTGAGGTACGCCTACCATAGATTTCAGGATCATAAATATCATGGTACCCATCAGTGAAACCTGGGGTTTTAAGCAATTCTGCATAATGTATTTTTTTATCAGACATTGCTCTAGTGGTACTGGTGGTAGACATGCTTGTACAAATGTGAAGTTGTGAAATTTGAATTCCCTAATAAGTAATACCTATTAGTCCTCCTTAATTTTAATGAATTTTTGAGTCTCTAAAGTCTAAAACCAAACTTCAAACTTTGACAAAATAAGATTTTAAGAAATGTCAAACGATGAAACGTAGCTGCAGGAATTCTTTCACTTACCCAGATTCTGAGTCCCAACACTTGAAAATTGGAATGGCGTTGTTGGAAGTGGAACTGTGGAATCCAAAATAGGGTGGTGCACTGCAATGGCCAATGAGCAATCTGAAGATTGAAGACTTTAAAAATCACTGTACAATTTCAAAGTGCAAAGTGTTTTAAATGTTTTTTTTCTCATTATTGGAACTTTAAAGTGAATGACACGTCTTAGGAGTTCGGTCTAGAAGACTACAAGTTGAAAATTCTTAACCGTTGATCTTTCTAAATCTAACGGTTATAGTGTGATTCTGGAGGTTTAAGTTGGGAAGCCCGTCGCATTTCATTACGGAATGCAACTGCAACCATACATCAAATGTTCATCCAATGGTTGAAACTTGAGTAATTTATGATATTAACTTTAAAGTTTAAAATTAAACATTAATCACTTGACAGTTGACACTTAGCAGTACAAAGTGCTTTAAATGCTTTGTTTCTCGAAATTGGAACATTAAAGTGAATGACACGTCTTACATCTACAAGTTGCAAATTCTTCACCGTTGATCTTTCTAAATCTAATGGCTATAGGGTGATTCTGGAGGTTTAAGTTGGGAAGCCCATCGCTCTGTGCATGTCATTATGGAATGCAACTACAACCATACATCAAATGTTCATCCAACGGTTGAAACTTGATTAATTTATTATATTAACTTTAAAAATAAACATTAATCACTTGACAGTTGACAGCAGGCCTGGAATTTGATGGTCTATTAAATATTTGACCGTTTTTTCAATTTTAGACCGTATATTGTAGCAATAAAATTCATTAGACCGTATAGTTTAACTTGCTATATTTTTATTAAACCGTAAAAAATTATTATATAGTATTTTAATTTATAATATATATCATTTTATAATTTTTATTATAAAAAGAGAATAGAATATAACTTTTTTGAATATTTTTAATATGAATTTAGAAACTTTTGACTTTTTTATAATATTAATAGCTATCATTTTTTATATTAATATATGTGATTTATAATATTATTATAAAAATATATATTAATTTAGAATCTTTTCAAAATAAAACATAATTATTTTTAATTTTTAGAATATATTTAACAAGATTTATTTTTAATACGATTTTAGAAACTTTTGTTAATTGTTAATTATAACAGTAGATTTTTATATTTATCACTAATAATTATCATTGTTTTCTAATTTTTCAAGATCTTCCATTTATAAAAGATTTTATATAAAAATTCGTAAATTAAACAATTTTTTTTATAGGCATTTAAATGACCAAACCGTCGTAAAAATTTCATATTAATTTTTTGCTATTGTCATAATCTTAAGTTTTAACCGTTGATCTTTCTAAATCTAATGGTTATAGGGTAATTTCGGAGGTTTAAATTAGGAAGGCCATCGCTCTCTACATTTCATTACGGAATGTAACTACAACCATACATCAAATGTTCATCCAACAGTTGAACTTGAAACTTGAGTAACCATGAATTCTTAAGTGCATATTGCATAGAGTATATTAATTAATTTCTAAAAAGAAAAAAAACTGATTTGAATATATTAAATTATTAATAGACACTAAAGTTCTGAACTCATAAAACAACTCTTTACGCTTAAATGTAAATGAATAACGAAGATTCAAGAATAACACAACACAACCATTTATTTTATTGCAACTGAATTTCAATGTCACATTATTACATATCTTTTTACAGACGAGTAGCACTGTAGCTCCTGTTTTGTTGCTCATTACAATGGATTACAAATTATTTGCAATTTCCAAGCTTTGTTGTTGAAAACCTAATACACATCTATCTCTAAAAGTAAATGTGGCTCTGAAAATAAATTCACATTTACAAACTTCTGCTGGTGGATTTGCCAACCATGCTGGGCAAAGGGGGTTCCAATCACTCCTGGGGGAATGGGAGTCGTGAAGATACAAAATGTACTTATCCCCTTCGAGAACCAGAGTCTGACAGAAGATGAAAAACAAATGTCTCTTTGAAAATTAATGCATGGGGCTTGCCTGGCCAACCATGCTGGGGAAATGGGAGCTGTTAGAATACAGAAGGAGAAACAAATCTACTCCCAACTTTTACCTGCAGCCTCTATGCATTCGGATAGCAATTATCTTCATCAGAGCTCCTCATCCTAGTTCAAAACCCATCTGAAAATTCAGGTTAACCAAATCAACTTCTTTCCAATTCCACCCATTCTGAACTTGAAGGAAATTCGTCTTTTACTGATTACTCTGTAACTACATAATTGTAGGTAGGAGAATTTACAGTATCCCCAATACTGCATCATTTTCTTCATGAATCCCTATTAACCCTAGAAAATAAAAACCCTTATGGCACTATCTACTAATCACTGAATCACTAATACTATCCCTATTTATGGGCCACCAGTGCCGCTACCAGCCTGTATAATTAAAATTTGTAATTTGATTAACATCTTGCTATGTGCCAACTTGAAGTCTTGAACTCTACCTCAAGCTGACAAGCTGTTAAAATCACTCATTCAAACGATATGAAATCATTACAAATCTTGTTTCATTAAAGCTATGAGTTGTCCAAGAAATTGCTTCGTATGTTCATATCACATATGGCGTTAATTGCCACCACTGCCATTGCCAACCACACTTTCTTCAAAAATATTGAGAATTTAAATGAAATGAAATGTACAACATCGAGATTCGAGGCATTGAAAAGAGTGAATGAGTGATGAATTAATCTGAACACAAAGTCTCAGAGATGAAAAAATAAGCATTCTGAATTTGACCTAACACTAACAGATAAACATTGAACAATTATCATGAAGAAACACAATTCATTCATAATTAAAAGGAAGCATTGATAAATACAAAGATTTAGAAATATATTATTTTATCTCTCTAATTCCAAAAATGTGGTTTCACAGACCTGTCACCCCACACCCTGTACAATCAAAATTCAAAAAGCGCTCAAAAGCTGAAACTACGCCCCCTTATCATTATGTGTCACAAATTCACAATTCACTAAAGGATTCGTGTATGTTGTTAAACAGCTGGAGGTTCTGGGACTCTATATAGTTCCAACTACATTTCCATAACAAAATTATGAAATTCAGCGCGTTCTTTTTCTTCTTCTAAAACAAAAATTACCCTGTTGTACTCGACATAGTTGGTTTTCTCTTTCCACACCATTGAACGTAGCTGGAAAATGATGTCGAGTTGCTCTTCTTCAGGCCAATTCAAATTTGGTTGCATGAAGGCCACAATTTCATCTTCCCATACCCTAATATCAGCTGGAAGTACCATTTTGAGGAAACTCTGAGTATGGAGTTCAAAATGCTACCACCTTTCCTCGTATGCAGGCTCACTTAACTTTACCAGCAAGAAGTGACAATCTGCTACTAAATCCATTTCTCCAAACTTCTTAATACCTTATTTAAGATCTATCCTTTCAGAGGATTTAAAAGATTACGTTAAATCTATCCAGTTGGTGTTTGAGAAGACATCCCTTAATGGCATCATACAATTCATTAAATGAGTTGTCACTTCAAAAGTTGTGCATCTCGCTGAGGTCACCCAATCGGTGAGAAACATAACTTTATAACCATTTGTATGGTAATAAAATCTCAACCATTGATTTCTAGAAATCTAACGGTTCTAGTGATATTTCGGAGGTTTCAAATCGTAAGTCTAGTGCTTTAGAGATTTACTTCCGGAATAAAACTACAGTCATCCATCGAACGGTCCATATGATTTTTATTTCGCCACTGGATTTTTTTATTATTTTGAGATTCATTTTAATTCGCTAATGAAAATATACTTTTTGCTTTGAAAAACGGTTTTAATCGCCAATGGAAAAAAATTCTGGTTTGAAAAACGGGTTTATTCGCCAATGAAAAATATTTTATTCGATTTAAAAAAATTGCAATTCGCCACAGTTTTCCATAGACTTCCAGGGATTATAAAATATTCGCCAATGGGGATTATTTTTTTTCTCGAAAAACGAAGAAAATCGCCAATAAAATTAATATTTTTCATCGACAAGTATATAGGATTCGCCAGGATTTAACACCTGCACCGAGGGGGGGGGGGGTTTCTTAAAGTTATCCCTGGTTGTGGGAGACCACAAACCATAGTCTATATGCCAGAGAATCCCTATTCCCATCTTCCTCAGCCTTTTTCATTCTTTCATAGGCCACTTCCCTAAGATTCTTTTGGTTTATTTTGAGGTCAGGTTCATAAATATTATCCCACTCCTCTATTATCTAGATTTTGTTTATGTGGGCTATCTTTCCTATGGTCCATGTATGGGGCCATATTGGCTTCATCGGTATCCCTGGTGTTGTGTAAGAGATGTCACTGAAAACATTTACCCACGTCGTTGTCTTCATGGCGTCAGACAAGCTTACAATCAAACCTTCTTGTGTTGTTGTTCTAGGATTCTATGTCATTCTTTCTGATGTTCTGACCCAAAAGCGTCCCTTTCTTGCTTTGCAAAATTACCCTTCTTTGAAACACACCAGTATTGGATGAATGGGACCCAAACAAAAAACACCAATACAAGGCTTTTTACTGAATGCAAATTTAGATGGATTCTTACTCTTTGTTTGTGTTTGACTCATTCAAGCATAGTGCATCATTAACAATTATTTCTCTAAACCTAACTACTTTGATTCTTCTCGTATTACACTTGGGTTTTTCTCAGCAAGCTATGTATTTATTTTTACTCTCAGTGCTTTTCCTTCACATGCACGTTTCTTTTTCTAAAACTAAAGTTACAAAAAATGGTTGCTTTTAGTAATAAATTTGGTATGCAATCACCAACTCATCTATTCATACGAAAATAATTAATATATCTTGAAAAGACAAATTCATAATGATGATTTAGCCACTATGTCCTATGACACCATCTCCTGGGAAATTGAGTCAAGAATAGAAAGAGACATGAAATTTTCTACATGCTTTTGCACTTAAGAACCTTACTCAAATGACTCAGCTAAAAGGTGTAATAATTGCACCAAGAGATTTGAAATGATCCTTGGAGGCTGAGAAACATTTATAGCCAGACACCTAGCTCTTGATCGTGTGGATTGCCACTTGCACCTATTGCAATTTTTAGTCGATTGATTACCTTAGTTTAATTCACACACAACAATCCTTTGGATGGGAATTTTGAATAATCTCGATCAGCCTCATGCTTATCGTACATAGCAAATACAACCTAGCGAGAACACTAAGCTTGCAAATCTAATGGGTTTTTCTCGAGTTTACAACTCAATCGGTCATTATACTTATCACACATTCTACCCCAGCTACCTCCATAAATAGACCTAGTGATAACCACATAATTAATAATTGGTAATTGGGCTTCTTGATAGCACCAATGGATACTCACATTAGGATCACTAGCAATAAGTCTCAGATAGCTTTTTTAGGAGAGATCTCTAGTAGTCGTTTATAGCGAATGACAAATAACAAGTATTCTTTGGCCATTATTGCAATAAAGTAGGTGTTGGGTAGGGATTTCCTAGAATATGAAGATAAGTATAGAGTTAATGTTGATGTTTGCTCTCATTTCATTGCCTCCTTGGTCAAAATTCAGGTGCCAAAGGAGATGATACTACAGCTTACCCAGGTGGTTTTTTCCAAGCGTTATCTCGACGGGCTTGGGGAAGTTGTGATAAACATCGTGTATGGCCTTGGGCTTCCAATGACTAGTGACCTGTGTCGACATGTTGAGGAGGATGTAGTGGTGCCATGGGTACCATTCCTTAGTGGATTTTGTAATATGAGTATTGATGAACACCGCCAAAGGGTGTCTCGTGCTAGCCACTTCCTGACGAGGTGCTACAATGTAGATCTCTTCTACAACATGGGGTGGTATACAGAATTCAGGAACCTAGTGTACCCACCACTTTTTACCGTTGTTGTTGACACTCATGCTAACACTACTGATGATGAAGCTCCTTTTGAATGATTGAAACTTTTCCTCTTCCATTTTTTGTATATATATATATCTCAAAATTTTATAATATATATACTCAAAAAGCCTTGGCTCAAAATCCATTTTGGGTTGTAAATTTTGGAGTACATAATACCATAAATAATGAATATATAACCTTTTTTAAGCTTTTGTCTCCATTGCTTTCTCTTTCTTTCTGTTGTTTCATGGGTTCCACTTAAAAGCTCGATCGAACAAGACACAAAAAGGAAATAATTACATATTCACATATTTACACATGTCAAAGAGCTAATAAAGCTAACTGAACAATTTTAAGTGAGTTCCATTGATGGGAATTCCTAATGCTTCTTTTTCCATATTTTTTAGTTTGAATGCATTGTGTTGCTTACATTCGATGATGCAGAAGGGTCCTTCCCACAAACTATCAAACTTACCATGTTGTCCAGGTTTTGTAGCTCTCTCATTGAATTTGAGTACCAAATCTCTGCACTTAAGACCTTGGTCGAAGGTCTTCTTGTCGAACCATTTCTTAACCACATGTTGATGGTTGTTCATGGCCATCAAAGCTTTTCCTCTTTTTTCTTGGACTTCTAATAGTTCAGCTAACCGAACCTCCATAGCTCCATTTTGTTCTACTTCTAGAGACTTTAGCAACTATAGCACGAGAATCTCCATAGAGACAGGCAACAATGCCTCCTTCCCATATACTAGCTCGTATGACGAAGTCTTCAAGACCTGCTTGGGGGTTATGCGGTCTCCCTATTCTGTTGCTCTAAGATTCAAATGCCATTCTCTCTGATGCTCCAACCCAATCCTTTTGATGAGTTAGACTAATTTTTTATTAGTCGACTCAACTAGGCCATTTCCTTGCAGATAATAATTCGAAGAGGTTTTTAAGAATATTCCATGATTGAGTGCAAATTGACATACCTTCATACCCAGGAAGGCTTTTGCATTGTCGAAGATGATGGTCTTGGGCGGGCCAAACCTCGTTACTAGCTCTTCTAGGAAATTTACAATTTCCACTTCAGTTGAATTCTTCAAAGGCATGCCTTCGGTCCACTTAGTAAAATAATCAATGGCCATGAGAATCCATTTATGTTCAGCGCTGGAAGTGGGATTAATCATTCTAATAAAATCCAGGACCCATCGTGTAAAGGGCTCTTCAATCACTATCGGGTTTAGCGGCATGGCCAAAAAATTTCTTCTTCCCAAAAAGAATTGCCATTCTTTGCAGGATTTGACCAAGGCATATGAGTCATTAAACAGTGTGGGCCAAAAATATCCCACACAGATGATTTTAATAGTGGTGGCTTTTGCAAAGAAATGTCCACCTACTGGATTTCTATGGAACTGACTTAAGAATTTTTTGCGACTGTTCTCAGTCCACACACCACAAAATAATACTATTGAAGTTCCTTTTGAAGAGAACTCCTTTAATCAACACATAACTGTTATTTTGTAATCTATAAAATCTCCTCTTCTAAGAAGGGAGGTTCAACGGATATTTCCCAATTTGCATGAATCTCATTATGTCTACCACCCAGCAACCTTCAGACTCAGGTTCATTCAGCAAAATTAGTTTAGTTCTTCCTCTTTTATGGGTACTTCGTTGTCTTGCGCCAAATACTCGCATAACCCTCTTCCTCACATGGATTTTGTGGGCCTAATGTCAATGTCATATTCCAGGATCTTTGTTATCTAGTTGACCCTTTTTTCTATGATTTATCCTTTCATTATGTACTCGTGCACACTGGAATGTGCTACAAATACGACCACCTTACTACAAGATATAAGGTGTCAAATTTTTTTAAGGCCTTTGATGACGGAAAAAGCCTGTCTCTCGATGAAATTGTATTTTGTCTCATAATATTTTAAGGCCCGGGAGTGAAAAGCTATCAGGTGTTCTCCTTTCCCTTCATTATCCCTTTGAGTCAAAACAGTAGCGATGCTAGACCGACTACTAAACACATACATTATGAAATCCTTTGATAATTCTGGGTTTACTAGTACAGGGGCTAAAACAATAGCCTCTTGGACTTTCTCAAAGGCTTCTTTGGCTTCTTTTTTCCATTTGAATGATTGATCCTTCTTGAGCATCAGGGTGATTGGCCTAATTAATCCTACAAAATCCAAAATGAATTTGCTTACAAAATTTACCTTTTCTAGAAAGGACTGAACTCCCTTTTTTTTCACTAGAAGGGATAGTTCCTTGATCACCTTCACCCAATCTGGATCAATAACAACACCGTCTTTGGACACTATACGTCCCAATAATTTACCTTGAGGCACTCTGAAGAGACATTTTTTTGGGTTCAATGATACTCCGAACTCCTGGAATTTCTGAAAAACCATTTCAAGATTATCAAAATGGTCATATTTTGATTTAGAGAATACTGTAAAATCATCCAAGTAGATCAAGATGATTTTGTTGATCAGCTCTCTAAAGGAAATGTCCATTGCTCGTTGGAAGGTAGCTCCTGCATTTGAGAGATCGAAAGACATTTTTGAATAGGCGAACGTTCCCCATTTGGTAGTGAACATCATTTTAGTCGGTCCTCTTCTTTGACTTGAATTTAATTGTAACTAGAGAAACCATCTAGTAGAGAAAACATCTCTGAGCCAGCCAACGTTTGTAAGATAAACTCTATAGAAGGCAAGGGGTAGTGGTCCTTTAGGGATGCCCGGTTCAAATCTTGAAAATCAACACAGAGGCAGATGTATCCGTTCTTCTTTCAAACTGGAACCAGGTTAGACACCCATGTGTTGTGTTTGATCGAAAAAATGATCCAGGATTGGATCAACTTCCTTAGTTCTTGCACCATAAGTGATTCAATCTTTGGGTTCACTGTCCTTTGCTTTTGGTGGATAGGCTTTGCGGCTTCTGTCAGCTCTATAATGTTGAATTATTCTAGGATTATATCCCTTGAGGTCACGTATGACCAAGCCACTACTCCTTTATACTTTTCACAAAAAGTGTGTGAGCCTGTCCTTGTCGTGTTGCAGAACTTCTTTCCCGACCTTTAGCTCTCTTCCATTTTTGACCTAAAGGTCGACGCAATCGCTTTTGTCCACTACAATATTTCTCTTGTCATTTCTTGCATCATCACAATCGAATAGGTTTTTGAGAGTGATAGGCCTTTCAAAAGCTTATTGGACCTCAGTTGAATAATTTTCCCTTCATATGCTTCTTCAATTTTTGGTTGGAGTTGATCAACAAATTCTCCTGAATGTTGGATGGATGAGGTGATGTGAGCATCGCTTTCAAACACTTTCCAACTCAGATCATTGTCAGGGATTAAGGGTCAGACAATCACTTGCACAAAGTGTCAATCTCCAATCAAATCAGAAGCAGGGTCAAATTGGGACCCTATTATCACCATGCGATCTGCAACTGTGTTTTTATCTCTAGGCAACGCCTAAATCTTGAAAGCTTCAAAATCTTCAATGAGGTCCCAAACCCTATGTCTATAAGACCACATGCAAACATTATTTTCCATGGAGATACCTCGGACTTGATTAACTATCAGCTCAAAATCTTCGAAGACCATTATCTATTTTACACCCATTCGCTCCACAAAGCTTTCATATTCAGCTTCATTTTTTGAACAGGCGAATTGAAATCGAAAAGACCTAAGAGTCTCTTCATTAGATGGAGATGTCAAAAATATCCCGACACCTGCACCAACTTTTCACCTTGCTCCATCAAAGTGCAACATCCATAGCTCTGATGTGTGATTACACTGGGGACCTTTCACAACTTTTAGAATCACTTGATCCTCATCGTAGATCACATAAGTTCCCAATTTGGTTGCATGATAATTTTTGAAGAGGTTGGTGTCAAAAAATTTACTCAAGAGGAATTATTCATCATTAGTTCGATCTATGGTTACTTTTTCAACCTCAAATAACTCGGTGCAATACATTTCCTTTTTGGTGATAGAGGTATGGGCAACCTCAAAATTTATCAATGCTTCATCTGCTACATGTTTCGAATGCAACGCTTCAGAAAATAGCTTCATCTTGGCCCTATACTCAGTTCTATTGATTAGGTGTGACCAACCTAAGGAAAGGTACCCACCTAGCTTGGTAGTAAATTCCCGAGATAAGCAAAGACTGAACATGGGAGGGACATCAATGATCATAGTAGCCTATTTAACCGTGATGTTAGGTTAGGTAAACAGAGTTAGTGGAAGGTCCTTAATGACACCTATAGTATCAACCTTATTTCCATCCAATTTCATAACTCCCTTGTTTAAATGTTCATATATAAGTCCTAAGGATTCAACTATTTGCTTGGGCATGACCGTAGTGCTAGCACCAAAGTCAATCATAGAATTATGCAGAAATTTTTAATCCATAATGAGGGTTAAGAAAAAGGGTTTTGGTTTTGGCTTATCCTTACCTTTTGCTAAGGAATCCTATGCATCATTTGTAAGGAATTTGGCCTAAGGCAATGGATCAACGACCTTTTCCCGAGATGGTTGCTCTGCTGGTTCTGTACTTGTACCCTCCCGTAGAGCTTTCTGTAAGATTAACTTTTGCTCTGAAATTGCTAAGATATCCCAAAGAGATACATTAGTAGAGGATTTATTCAATTTTTCCACCACATTGAATGGCGATGAAGTCAGAGACTTCTGCTTTTTAGGCCTTGCTATAACAATCTCCTTGTGTGGTTGTGGTTGTAGAGCAACTGTGGAAGGACTAGTAGATTGGTCGAGGATGCTTCTAGGCTGCAGAGTGACCGGTTCGCCCATGAATCTCCTCTTTGAGTGAGTGTTATAATCTAAATGTACTTGCAGGGCCTCTAATGTGGATGCCTCATTTGCAAATACCACCCCTTCTCCTTCCATCCATGAGAAGAGCATGTGGTCAGGAGCTATGTCGGTTTCTTGCTCCAAGGACATCCCTTTCATTTGAGTGATAAGCACCATGTTTTCCATTTGTGGAGAAGTATATGCATAACCTCCTTAACTTGATGCAACACCTTGGTTGCGTTGTTCCACCACCTTCTGTTGTAAATTTCCATGCGAACAATTTTGGGGCATATGTGCTTCATTGTAGGGGAAACACTAGGGGTTGACATCATCAATGAGATTATTTTGCCTTGCTACCAACTCTCTATTTGAACTTGGTGGGAAATTAGGCAGTGGATTAGGTATCAGAACCATCTAATTACTCGTCTGAGCTTGTGGACTCGTGCGTGTACCTTCTTGCTATTGGTTCTGTTGGTAGGATGTTCTTATGCCTTGGTAATTTTGGTAAGATAGCTTCTGGGGCATGGAGTGATTATGCTTGATGGTAGTTATTTCATTGAATTAATTTATAGCAACTCCTTAACATTGCTCATCTCATCCCTTGAAGCATATGATGTAGAAGCGATATTCTGTTGTGTGCTCAGATATGTGTACATAGTTTGAGGAGGAGCAGGCGCACTGATTGAAGCTATCTTCGGGGCAAGATCTGACAATTATGCAAATATAGGTATTGCGAGGTGAAGTGGTAGCTTTCTGGAATCAATCAGATTGTTCTCTATTGTAACATCTATGTTATACGCATCCGACAAGGTGTTTCCACCAAGAGATTGAATTGTCATTGAGATGTTGGCGTTGATAGATTTGAGGTATAACATGAATGCCAAATCAGGGGGCAAGAAAATCATGAACTAGATCCTCTGCCAAGTTGTATGGAACTTGGAATTAAAGTTGTTCATGGCCTCTTAAGGGGCCCTCTTGATAGTCACCAGCTGCTGGAATAGCAAGGACCGATCTTCATTGTTTAAAAATCGCTCATAGAAAGGATCTTCAAGTTGGTCCCAAGTGCCAATGGTATTGGCTCCCGAGTGTGGTACCAATTGAGGGCCTTACCTTTGAAAGAGGCTACAAGTAGCCTTAGTGCTACATTTTGATCAGTTACACCATGCACCAGCCATACGTCCACCACATCTTGCAGATGTTCAGATGGTGTCTTCAAGCCATCTCCAGTGAATTTTGGTACAACTTTTAAAGCAAAGATCAGGATATTAGCCCAAATAGTTGGTGCTACTGGTGTTATGAGAGGGCTTCTGGCATCCCATGCCACATAATTTTTGTTAGCTATTGGCAACATGGCTGGTGGAGGGTTTTGGACATTTACCGAAAGGGTTCTTGTTTAGACTATTACTAGCGGTGGCACTAGCAGGCCAGGGTTATTCGTAGTCTGGGATCTAGTAACAGGTTTGTGGCTCATATACCCTCTTCAAATTTGGATACATTTAATACCATCCCACCGGGCTTGATGCCTAAAATTTCTAGGCAAACAACCTTATGGGAAACTCAGTTAATGGGGGTACCAATTGTGCTAAACTGAGTAACCTCCGAGATTTTTAAAGAAGCTGACTCTTCCTGTAATTTGGGGTTTGGAAAGGGAAAAGGAAGAAAATATAAAATAGAAACTAATCTAAGGTGATGCACCAAGATTTAAATGTTTAGGCACGGGAAACCTTCCTTTCAGATATGGTTTGAGGGCCCATTCAATAATCTGCTATGTCCGAGAATAACAAAAACATAGATGAAAATCCTAAGCAATTTAACCAAATGACATAGTATAATTTCTATACGCATTAACTAAACAAGAAGAGTCCAAGACATGATACCAAACATCAAATTTCTATTGAAATTATAAGAGTTGTAGATAAACTACTTAGTACAACAAAATAACACAATATAATGTCTTGTATTATCTAAGAAACAGAAAGGTCGAACAGTTGGCATAGTCTATGAGTCTTATCATAATAAACAAAAGCAATGCAAAGCCCTGAAGCTTTCAGTCTTTTCTTTCTGTGATTTTCCAACCCCTTCTTAGAGCACTACAATAGTATATATAGACTTTTCCCACCGCCTCAAATCCACCGCCTGAAAGGCTCCTCAGACATGCGTCATCCTCCCATATGTATAATCAAATACAAATCGCAATAGAAAGATATTCAATTTTCTCGAATAGAGCACACTCGCAACAATGATGAATGTGGTCCTGAGGGTGAAGCAGTAATAATATTAGAAACACACGTGCCTAATCGCTTGAAGAGTTGGCTAGGACACATGTCAAAGCAACAAAGCCTTTTCCTTGACCTCCACTCTCCTACAATCACAACTTCCGTTGAGGTGACACGTGGAGAAGCGACAGGTTTTTTTATATTCAACCTTCATTTTCTTGGGATGCAATCCCCGGGGAGATGACATGTGGCATGGTGTCAGCCTGAGCTTCCCTTAGTGGGGCCCACCAAAAAGCGTTCGAAGGTTTATGCAATGTGGCACACGAGCGGGACTCAGAGAGGAAACAATGGGGAGAAGTATTTCAAAAGGTCATGCTACTAATACATGGCGAAGCAAATGAAAGCGTAACCAAAAAGGAGCTTGGGCCGAATTAAGAAATACAACGCACGCGACCAAGGCTTTTGCAAAGTCGAATACAAATTAACCCAAAGGGAGCTTTATGGATTATTTAATCCACAGTACCATTGCAATGTTTCAGTCAATAAGGACATAGGTTCTATGTACGAGGCTTCTTTGTCTTTCCCATCTGAGGATCCTTCTTTTTTTCGGATAGTGCCTTGAGTTGCAAAGCTAGATCGTCTTGTGGATCTGGTGGAGGAACATACGATGGGATGAGGGATGAGTTGTATGTGGGATTTTGATATGACGATGTGTTGTATGGGATGTATGGTGGAGTGAGATTATGTGAAGGTGATTGAGGTGTTGATGTGTATGTTCCTAGCATGTTTGGATTGACAATGTTCTGTTGAGGGTTATAGTAGGAACTTTGTTGTTATTGTTGTTGTTGATATTGGGCATACTATTGAGCTAGTAAGGCTTGATGTTGTTGTTGTGCCACAAGGGCTTGTTCATGTTGTTGCTGTGTTGTGATGGCTTGTTGTGGGCCCTATTGTTTTTGTTGTGACGTGATGGCTTGCTATTGGGCTTGATGTTGTTGTTGGGCTACTAAGGATGTTTGATAGGCTTGCTACTGTTGTTGTGCTACTAAGGATGCTTGATAAGCTTGTTGTTGTTGTTATGTGGCTAAGGATACTTACTATTGTTGTTGTTTTTGTGTGGCTAAGGATGCTTTCTATTGTTGTTGTGTGGCTAAGGTTGCTTGTTGTTGTTGTTGTTGTTAGATGGCTTGCTGATAAGCTTGTTGTGTTTGTTGTAAGGCTAAGGTATGATTTTGCAATATAGGATCAGTTGGTTGTTGGGACATCTATGATGGATTGTGGGTGATGTTTTGGATGGGTTGTGAGTTGATGATGAGAGGTTGGGAGTTTCCTTGGTCCAACATTCCTTGCAAAATTATGGATTGAGATGGAGGAATGTAAGTTTGTGATCCCATTTGATTTGCATGGTGAAGGGGAATATGGGGAAGGATGTGGTTGTTGTCGTTAGATTTTGCAATGGTGCTGACATACTAGGACCTTGAGTCCATTGATTGAAAATATTCCCTTGACCAATGTTCAGGGGATTTCCTTGTGCTTGATATGTGATCAAGGTACTTCCTTGGTTGATAGGGTTCATGCCCAAGGTGTTGGTTTGAGTTGGATTGATGATAGATGAATTCGATGTGTTTTGTGATGACGATGGTATAGATGAACCCGTGGGAGGATTGCGTAAATATGTCCCTATTTGCATTGAGGGTTGACTCTGTGATATAGTATGGACATGCCCTTGCGTAATACCTTGAGATACTTGGTCTATACTACTTTGTGTGATGGTGGGTATACTTGTGGTACTCATGGATATAGATGAAGATGGGTGTCCCCAATAGGTGGAGGTTGTGGTGGAGTAATGAAGGTCAAGAGGTTTATGTAGTTTTTTTTAATTTTTGGGGATGGGAGGGGCACCAAAGATAGGTGTCCAAGTGGTTGTTAGAGGTGGGGGATTGGTATCAAGAGTATCCACAAGTGTACTGCTTTCAAATGGAAGAGATAGACCAAAGTCCTTAGCAAGACTGACCGCAAGACTAAGAGTAGATGTTTGATTTATCCCTGATGGTGGAGTGGTGAAGCCTTGTGCCAAAATTTGTGCCATAAATCATGGAGAAGTAGGAGCTATGTTTTCAAAGGCTTGATGCTCCATGAGTTCCTCCCTAGTAAGCTCAAAGGGATTGTTTGTGATGTCTTCAATTTCATATGGTTCTGTCAGATGATGGTTGTTGTGATGGCGTGACTTGGATTCTTGGGTTAAATTCTAAAAGATTTGGATCACTTGAGGTAAATGTGACTTTGGTTTTTCCATAATTCTCTTGTATTGTGATCTCATTTTTACCATAAATTTCAGGTTGCTGGCGGGAGAGTTGTGTTGAGATTTATAATGTTTGAACTCTCTAGTTGACTCAAATCAAGGTAAAAGGGATGCTCTAAGTCTTTTTGGAGCAATGATGATAATGGGGAATGAAAATATGGGTGATATGGAAAAATGATCTGTGCATTCATTTTGGGACAACACTTTTGACTTTGAGTTTGATGTTTTGATGTTAGGATGATGATGAACTTGAGAATCCTTAGGGTAGACTCGTGACTTTCAAGATAAACTAGTTCGAGGATGGTAACTAACTTAACTAGGTGCATGGAAAAGGATATATTTCACATACAACTTCACAAAGTTAGAGGTTGGTTTGATTTGATGCTTAAGTCAAAAGATGTTGGTGTGTTCAATTTTTTTGCAAAGATAGGTGAGGTGAAGCATGCAATTTTTATGAAGGGATGGATGAAATGTTTGACCCAATGTTGACTTAGAACAAACCTATGTTTTCCAAGACCATGGTAGTGATAATGATGCTAGACCCCTAAAATATTCAAATCCTAAAGACCCAATGTTGACTTAAATGAGAGGATAAATGGGGATGTTTAAAATTGTTCTCTTTCTCCTAGTTCAAGCATAGTGATTTCTTAACAAATGGTAACAATTGTGGTAAAGAATTACAACCCACTTCCTACCAAACTTTGAGTTACGATATCTATGTCTGTGATGATGGGATGCAGGTTTTACTTCACAGACTTTGATTGTGTGATGGATCATTAAGATAGGTTGATTATCTTGAAAAAGAACTAGATTTTGACCCATAAAGAACGTATACATGTCTGGATGTCTTATTAGTGCCCGTTCATAAAATTTCACCAACAATTTATTTCTATTTAGGTATAGGGCTGAAGTACGGTTTTTGATTGCTCTTGAACTAAGGTGTTGAAGTTTAAAATGATGACCGATAGACCTTGTTTTGGGGATTTTGATTTTGTGTGAGATCATTAAAGAAAAAGAAGATACTTATTTCCACACAAGAGGTGGTAATATGATCCTTCTAGCCAAAATATCCGCTCTTCGTTCTTCTTTATCCAAGATAGTTGCAACAATTCTCCACTAATTGGATGTTTCCTTAGTTTCAAAAGTGAAGCTTCTCAAACTCCTGATAATATTCGTTTGTTCTCCCTTAATATATTCAAAGTTTGGTTGAATGATAACACCTGTAAGGTTGGGTTGTGAAACAGGAGCATCTGGTCTCCAAATGGTCATGTGGGGTTCAATTGTGTCCAATTTATCTTGCTTAAGTGAATTGATTTTACAAACACTTTTCTTGATTAAGTTTCCAAACTAAATGTTTATGTCAAAAACATCATAACTTTCACAATGTCCATTTCATGAAAATCATGAGATTAGATCCACAATTGCCTATGTTGCCTTCGAGAAATATGGATTATGATTAAGTCAAGATATTTAGAAGCCGCTAAGGATAGAAACCCTTAGGACAAGCAGTAATATCAAAGCTAAATCAAGAGGCACCCATGTTTAAACCAAAGTGTTTGAAATTTTGAAGATAGTGAATGTTCATTTTTGGAATGTTTTGGAACCACACAATATATCAAACTGACTCACAATCACTTACAATCCTAGGTTCGAAATGACTATACTTTGTTGAATTCCCACTTAGATTTCTCCAAACACTAAATAATGTGAACAGTTAGAGATTTGGCGACATTGGCTCCCCTCCATGACACACACTTCTCAGGACCACCAAATCTCAAAATCCTTAAAATCCAAAGATCAAAAAGATTTTTCCGTTTCTACAATTGAATAGTAAGAATGTGGGACGACTTCAAAATGACTGTTCTTACACCCAAAAGTATTAAGGATTTTTGATTTTGCACAAATTGGTTCTTATTCAAGACACTCGTTCAGGTGGCCACACAAGAGGCAAGAGTTACTTGCTTGTCTATAGGAGCACCTGTAATGCTGAGATTTCTTGCAACATTCAAATTTATATATCGGTTGGGAGTAGCTTGGCTTTAGCTCATTACCGATTGGGTCGTTCCCTTGGGGTGATTACTTTTTCCCACCAAGGCAGGCCCTCTAAAGATAAACAATAGCGAAGAAGTACATTTGTAGTTTGACCTCCTAGATTTTCGTAAATCACATAGGAGGGAGCACACACAATGCCTTTCCTTCAAACTCACATGATTGTTCAATTTTAGCTCCAAATCGAAATGTGTAGGTAACCTTTTAGACAACCAATGTCACCAAAATGTTTTTAATTCTCAAGATCATCGTGAAGTGCGAGAGAAGTGCATACACATTTAAACGACACAAATTGCAAAGAAGTTTACAAGACAAAGCAAACACAAGTTCATTTTAATCCTCAAAGCAATGATGAGTTCTTTTTATAGCACCAAAACCAAGTATGAAGTTGCTTGTTCAATTTTAAGCCCAAAGTAAAATGATAATGTGAAGGTTCAATTTTAGTTCTATTTGAGCGTTCATTTTAAGACCAAATTGAAATTTAGTGAGGTCCTAAAATAGAAGGTAGAAAGCATGAAAATTGGGTTAAAATTGCCCCAAAGCGTTTACACACTTGTTACAATTATAGAATTTAAGATAGAATAGGCTTTCTTCATTTTAGCTCCATGTCTTTCAACCTATAAAATCCTATTAGTCTAACAACCAGAATACAATGAAATGCATATTAGTAATCAGATAAATAAAGGAAATTAAAGCACATGTTAAAAAAAAAATCAAAAAACTTTTTACTAGAGTTGGGCATCGTTGAACATGATAGCATCACAATTTGAAGTATGAGCTCCACTCTAGTGAAAATGGGTGGCGCTCTACAATAGAAACAATGAGCATGATAGTGTCGGTATTTGGCCCGGTGTCGCCAAAATTAAATCAGTGTCAGTGCATTAATTCGGTTTCGATGTTTCAAATTGTGTGGGCGTCACTATATGGTGACGCTCTACAAAAAGTGTCACTGTTTGTAGTTTGGGCATCACTGTAACCTAAAAAACATCAAACAAACATAATTTGAGCTAGAAAATTGTTAAGTTAACGGTTCACCCTCCTAGTGCCAAAATGCGAGACAAGGATTGTCAAGGTGGACCAATTACACTTGATCCATGAAGAATCGAAGCATAATGGAGCCACTAAACCTCAATCTACCAAACAAGATCATTAAAAACTCAAAGTTAAACTAAGCATTTTACTGAAATTGAAAGCTACAAACTACAGAAATAGTTAAATTCCTACTCTAACCCATTTGAAACTTATCCTGTTTTGGAACTGGTGTCGTGTTGATGTGGAACAACGACCCTTTCCCAATCCCGTGATCAATGAGCTTGTTTCAATTGATTCTATGGAAGAGAATCAATGAAACCTTTGTGATGAAATGGATTTAAAACTTTATTTAAGCTAAAATGGACATTATGCAAGCTAATTAAACATGATATTATGCTAAAAATGATCTAATTATGCAGTTTTTGAGCTATTCTAAGCTATTTCTATGCTAAAAAATGAAAACCCTAATTTATAACTAAGTTAAGATGGATTCAAGGAAGCCATTAATGGATGCTTTGAGCTATTATGCAACTAAAAATGAACTAAAATATGCTATATATGAGTAAAATATGAGTGTGAGTGCAAGTTAATTCAACAACATAAGCTTGCAATTAAAAGATGGATGAGATTCAACAACATAAGTTTGCTCTGAAAAAGATGGATCCATTTGTCTCCAAATAGTGACCTATTTATAGGAGAGCAAATGAGAAATGGAGGGTTGAGATCGAAAAGATTAATCAACAATCAAGGATGAAAGGAAGAAGAGGCATCAATCATGGATTCTCATCAATGGATGAGAATGCATGATGGGATTTAATCAAGGGTTCACATTTGCTTCAAACAACCACACTTTTGACCTACACACATAGGTCATAGGTGACTTGTTCAAAAGGTTAAAAAATAACTTGTAATTCAAGTTACAAGGTAATGAAACCAAGTGAAAATATCCCTTTTCCAAATGTGAAGTAATAATAATATTCTTTTGGAATATTCCTATGGGTGAGGAAAAATACATTTTTTAATTGTGCAAAAAGGGGATAAGGAATAGTCCATGGGAGTATTCCCTTTGATTAGAGGAAAGTTAGATTAATTGTTAATTAAACAAGATTTAATCACACAATTAGGGGATTTTGGAGGAATAAAGTGATTTTCATTAAATTAAATGATTTAATGAAAGGGAGAAAGGTGAGATGACACTTAATTAAATGGTTATTTAATTAAATTAGAAGACTCATGGAATTAAATTAAATATGTTGATTTATTTTATTTAATTAGATGAAATGTTAGCATGAAAGGGGGTGAATTAACCTGATTTAATAAATTAGATTAATAGACAAAAATGACATAATTAATCAAATAGCTAGGCTAATTTAATTAATTAAGAAAAAAGAGGATGGACTTCAAAGGAAATGATGTTAATAAACCTGTTTCGAGTGCATGATACCATTCAGGACATTTTTCAGTGTCTACAGTACCCCCTTATTTTGTTAACATACCATGTATTTTGCCAAAAAAAATTGACTTCCCCTTTGATCCCTTCCCCAAAAAATAGTGCTTGATTCTATGCCATATTCAAGAAGAATTAGTGGTCACCTACTGGAGAAGTATGAAGCTCTACCAAAACCTTCAACTTAAGGGTTGAGATCTTACAGGTACAACTTCTCATTATACCATAGTGCATCCTCTTTTCCTGTAAATTTAAATGACACATATATCCTATTAGAAATTTTGAATGAAGCTTTGTATATCTTTTTCCTCCCATTCTCCTCATGCCTTGTACACTCAATTGACTTATATGGAAATGGTGCACATTAGTGACTCATGGATTCATCCCTCCTAGATAGAACATCAACTACAATATTCTCCTTCCCTTTCTTGTATATGATCTCAAATTAATACAACATCTTCATGATCCATTTTTTTTATTCCTCTAATAACACTCTTTGTTCCAAGAAGTGTTTTAAACTATCATGATCTTCCTTTACCTTAAATAATCTACTCATTAGATATGGTCCCCATTGTTTGACTACATTAAGGATAGTCATTATTTTTTGCTCATAAATGAGCTTCAACAAATTCTTACCTTTAAATTCACAACTCTCGAACACAAGGAATCTTCCCTCTTTCTTGAATATACAACATTACAAATGGATTTCTTTAACTTCTTAAATGCCTTGGTGGCTACCTCATTCCATTAGGAGGAGTCCATCTTCAATAAGGCCTTGACTAGTTTTGCTATGCTATTATATTTTTTTTAATGAGTAACAATAACCTTTAAACCTAAAGAAACCTCATAGGTTCTTAAGGTTCCTAAGCACTCACCATTCTATCATGACCTTGATTCCCTCATACAAAACAATACAATCCAAGCACTCTACCTCTTTCACTTCAAAATAAACATTTGAATGACAGTATAAATTTGATGCCAGTCAAGAGTGTTGAAAACCTATTCCACATGTCGTAAGTGTTCCTCCTAAGGTTTGCTATATATTAAGATTTATCAAAAAATGCCAAAACAAATTTATGTAAAAATAAACTAAAGATAAATTTTATCAAACTTTGAAATAGAAGACACATTTGTGAGGTCAAAGGGAATAACAAAAAATCATAGTAGTCCTCATGGGTTTTGAAAGTTGTCTTATGTACATCCCCATCTCTAAATCTGACTTGATGATAACTATAATGAAGATCAAGTTTGGTAAAATATACATTACTTTATAAGCCATCTATCAAATCATTAATTACTATAATTAGAAACTTATTTTGATGGTGCACTTATTGAGCTTTATGTAATTTGGACACATTTCTAAGTGTCATCTTTCATGCACATCATGACCATTGGAGATGAATAAGCACTTTGAGTGTGCTTGACAATATTAGTTAAGGGTGTAGCATGGCTAAACCCTTATTATTGGTTTAATAGTTTGGTCAGAAACACCAAAGATAATAAGCAAACATGTAGTGGTACCTAGTATGCCAATGCACGACAATATACCACACAAGTTACCAATTTTTGTGCTCTTATTAACACACAATAACTAATTGGAGGTAGTCAATTGAACCAACACTTTAAGTTCTAATTTATTATCTTATAATTATGTTGAGAGGCGTTTATCACTTACAACAATGGGGTTTGATAGTCCATGTTCATAAAATCAAATAATAAAAAGTGATCATACAAGCATCTTTTATTTTGTTTAAAGCAATTTGAATCATAATACAACAAAATCAAATAATCAAAAGTGATAATAAAAGCATCTTTTCTTTCATTTAAAGCAATTTCAGATTGCAATACATATTTTTCTTTATTTGCTTTAAAGTTGCTTTAAACCACAACATTTTAATTGCCATTGAAGGAGATGTAGCCATCTTGAATCTTACCTACAACTTTTTTTACACCTCAAATAATTACGTCAAGATGCATTTCACTTACATCAATGGGTTTTGATAGTTCATGTTGTAAATTCAAATAATAAAAAATGATCATAAAAGCATCTTTTATTTCATTTAAAATAATTTCAAATCGTAATACAACAAAATCAAATAATAAAAAGTGATAATAAAGCATCAATTCTATCGTTTAAGGGTAAGTGCACCAAGATGGTTCCCAAAAAGGGGACTTAAGTGGACAACTTTTTTCTGAAATAAGGAAATACTGACCTTGGATGTGAAATTGAGGATACTTAGACTCAAAATTTTGAGATGGAACAAAAAGAAGGATTCAAGTGCTCCGAGTCTACTTTCTAAACTACTAATTTATTTTGAAAATGATTGAGATTAAGGGGTTCAAACAAGGGACGTACATAAGTTGGTGTTGTTTTTGTTAGAAAAAACATAACATAGCAACTCTTGTACGACCCTCGTACGGTGAACTTTTTTTTAGTATTTTTAAAATTGCACGGTCAAAAGTTAGCTAACAGTATGTAGTTGATGCATGATTTTTCTGATAATTTTTTAATGAATATTTGATTTTTTACTAATTTGCGAAGTAGACATATCCTGAAAATAGAATTTTGGTCGTGCTACCCCTACAAATTTTGGAAACTAATTGATTTTTTTTTTAATTTTTTTATTTTATTTTGTAGAATGGAGTCTAGTTTCTAAAAATGTAATTTATTTGAAAAATTGATGAACGGTTAATTTATAACGAAAAAAATACCAAACACTATTTTTTGGCAAAAAAAAAGACATACAGATAAAATAAATTATGGATGAAAGACTTAACATTTTCAGAAAGTGAAAAAAATTACATCATTGGATAGCTAAGAGATAACCCAACATTACCCATGTGCTCGATTTTTTCGATATTGAACCACATGCAATCTTGACGGTGAGCACGAACTCGATTATGAGAAATATGGTGGATTTTTTAAAAACATGTCTCTGGTCGTTGGGAATGCCCTCCAAGCCTTCGGGTTGAAATTCCAAGGCAATACCAAGCTTAAAGTTCGGTAATTCTCAAAGCAAGATATAAAGCAAGCGCGCTATAACGAGAGCGCGTTATAACACGCTCGTGTTATATCTCACTTTTGACATGGTTTTTGCTTCTGCGGGGAACATGTCTACTAGCACATAACGCGAACGCGTTATAACGCACTCACGTTATGTCTTACTTTATGTTAAATGCTAATATATTAATGTATGTTGATATATTTTTATGTACATGTATGTATGTATGTATGCTTGTATGGATGTAAGATTATATGTACAAATGTATTATGCTTGTATGTATGCATTTATGTATGTCTTTAGACGAAGGGAGAATTTAGAGAGAGTCTAGAGAGATGGAGAGGGGGTCGAAGTGAGAGTTTAAGAGAGAGGGAGTGGGAGAGAAGGGGTTGGATTGAGAGGGACTTAGCTAGGTAGGGTGGGAGGGATAAAGGGAGGGAGAGAGAGAGAGAGGGGGGGTGGGAGGGATAGAGGGAGTGAGAGAGAGAGGGGGGGTTGGAGAGAGAGAGAATTGATGGAGCGGGAGAGAGAGAGAGGGGGGGTGGGAGAGAGAGAATTGAGGGAGAGGGAGAGAGAGAGAGACAAAGAGAAGGAGAGGGTTTTGTAGGTAGGGTATGAAAAGGGAGAGACTTGAGAGTGTGAGAGGGAGAGACTTGAGAGATAGGTAGTGAGAGGGATTGTGAGAGAGAGGGAGTGAGAGAGGGTGGTAGGGATTGATTGAACGAGAGGTACATTGAAAGAGGGAGACGGTAGATAGAGACAATTAGAGAGGGTGGGAGGGAGGAAAGGAGGGAGAGGTGAGATGTATAGATAGAGAGAAAGTGATAGGGGTTGAGGGTATAGGGTTGAGGGATTAGGATGGAGGACCTATAGGGTTGATGGTTTCTAGGGTATTAGGGTTTAAGGTTTTAGTGTTGATGGAATAGGTTTGATGGTAGAGGGTATTTGGTTGAGGGTATAGGGTAGAAGGTTTAAGGTTTAAGCGTTTAGGGTTCAAGGGTTTGGGGTTAAGGGTTTACTTGATTGAGGGTAGAGGGTTTAGGGTATAGTTTTGAGGGTATATGGTTGAAGGATTAGGTTCAGGGTCCAATGTAAGGGGTAGAGGGTTTAGGGTTTAAGGATTGAGGGTTGAGGGATTAAGGGGGCTGAGGGTTGAGAATTGAGGGTTGAGGTTTAATGGTAAAGGGTAGAGGGTTTAAGGGTTGAGGGTTGAAGATTGAGGGTTTAAGGCATAAGGTTGAGGGATTAGGGCTGAGGGTCCAAATATAGGGTAGAGGTTATAGGGCTGAGAGATTGTCGGTTGAGGGATTAGGGTTTCTAGGGTAGAGACATTGGGTTGATGGTAGAGGTTAGAGGGTAGAGGGTAAAGGGTTTAACATTCAGGGTTTAATGATCCGTATAGCGGAAGGGATCTATGACAAATGTTGCTTAAGTGATTATGAACAAAGGAATAAAGACATCAACAATGAAGTAGCAGGAACATTAATCAGAAGGAATTCAAAACATAGAATCAAGAGAGAGACAAGAAGACACCAATTTGATTACGGAGTTCGCCACAACGTGACTACGTCTCCGGGTCGAGCTCAATCGAGTGACCAATGTATTGAAATGTTCTGAAACGCAGTACAATTTCCACGAGCCTCTTGTAACACTACTTTACAATATCTTGTAGCCTTTCCACAAAGTCATATAAAAAGTCTCTCACTCACACCCCTCTCAAAAGCTCTCAAGGCTAGGGATGACTAACAAAGAGGAAGAAAATTGACTTTGCCTAATAGGATCTACTCCAAGACTCAAAACATCAATAATACATCACAACTCAAATATTCTCCTAATTCCCTCTAAAAATTATCTCACAAAAGCCTCTCAAAGACCAAGAGAATGGAATAAAATGGAGAATGATCAACTAATGGATCTTCCACTAATGGCTCCTTAAAAAAACACTCCAAGACTCCTCCCTTTTATACTTGAAGTTTACCCGATATGGGGAATAACCACAAAGTTATAAAATCCTCCATATTTACATATAAGTCAAATAAACAACCCCTTAATCTTTCAAATTAATTTGGAGCCCTTCGTTCAATTTATTTTTGGGCTTTTAGTTGAGGGGTTTGTTTTGATTTAAAACAAATAACCATTAGTTGGTTACTTTGCTTTAGGCATTCGGGCCTAAA
This sequence comes from Sequoiadendron giganteum, assembly GCA_007115665.2. Lineage (NCBI taxonomy): Eukaryota > Viridiplantae > Streptophyta > Pinopsida > Cupressales > Cupressaceae > Sequoiadendron > Sequoiadendron giganteum. Next base: position 415,748,222 of record CM021108.1, on the reverse strand, counting down.
AGCTAACAAAACAAAACCGAGCCCATCATATAGTTGAAAGAGTTTCGCGACTCAACGGTAACAAAACCTTTTGGGAGCCCGGCGGTTCCGGGTTCAACTCCCGACCGTCGGTTCTGTTTTTTTAACCGTTTAAAACAAAATTAATAACAAAACAAACGGCCACCTATATTTGGTAAAGGCATCGGCCGACGGTGCAACGGTTCAACCGTCCGCTATTTCCGGGGAGATCATGGGGTCGAGCCCCAAGCGGGCTACAAATCGTTTTGTTCAAATCCAACACCGACGTCACAGCCACGTGTCAAGCTCTCAGGAGGCCACGTGTCCAGAAACAACTCGCCGATGATACCACGTCAGCATCCATGTCAGCTGCCACGTCATAAGAAAGACACGTGTCATCGCCCAATTCCCCGACTTTGATGATGTCATCAGCCAGGTCACCACACCACGTCAGATGTACGGACTGTACGGACTACCACGTGTCAAGACCCCATTGGTCCACGTCATCATCCGTACGATGACCCTGCTGCCAAGTCAGCAGGATGACGTCATGTTGACGTCAGCAACCATACCACTTGTACCTCAGTCAACCAGAAACTTTGACTGGCTCTAACTCCCACGTACATGCTCTGTTTTCAATGAAACGAACGTCGTTGGAATCGTGACGATGAGACCTTCGCGATGACGTCAACTTTGACCAATTTGGTGATGATGAATTTTCCACCTTTTTTCTCGTCCCTGATAGCTGAGTTGACCAACCTTTGACCGAACTTTGACTGCATGTAACTTGAGCAAACGGACTCCTTTTTTGCCCGTTCAAGTTGCGCTGGATTCAGAATTCTGTGCTCTACGCAATGGCACTACTTCCGAGAGAAATTGGAACACTTCAATTTCAGGTCCTAAAGATCCACCTGGATCAAACCTCCCCACTGAAGAACTTTTGGTCCTCCAAAAGTGTATAGTTCCTTCTAAACATCTCGCATTCAACATCTTGCCATTCGCCACAATCTGAATACACTAAAATACACTGCCACATCTGCCTACTAGGGTCTTACACTTCGGCAATGCAAGAATTCACAACTCCTCATGATGCAGTTCAAAAATGGAACTTAAAACACCCAAAGCAAGAAGTAAAAACTGAGTATGATAAACCTATCCCGCAGTGCTTCTTACAGGTAGTTCGCATTCTACATCTCTCGCCTTCTTCTGGCTTGCCTTTGCCGCTCCTCCAATTACTCGAGCACAGATTTGCACCTTAGCCTGAAATATTCCTTCACCTTTGTACTTCGGAACAGCTGATTTAAGGCTCCACCACAGCTCGGGTCCAGCAACAAGGTCATCGATAAATCCTTCAAGAACTCCATTTGAGTTCAGACTTATCCTCCAAATGGCCTCAACTGAGTCTTCAAGCTGAGAACATGCAAGGTCACTGTTGACCGTTCTCAACAACTCTGTCTGAAAAAGTGCTCTTCAACTGAAGCTTCGCACTAAAAGAAACTGCAAGAAACTATCAGCAACAAATTGCTATCCTACAGTAAGAAGTTACAAAGTATTCTCTTTCCAGATGGCTTCCAAGAGCCTTACAAATTCTCAATCTCTAGAGAAATACAACTTCATAAAAATTATTACAACAAGTTTATTCAGAGCTCACAAAACAATACTAGCTTATCAACATATTCATTACACTACAAAAGATGTAATAAACACACACAAGCTGATATACTAGTTTGATGAGCGTTGTTCCCAGCTCTTACGAAGCTGTTCAAAGGAACTCTCTTTCACAGGTTGCTCAGGCTGTGGTTGAATTTCTCCTGGGACTGCCTCAGAAGTGATAGCTACTGCTAGCTCTGCTTTCGTCTCCTCAACTTTCTGGTGGTTGGGTCTCTCAGTAGACCTTGATTGACGATGAAGCTCTGGATGCAGCTTCCAACACTTTGCCTCCCAATGTCCACTGATGCCACAGTGGTCGCAGAAGTTCTGAGCTTTAGAGGATTGTCCATCTCCTCCTCTAAATCCCAATCCTTGGTATCGTGGTCGCTTCTTCGCCTCGATTGGATTGGTGATGCCTTGCTCATAAATACCAAAGCCTTTCCCTTTGAAGCCCATCTTCCCGAGTAGCTTCGATCCTATGCCTCTTGTGTGCTTCTCGAAGTGTGCAAAAGAGTCTTGCTCATCCTCTGTTGACTTCTTCTATTTGATGGAAGAAGAGGCTTCGAGATAATTACTGTCACTATCAGGTAGATTTAGAGTCTGGAGGTACTCCTTCTGTCTACAGTAAGCACACTCTACTGTACCAGGAGAGTTAGCCCAATCATGGCCACAAGCAAATCTAGCCACAGGCCTCATCGCTGAAGAAGCTCCCGTACTATCAGGCAGTGTAAGCAGGGAGTATGAGGATGATGTATCCATGGAATGCGGACAGAAACCACATATGTGTCCACTCCCTGATATAGGAGGACTTCTCCTATTCTGCTCCTCTAAGATGTCCTGCAATAACTTTTGCAGTCTTTCCTTCTCCATGTTGGATTCCTCCAACATCTGCTAAAGTTCTACATTCTCTCTCTGCAAGTGTCGATTGGCTTCTTCCAATTCTTGCATCCTATCAGCCTTCTCTCAATGGTCTCGATAGAGTTCTTCAACCATTCCTTTCATTGACAAGAGATCATCCACCATGGATGGGGTCAATGTCAGCCTGGAAGATTCACCCTTTTCTGATGCCATCTTTGCTCCAAACTCCAAATGTCCACTAATAGAAAAATGAATCACAATCACTCGTGCAAACTAGCCAAGCAAAGCTCTGGTACCACTTGATCTGTATAGCGGAAGGGATCTATGACAAACGTTGCTTAAGTGATTATGAACAAAGGAATAAAGACATCAACAATGAAGTAGTAGGAACATTAATCAGAAGGAATTCAAAACATAGAATCAAGAGAGAGACAAGAAAACACCAATTTGATTACGGAGTTCGCCACAACGTGACTACGTCTCCGGGTCGAGCTCAATCGAGTGACCAATGTATTGAAATGTTCTGAAACGCAGTACAATCTCCACGAGCCTCTTGTAACACTGCTTTACAATATCTTGTAGCCTTTCCACAAAGTCATATAAAAAGTCTCTCACTCACACCCCTCTCAAAAGCTCTCAAGGCTAGGGATGACTAACAAAGAGGAAGAAAACCGACTTTGCCTAATAGGATCTACTACAAGACTCAAAACATCAATACATCACAACTCAAATATTCTCCTAATTCCCTCTAAAAATTCTCTTACAAAAGCCTCTCAAAGACCAAGAGAATGGAATACAATGGAGAATGATCAACTAATGGATCTTCCACTAATGGCTGATCCCCACTAATGGCTCCCTCAAAAAAACACTCCAAGACTCCTCCCTTTTATACTTGAAGTTTACCCGATATGGGGAATAACCACAAAGTTATAAAATCCTCCATATTTACATATAAATCAAATAAACAACCCCTTAATCTTTCAAATTAATTTGGAGCCCTTCGTTCAATTTATTTTTGGGCTTTTAGTTGAGGGGTTTGTTTTGATTTAAAACAAATAACCATTAGTTGGTTACTTTGCTTTAGGCATTCGGGCCTAAAAGCTAACAAAACAAAACCGAGCCCATCATATAGTTGAAAGAGTTTCGCGGCTCAACGGTAACAAAACCTTTTGGGAGCCCGGCGGTTCCGGGTTCAACTCCCGACCGTTGG